>PVKA01000034.1:0-111441 GCA_004027165.1 Ctenomys sociabilis
AAAAAAAAAAAAAAAAAAAATAAATAAATAAAATAAATTGTATCCACAGAATTTTGTGGGCTATAAATGTCAGCTGGATATTTATTTATTTATTTTTAATAGTTTTCTTGAGAAACAAATAGCAATGAGACAGTTTCAAAAATGGTTAGTAGGACACTTTCAATAATTAGTACATTGTATATTGTTGTCTTCTTAGTGGTTTCAGCTGGATATTTAAAGCCAAAGAAATGTGAAAAGAAATTAAAGTTATCCATGTAGGTAGGTGTTATGAGCTTCTGGGATACATAGTGGGATTAGGTCACAGGTAAACAAAATCTAGCCAAGTGCACGAACCACCGGTTCAGAAGCCTCGAGTAATTTCAAAATGTTTTAGTTCTTTTTAAAAACATGAAAATGCTCCATTTGGGTCACCAACAAAGACTCAGTGAGTAGCTTGCTCAGGTCATTTTGTAACCTCAAGCAAGCAAAGAAAGCAACTTAAAAGCCTGGGCAACTTCATGACATGAGGAGAGCCTTTCTCAAACAAGACAAAAGGGTGTGGGGATGTAGTGAATGGGAGAGCCTTCACAGGTGAAGGAGAAAAAGACAAAATTAAATGGAAAAACTCTCCCTTTCCAAATTATGAGGAACAATGGAGCCATTTTTTAATGGATAAGAGTTTCTTTTTTGGGGAAATTACGACTAACAATTAAGAATGTCGGAGACAGTAACGTACCGTATCTCAGGCTATATACTGCCACTAATAACAGGATGCCACGGCTGGGCAAATTATGAACAAAAGTGTATTCTGTCTGATGGTTCTGGTCCAAAATCAAGGTGCTGGTGATGCTTTTTTTGCCGGCAGAACCCCAAAACAGCACAAGGCAGTAAATGGTGAGGGACAGGGGACAAAAATTATGCTAGTCTCTCTTATAAAGTCAGTAATAATCAAATGTGGGGGGGCTTTACCCTTACATAATTTTTTTTTGTATTTAGTACAGGATGTGCAGGGTCTCACTATGTAGGTCAGACTTCTAGTGATCCTCTTATTTTTAGCCTCCCAAGCTCTAGGAGCACAGGTGCGTGCCACCACACCCAGTCTCACCCTTATATAGTCTTAATCCCCTCCTCAGTCCCCAACTCTAAATGCATGCTCCATCTTTCAATACTTCAAAATGGGGATTAAATTCAAACATGAAGGCCGGACATGGTGGCACATGCCTGTAATCCCAGCACTCGGGAGGCTGAGGCAGGAGGATTGTTGTGAGTTCAAGACCAGCCTGAGCTACAAAGTGAGCTTAAGGCCAGCCTGAACTGCATAGTGAGAGCCTGTCTCAAAAAGACAAAAAAAAAAAAAAAAAAAAAAAAAAAAAAAAAAAAAATTCAAACATGACTTGGAGGGAGGAGCACAAAACTTTCAAAGCATACTACATATTTTAATGTGACAAAATCAATACACATTTGGGACCAGGTGTACTGGCACACAACTGTCATCCTGGCACTCTGGAAGGTCGAGGCATCAGGATTACAAGTGCAAGTCCAGCACGGGCAGCTCAATGTCTTAGTGAGACCCTGTCTCCAAAGGGGGAGGGATGGGAGTGGAAGGCAGAGACTGGGGACTATAGCTCTCTGCAAAAGTCCTGTACTTAATGTCTACTACCAATACACACACACACTCACACACACACACATTTAACTCACCTCCTCTACTCTGTCTTTTGGTCAGAGAGATTTCTCCTGGCCCCCTGGAAGGGTAAAAAGCTTCAGCATTAGCCTTGAGCAGGTATGGGATTCAATCACTTGTTTAGGATTTGATAACTTCTTAGAGCTGTAATCTACACTAAACTCTTAGACATCTCTGGGCTCTTGGACCTCTCTAAGCTTTGATTTCTTATCTGTATAATACTACCCACCTGACAGCATCTTTCAAGGAATAGAGAATACATGATACGGAACAAGTCTTAAGAGATATTTATTGTTCTTATTATATATTGTTGAACAGTAAATTATTTCAAACTTTCATGGTGTAAAACAATAACATTTCCATGGATCAGGAATTTCAAAACACACAGGAGGAATACAATGCTTCTCATACTGTCTGAAGACTCAGTTGTAGTGCCTTGAGAGGCTGGTGCTTGGAATGCTTGGGGCTGGAAGTCCATTTCTAAGTGGATAATCCCCTCACAGGTGTGACACCTGGGGCGATGGGGGGCAGTGGCCTGGGCTGGCTAAAGGATGTGCTCAGCTAGGATTGCTGCCTGGAGCATTTGCATGTAGCGCTTCCATGGATCTTGGATTTCCTCCTTAGACCACGGCACCTCCAAGGTATTCAAGCCTCTTCCTGGCAGTTCACAGTGTTAGCTAGCAACAAAAGCTACCTTGGCAGTTTAAACAATGGCCCCAAAAGTTTGGCATTCTTTCCATCAAGAAGTCTTTAAAGGAAAGAATATATGAAGACATATAACCTCTATGGGTCTGCCATGAGTGATACGTTAGGAAGAGGAGTGGTGAGATAATATACTGTATCAGAATTCCTTGAGGTGGGCAGTGGGTGAATTGGAGAGGTGCAGATTTTTACACTTGAGTTCTTCATTGTTCTTGGTGTATGACTCTTGAGTAGCTTTTTTCTAACCTTCCTAACTCTTCTTATTGATAGCTGCTGCCTCTTGTAACATCGTGTGCCTTTGCTTTGGCCACAAAGGCCCTTGGATGATCCACTCCTCCCTTAGCCAGTCCTTCAACAGCCTGATCCCTGAATATTCTTGGCTGCTACTTTGCCTCCTTTTCTGTCTTCATTCTATCACCTGTTGTTTTCTAAGTCTAGAGAAATGGGAGGCCAGGAAGCAGGGCTACAGGGCTTTGTGTGCAAATATAGAACCTGTCCATAGCAGCATGGACAGTACAGAACATTCTTTAGTGTTTACGATTAACTCCAAATAAAATAGTGCATCTGTTTCTTAAACAAAGGTATCTTTGAGACATTGACAACTTTCCTTTAAAAGTTCAATATGCCACACCTGGTCAATGTGCTTATAATTCCAGCTACTCAGAAGCTGAGGCAAAAAATCACAAGTCTGAGTCTAGCCTGGAAAAATCAGCAAAGCCTGTATCAAACATAAAACAAAAAGATATGAGGATGTAGCTCATTTTTTCTGGGTTCACTCGCCAATACTGCAATCAATCAATACATAAGTAAATGTAGAGCACTATCATTCTGTGTATGTGTGTACACATGCATTATATAGTTGCCTCTTTTTTTTTTTTTTTTTTTTTTGGTGGAACTGGGGGTTGAACTCAGGCCCTTGCACTTGCCAAGGATGCACTTATTCTACTGAGCCATCTGCCTGGCCCTTGGCTTTTAAGAAGACCATCAGTGACTATATTGTTTTTCTTCTTTATGGCTTAAGCCACTAGTCAGTTACTATTAAAGGACATTACTGTCATAGTTTATTAATCGCCTCAACAACTTCAATGGATATGTATTTCTCTTTCTTCCTCCTGGACTGAATAAAGATAGAAGACAATATTAATTTGGCCAAGTTTGTGTGCATTTGGCATTGCTGACCCCTGGTCACTCTCAGTATTCCTGTTTCTGCCAGGCTATTTTTAGGTGAGTATTTATTGTTTATCCTAAATAATTAACACAGTAGTGAGTCTGTGCAAACCATCACCACACCTGAGTAAGAGCTCAGCTCTTCTGTAATCCAACATCTTTCATTAGACTAATTGTGTTCTGCTGGCAGGCATTGATTGCATCTCTTGGCTTGTTAAGTATCTGCACTTTGAGCCCGCTCATTTGCTTCATAATTTTTATGGCAATTACTAACTGAGCTTCATAAATTCTACTTCAGTCCTGTGAATTTTCTGGCTATCTCTCTGTTTGAAGTGAGGTATGTAGGAGCTTCCTCCACACAGACTTTTGACTTCATGAGTTGTTCTGTAATTTCTCTGGAAACTACATGCTGAGTCCAAATGAACCACTGTGGAAAACCTACCTAAACTGGAGAGGTAGGAGAGCTAAGGTACCCGCACAGATGCTTGAAGGAAAGGCTGATAGGTGTGCAGCTAAGTGCAGGGCTTTGTTCTGTGGGCTGAGGGTGAAAATGGAATTGTTTGGAGATTTTTAGCTGCTGTATGTATAAGGTTTGGGACGGAGGCTTGAGAGACAGAGATCTGGAGGAAAGTGTTGTAGGCAGCTGAGTTAGATAGAAATATTCTAGGCAGTCAGGCAAGGCCAGGCCCTTGAAAGAGATAATACAGGAGACAAGATATCTTGCAACTCTGAGATGGATGGATGCTCCTGCCGTGGGCCAGACCTAAAGACCAAAGACCAAACAAATGCCGACCTCTCTAAAGATTGGCATCCGAGATTGAGCTTCACCCTGAGGGAGACCGAAGAATCGTTAATCCAATTACTACTGGATAGCTACCCCATAAAATCCTATTCTATATTCACGCCCGCTTGCTACGTGACTCGCCTCCCTATTTGTTCTTGAACTTAATCAATCTTACCTGAGCAATAGTGCTTGTAATCCCATTGGTTGACCATAGTTTTGTCCCACCTCTTGACCACCTAAGCGAGTTCCTTAGTCTCACGTGATTTTGCCCTACAACCTGAAAGAGAACCTCCGGGGCAACCCACTCAGGTCCCCCTTCTGTCCCTCTCCGACAGAAGCTTTTCTATCAATAAAGTCTCTTCCTCAACCTCCGTTTGTTCCTAAAATTCATTCTTCTGTTTTAAAGAACATGAACTCATCCAGGTCAGGTTGGGAATTTCAATATCCCGTATCAAAAGGACTCAGAAGGAAGAGGCTGGGGCCATGGAGAGAGGGCGAGCAGAGTGTGAGCAAGCTTGGCCGCGTAAAATGTGTGGTTCAGTTTTTAAACCAAATAGTTTTTTGGTTTTAGAATAGTTAGGAGTCTACAGAGAAAGTTGTGAAACAGTACATAGAGTTCCCACTTACCTACTTTGCCGTGCTATTAACATCCTATCATATTTGCCACAATGAATGAACCAATACTGATACATTCTTATCTTCTATTAGCACATGTTTGTAGTACATACTATTTACATTCTTTGTAGAGAGTTGGTACATGTACACAACACATGTAGAAAGGAAGATTGCAAAGGAAAAGTGGCATTCCAATCATGTCATATCAAAGGTACGGGCTAGCAGCATGACTCATCTCTCTTGCAGTTGGCCTTGATGACCTGTTGGACATTTGTTCTACTGTTGTTACCCTCCTTTTACACTGTTCTCTTGGAGAGAAAGTCGCACCTAAGGAAGTAGAATATCTGCATAAGTTATTTGCGATTCTCTGCAGGAGATTTGTCTTGTCTCTCTTTTTGTTTATTTGTTCAATCATTTATCAACATGAATATGAATTTATGGGTAGTTATCTTATACTTTTGGTTGTAGTTCAATATTTACTTATTTCGTTGTCCCAGTTGTTTCAACTTTAGCTTCGTTTTTTTTTTGGTGGAACCGGGGATTGAACTTAGTTCCTTGCGCTTGCCAGGGAAGTGCTTATTCCACTGAGCCATCTCCCTGGCCCTCAACTTTAGCTTCTACAACAGCTTTTGTTTGGCTCCCGTGTTTATTTGATACACTCCTTAAGCACATGCATGCACTCATGCGTGCCTGTGTGTGTGTGTGTGTGTGTGTGTGTGTGTGTGTTTGTATTTAGTACAGGGCCTACAGGGTCTCACTACACAGTCAGACTTGTAGTGATCCTTTTGTTTTCAGCCTTCCAAACACTGGGATTACAGGTGTGCACTACCAAGCCCAGTCTCAATCACTGTCTCAGCGTGCCCTAGGGCTGGGGGCTGGCACAGCTTGGTGGAGATCAAACCCCAGTCCCTGCATCTGCCTAAGCAAGCACTTCAATCTGCTGAGCTATCTGGCTGACCCTGTGCGTGTGTTTTACAATTTTCTTACCTCCTGGCACTACAAGATGCTCTAGGGTTATCTTGCTCATTTCTTGACCCACTGCTGGAATCCAGTCATTTCTTCTGATTCTTTTATTATAGGGAGGAATTAGAAATCAAGGTCTGATGGCTAGATGTGCTCATTGCACTGGGGTGACACTGCTTCTAGGCTGACGTTCAGTTGACAGAACCAGGAGACACACACACACTCACAAACACACACTAACCTTATATAGTTGCATGTATATAAATATT
Organism: Ctenomys sociabilis; assembly: GCA_004027165.1. NCBI lineage: Eukaryota > Metazoa > Chordata > Mammalia > Rodentia > Ctenomyidae > Ctenomys > Ctenomys sociabilis. Next base: position 6,164 of record PVKA01000034.1, read on the forward strand.
ACTATCTGTAACCATCTGTTATGGCTTGATTATCTGCTCCAAAATGTTCATTGAGTCAGGATTGTAGCTCAGAGGTATAAGCACCTACCTGGCAAGCTCAAGGTCCTGAGTTCAATCCCCAGTATAAAATAAAATGTATGCTGGAATTTAATTACTATTTGAGCAGTATTAAGAGGTGAGGCCTTTTAGGACATGAGATCTCCATTCTCATAATGAAATTGGTGCCACTGTAAAAAGGCAGGATGGGCCCACTCTTATCTTTTGTTTTCATCTTTCACTTTCTTCCACATGACATCTGAGTCAGAAGGGCTATGCCAGATCCCAGCATTTTGATATTTGACTTTGAAGCCTCCACAACTGAACCAATAATCTGATATTTTTTTAAATAAACCACCCATTTTCAAGCATTGTTGTGGCAGAATGGAGTGGACTTAGCCACTGTCTATATCTATGTGAAGCTAAACATCAGTTTTCATGTGATCTCTCAGACTCTAAGCCATTACTGAGTATATGTCTTCCCCTTAGGTGCTTGTAAATTCTTACTCTAACAGTGTGAGCATCAATGTATTAATGTATACATTTTTACCATGCATATATACTGGCATCATAATTTTGCATCTGCCACTTGGTGGGAAACACCTGCTTAGGCTGGAGCACTGCTCATGCGCAGCTTCTCGTGCCATTGGTCTTACAGACGCTCCTCACATGCACAGCACTTAGGGCAGCACCTTTCTCTCCCCACAGGTTTCCTGCACGGGTGATGAGGTCAACTGTCTTATGGCATCCTGCATTCCCTTCTAGCATTTCCTGACTTTCTAAATAATGTTTTTACACTGTGCATGCATTACGACCCACCTTTTGAGCTGTGAAGTTCTGTGGGTCCTGAAAAGACATATGTCCACGTGCCACCATAACAGCAACACGAACTCTTTCCCTGCCCCAAAGCAAAACCCCTAGTGCTTCACCCTATTCAACCATTCATTGCCAACCCACAGAAACCACTGCTCTCTCTAGGATAGCTGTAGTTTTGCTAAATGAAGGTGGATGTTTTTGCAGAAGCTGTAAAAGAGGAAATGTTTCAAAATGCTAACCCTGGCTCAAGGTGGCTGGGAGAGGAATAGTGTGCACTGCTGGGAGCTAGAGGGATGGACCCTGTTGGAGGGATCCCACTGGTGCTTAGACAAGGGTGGGAGTCCCTTATCCTTGTAGAGTCATTTTAGTCTACATTGGCCAAAAACTTTTTAATTGAGTACCTACTCTGTGCTAGATGCTGAGAAGACAGCAAAGAGAAAGACAGTCCCTTTAGAATGTGCACTTTAATTTGTAGGAAGTAAAAAAGGGGAAGGAAAGTATCTGGTTTTGCACCTAATGAAAATACACTGACCATATCCCTCTGAGAACTTTTAACTTATCTTCTGCTTAGAACCATACATAAAGTTAAAAAATGACTTAGAAAAATGATTGTAAATGAGTTGGGATACAGCTTCCTCTCCCACCTGAACCAAGGCCCATGTGCTGTGAGAGCAAGCCATTTCTGGGTAGAATACCCACACACATCAAAGCTTCCTGCTCTGTCTCTAAATTCAGCATAGAAAAATACTCTGAGATGAAGACCTCCTCCTAAGAACTTCTAAAATATCAGGGTCCTCTTGCGCTATCTTTCCAGAACAGCAGTGAGCTGGAAGTGGGAAAGGAATCTGGCCTGCTCCAGGGGAACCAGAGGCTATTGTGGCCGGGGGTCAGTGGAGGGCCATTAGCACTAGGCGGGGTTTCCAGCTCTCAGAAAATTCCCACACTGGGTCCTGCCACCCAGTCCCAGAGGCAAGTGTAGGCTGTTCCCTTGGCTGGTGGCTGGAGTTTCACCACAAAGGGAAACTGTTAAGATGCCTTAACAATGGGCATTGCCCTGCCTGGAGCAAGAGGGCTCTCTAGTGTTCTTGTTTTCAGCCCACTTCCTATGTTATGGTTTTCATACACTTTACAATCAACAGCTTTTATACAGTTTTGCCCCAACTCCACGAAGGTCAGCCCAGGTGGAACTAGACAATGGGGGCCTTGTCTGGGCCATCATTTAATGCCCCTGTGCTCGGGGTGTGAGGGCAGGCTGGGGGGGAGCGGTTGTGGACAGAACTGTGAATCTGGCACAGACCCGCCCACCTGATCCACAGTCTATCTGAAGGACACAGGCTCCTGACACTATTTTAAGCTGTTCTCTCTGGCAAAGCAACAGCACTGGGAGGAGAGAAGGCCTCTGAAGCGTTGCTTTGTCTGGTAACACCATGCTGTCACCCCTCTGTGCTTTAGTTTCCTTGACTGTAAAACATGGCTACATAGCACCCAGTCATGGAATTTGGGGGTATACATACAATTTAGTTACGAGAAGCCTTTAGGACCCAATTAGTACATGCAATTATTGGTACATACCAAGTGTTCAAAAAATATTTGCAGTTGTTATTACTAAGTGGCACTTACTATGCACTTGACTAGGTGCTTTACATGTACAATATACTTCAATATAAGGCTTTAGGAGGCAGATGGCATTATTACTGGCATTTTTCAAATGGGTAAAGGGATGTAGAGATGTTAAGTCACTTGTTCAAGGACAGGAAGCAGATGGCCAGGCCAGCGACTGCCTGTCTTTGCCCTCACCTGTGCTCTAGGGGAAGATCTCCGTGTTTCATTGAAATGCGTATTTCTAGTGTTGGCATTTCTATCCTAGAGAATCCCTGGAAGGTCTTCAAGGCACTCTAACAGAACTGCCATCTAAATTAGGAACAGTTTTGAAGCAACACTGATTTTATGAAGCAGCTTAATTTTGGAGAGGTTGAAATGTGAAGATTCAAGCGTATTTATAGATGATGAAATTGGCAAAAATGCAGCAAGTTGTGTAACTTCATCAGAGTGCATCCTGTGAGTCACAGGTGCGGGAATAAATTATGCCCCCCAGTGTGTTTGTGTCACTATAGCAAACCAATGATGTAAGAACTATTATTTTTATTTTCTGGGTAAGAGGATGGAGGCAAATAGAAATTAAATAATTTGCTCCAGTCCTGTAGCCTGCAGAGAGTTCAGAATTTGATTGCAACTGCCCCATTCCAAAGCCCGCACTCCTCAACTGCCATAACCTTGTACAGTGGCCTTAGGTTTGAGGGATGGTGATGACAGAGGATCTTGCACATGGAGGGAGCCATGTGAGCATCACTGTGGCTGCCGCGGGGTGCAAGATGAGGCTACTGAGGGTGTCAGTGTGACTAAGGCATAATAGGAGAGAAGCATAGGGATCTAAGTGTAAAAAGCTGCAGGTGTATCTAAGAGGAAAAACAAAGCCCAGTGCCTTCGGTTAGTATGTGCATATGTGTGTGTGCTTGTTAGTGTGCAATATATGTTCACATTATTAACTTCCCTATAGCATATTCCTCCCAGAAATATTCCTCACAGTTACATTTCTTAGAGATATAGGTAAGAAAACTAACTAAACCATGGTGCCTGTTTGACAACCAGTGTAATATTTTAAGTCTTATTCTACAATCATGGAAGTGATGCCTGTGCTGAACATTTGACCTTGATCTAGGCAGCTGGATATTCTATCTTGTTTGCAATATTTTATAAGCATCTTAAACTGCAACATAATAGATACCTTACTCTATTGACCCAGCATCTTTCCTCTGAGGAGCTTTGGCATTATGCTCTTAGACCTCATCAGCATCCCCAGGGGTGCTCTTGCTTAGTGCTGGCAGCTGTGTAGAGCAGAAGATGGACAAGCTGGCAGATGTTTATCCTGTTCGAGAAAGTGAAAAATGTGGCTCTGGAGATCAGTAATGATTCAGGAAGGACTAAATAGAAAGTACAAGAACTGGGCTGAGTCCCAAGAAAGCCCAAGTTCTAGTTGAATAAGCAGATGTCTAGACAGGCCATGCAAAATGTCCACACCAGTGCAAAGTGTTGACTCAGAGACAGGCAGGACACGAATACTGACCGTGTGACTCGCTGTGTGGATGTTGTTAAAGCTCAAATGCAAGTGGAAAAAGTGATTTAAAATATTATGGTTTCTAGTACATGGATATTTGTTGGAAAGTCTACAGATTTATTTGTGGTTAAAACAGTATAATCAAAGATTCCCTTTATATTTAAATTGAACTATATTGGTAAATCAGTATCTCTCTAAAAGTTTCCTATGACCGTAGTATTTAAAAAATAGATATAAATTTGATTTTCATCAATGAAATAGCAAGGAAATCAATAATTTCTCATGTTTTTTACTATAGTATATTTTTTTCATATAATCATACATAATTGCTACTTTGCACAGCCCTGGAAAACCTCTGTTGTACTTAGTTAAATAGTTATATTAGAATATATGATGAAAAACAGAATATAAGTGAATAAAAATAATTTTCATTGTTGTTGTTTGAGAAGATAATACTCAAACACAGATCCCTCCCACAGTTTAGATTCTTAGTGATCTTCCTGCTTCAGCTTCCCCAGTGCTGGGATTACAGGGGTGCACCAGCACTCCCTGTTTCAGGGCCTGCATGATGTGCCTGGGGTTCCAGATCTGATATTGCATGTAGTACCAGATTTCAAACTCAGAACCTTGTACTTGCTAGGCAAGAGCTTAGCCCACTGAGTTATCTCCCAAGCCCAGACCTGCTTGATTCTTAAGGCCTTTAGTACACATTCAAATTACTTATCACTTTGTTTGCTTATTTGTTTGCTTGTTTTTAGTACAGGGTCTCACTGTGTGGATCAGACTTGTAGTGATCCTCCTGTTTTCAGCCTCCCAAGCACTGGGTTTACAGGCTTGTACCATCACTGCCAGTCTCAGTAGCTGTCTCAGCATACCCCAGGGCTGGCCCAGCATGCTAGGGATCAAACCCTGGCCACTGCCTAAGCCAAATTATTACTTGTTTTTTTTTTTTTTTTTTTTTTTTGAAGAACCAGAGATTGAACTCAGGCCCTGGCACTTGCCAGGCAAGCGCTTATTCCACTGAGCCATCTCCCTGGCCTCCAAATTGTTACTTTTTAAAAAAATTATTTTGTTAAGCTTAGAAGCAATGTATTTCTAGAACATGAAGTATATGTTATAATCATAATGCCTATAGATTTTGATCAGAGCACAATATTGTGCTTATCCTCAAATAATGCAAATTTTTTTGACTCCATAAATTTATTCCTCTGAATAATAATGAAAAATGTCCACAGCCAGACATCGCAGAAAATTGCCAAGCATAATTATGATTCACACATATTCTTACGATTTGAGTAGAATGTACTCAGTAGTGTAGCACTTTTTCTTCATTGTTGATTACCTTCTGTCAGTATGACCTTGCCTTCAAGGGAATCTCCTATCAGTGATTGACACTGGAAGGTGTTTGGGTTGATTTAAGTGTAAGGGTGATCCTGTTCTACTTCTTTCATGGCATAGTTACAGACACCTGTACTAGAAACTATTGTACTACCAGAGGTACCAGGGATTCTTTTGGTAAACTTGAAAGAGTATGCATTCTTAGAAGGGAGAATTAGAGGAAAAAGTGTCCTTGGCCCTTGGCAGACACTGAGACATAATGAACATTGCAACCTGTAACAACTTGACACTACTGTAACTCACTAGGCCTGATATAAGCATTATGGTACAAAGGTGGGAGAAATACAATATCTGTCACTTTCTTTTTGTATTCTGAAATGAAAGACATCCTGTTTTGGATTTCACATTGAATGAGTGAAGGAACACACTCCATATCATATGATAACTGCATTGTTTGAGATTATGTTTTATACACAGGTTTTATTATGACTTCTAAGATTGTAACTAAAAGCTGTTGACTCAAAAATGTTTTGCTTTTCAATTAGAGATGAGACTGACAGCCCAATATCCCTAGCTCAAGAGAAGAATCTTCAATTTGAGGCTCTTATTAATATTTCAAACTTATTTCTCAGAGGATTATATTTGCTTTCAGATTTTTGATGTTGACAGTGAGAAATAGCAAGAACACCATGCCTCATGACCTAGAGAGGATGTCACTGCAGGAGGCCGAGGATGTAATGGTACTTCGTGATGGCCTCTCCTACAGAGACCTGCAGGAAAGGGCAAACTGCTGATGGAAATTCTCAGCATGTCCCAATGTCTGTCTGTCTGTCTCACTATGTAGCCAAAGCTGGCCTCCACTTATTGATTCTCCTGCTGCACCTTCCCAAATGCTGAGATTACAAGTGTGTGCCACAATGCCTAGCCTAATGTGCTCTAACTTTAATATAAATCTATTCAAAGGTGATAGGCGACCTCTTTCTCTTTCCTTTGGGCCTTACTGCCAGTATGTTGGGAAATAGTCTTCCTTTATGTAATGAACTTATTATATTCCAGTTTTATGACTAGACTATTTTCCTTTCTCTTCCCAGATAATGTCACTTCTGGTACAGAGCTTGGGTTCATTTGGATCCCTTAGCATGTAGCCCTCTATTTTAGACACTAAGGGTGTCACTGCTTTACACTGAGTACCTGATTATGTGACCATTGCAGCAAGAAATATCAGACACCAGGGTAGGAAGATGGCAGTTGGGCTTTGTCTCACCAGCACAGAGTGTCACAAGGGGATATTTTAACTGCAAGGTACATTTTGAATCTCTTTAGAGTCCTACTTCTCATGGGACAATTATTTATTTATTTATTTGGCAGTACCAGAGATTGAACTCAGGACCCTGAACTTGCCAAGCAAGCACTTATTCTACTGAGCTACTTGGGCCCTCATGGGACACTTTAAATTGCTCCCTCATGGGCCAGGGAAATAGTACAGGGTTCTGAGTTCAATCCTGGTACCACAAAAATAAATAAATAAATAAATAAATAAATAAATAAATAAATAAATAAAATTGCTCCCTCTTGAGTTTTAGTGATAGCTTCTCAAACTAGGGGAATAGCTACTGCTTTCTTGGTATTGACCCACAAATCGTATATGCATCTTCCCCAGTTCTTTATTTCAAGCATAGCTTGAAGTAGGTTAAATCCGGCAAATAGAGTAGAAAGGATTGTTCACTTTTGTTATTCATTCAACACACACTCATTGGGTACCTTTGATACCAGCCTTCAGGCTAGGTATCAAAGATGCAATAGTGGGGGTGGGGAGATGGCTCAGTAGAATAAGCGCTTCTCTGGCAAGCGCAAGAGCCTGAGTTCAATCCCTGATTCTGGAAAAAAAAAAAAAAAAGATGCAATAGTGAGCTAAAACTTAGGTCATCTCTGCTCTCCGAGGGCTTGTTATCTGCTCTGTTAGCTTGTTCATTAACCAAATAATCATACAAATAAGTGAAAAAGTTGAATGTAATATGTACTAAGGCCCTTTCCTGGTCAGTGATGACTGAGTTGAATTTTAAAGGCTTTAGTCTGACTAGGTGAAGAGAAAGATAAAGAGACATAGCAGGCAGTGGCAACTGCATGTTTAAAAGCCCCATGGTAAGAGAAAACAAGCAATGAGGTGGGTGTGGTAGTGGGGGAGGAAGATGCATGAGGTGAGGTTGGGGGGGCAGATTTGTGCCCATGCCAAAGACTTGGTGTGCACTCTAACAAGTAACGGGAAGCTGCTCAGGTGCATTCCCACTGGGCTGGGAGGAAAGTGACCCAGTGTGTGGTTTTAGAAAGACCACTCCGTGGTAGTACAGGGCAGAACTAGGTGAGAGCTAAAATATGAGTGTGGGCCCAGTCAGACCGAGGCATTTTTATAGACTTGGAGATAAATGCTGGCGGATCAGGGGTGTATTGATGTGAGAAATGGGCAAACAAATGTCTCAACCATGAGCAGAAACAAGACAATTATTTGAAGGGGCCAAAGTTATCTCCATGAATATTTTGTGGTTTTTTTGGCATTACAATTTTTTAAAAATTAAATTTGTTTTTGATACTGATACATAAAAATATAAGAATCATAAACATTAATGGGGATAAAGTGTGATGTTTCTTTTGTTTTATGTAGTGGGTACAAGTTCTCCACAGTGCTGGGATTATAGGCATGCACCCCCACACCTGGACTTGATGTTCCAGACATTATTTATTTATTTATTTTTATAGACTGCTCTTGTCTTGAGAAATCAGAAAACTGGCATTTCCCAGGGAAAATTTGGTCTGTAGTCAGGTGCACTTGCTGGTCGTTGCATTGTGAACATTACAGATTCAGAGTGGTTCCCTGGGAAGGTGAATTACAAGGACGATGCATTGTAATCTCAGTGATGATTATTAGCACTGGTGCCTGGGTATCAAACCCAGGACCTCATGTGTGCTGGGTGAGCGCTCAGCGCTACAGTGAACAACCGCCCCAGCCCTCAGTGATTTCTTTTCTTTTTTTATGTATTTGGTACAGGGTCTCACAGAAATTGGCATCAGCTCCCCTTGGCCCACCCTCATTCCAGGAAACTAGAAGCTTCCTGTGGCTGTGAGTTCTTTCTGCTCTTAAGAGCTGCTTTGCTTCTGAACTATGAAAACAAAAACAAAAAGCAAAATAAAACAAAAACCTTTTATTCAGCCCATCCATGTTTTAGTCTTTCTCCTGTTAATTCTGTTGGCAGAGTATCAGTTTAGGGCATTCAAACTGGTTGGCTTTCCTATAAAATGCACCATCTCACATGATTTCCTTTGGCCTCTGAGAAGGCACTGGACTGGCAGATCCTGCAGCCACGGTGCCTTTCCCACCTCAGTGCAACCCACGGGTGGTCAAACAGAGCCCTATGTGTATTCTTTTCAGAGGCTTGAAGGCCGGTTGTTCCCTTGGGAAGCAGGGAGACTTATGTGGGAGACTTACCAAGCCTAGGCCTGAGAGGACCAAGTGATCAGGTTGGACTTTTTATATTTTCCTTCCCCAGGCTTGCCCAGCAATTGAGACCTTCTTACACTTTCAAGGACTGCTCCGTGCTACACTGGAAAGTGCAAGGGCTAGTCCAGTATACACCACTTAGTTGTAAAGAGTTGCTGATATCAAACATTTCATTGCATAAGTAATATAGCTCAAGCACTGTGCTACGTGGTTTATGGGCATTAACATTTTGAAAATTTTATTTATTTATTTCATACAGGATCTCCATACACTGCTCAGACTTCTAGTGATCCTCCTGTCTCAGCCTCCCCATTGATGGGATTATAGGGTTTTGGGTCTGGTATGGTGTGCCTGGAGTTCTGGGACTGGCGTGGCATGCAGTACTAGATATTGATACCGAGTCCTTGTGCTTGTTAGGCAGGCATTTAGACCACCGAGCTATCTCCCCGGTTCCAGCATTAACATTTTTTATTGAGATATCACCTTCAGAATGGTATACAAATCTTTATGATGCATTGTAAATCTCAGTGATGATTATTAGCACTGGTGCCTGGGTATCAAACCCAGGACCTCATGTGTGCTGGGTGAGCGCTCAGCGCTACACTGAACAACCGCCCCAGCCCTCAGTGATTTATTTTCTTTTTTCATGTATTTGGTACAGGGTCTCACTTCAGAGCTTGGACCCATGGTGACCCTCCTGTTTTCAGCCTCCCCAATGCTGGGATTGCAGGTGTACACCACCATGCCTGGACTTGGCTGCCAGCTCATCGTACTCAGGAATGGGGCTGGCCCAGCGTGTGGTGCCAGGGATCGAACCACAGTCACTGCGCTTGCGTAAGCAGGCACTTAGTCTGCTGAGTTATCTCTCTGACCCATGAGTGAATGTTTTACATATTCACACTTGGTAACAACCACTGTATCGTGATCTAACACGCTTCTAACATCTACTGAGCTCTCTCATGATTCGCATTTCCCAGGGAATACCATCATCTCCCCAGCAATAAAAACTATTTTAAAAAAAGCTGTCACTGTAGCTTGCTTTTGCCTGTTGTTGAACTTCATATAGACAGAATCATAGCGTGTGTCTAGGAGTCATTTGCATTGTTCTGCATGTAACCGTAGCTCATTTTTAAGTTGATGTGCAGTTTTCATTGCATTATTATGTCACCAGTTATTGACTCATGCTTCTATTGACAATTTAGTTATTTCCATCTTCAGGTTGTGTAATTAAAATTATTATGGCCATTGTCATATGTCACTTTGGGTGGACTCTTTTAGATATGTACATACATTCCTAGGTGTGAAATTACAGGGTCATAGGACAGGTCTGGGATTAGAATACATTGGCAGTTCCTGCTGAGCCATTTTCCAAAATGGCTGCAGTTTACTAGCAGTTTCTGGGATAGTACCAATTGCTTCACACCGCTGCTGAAGCTTAATATTATCAATGTTTAATTCTAATCATTTGGATGCAGGTATATTTAATTTGCATTTACCCAATGACCAATGAAATAAGACACTTTTCCTTTTTCTAATTTATTAGCTGTGCATGTGTGTGTGTGTGTGTCTGTGTGTGTGTGTATGTGTGTGCATGTGCGTGTTAGTGTGTGTGTGTGTGTGTGTGTGTGTGTGTGTGTTTCTGGGGATTGAACCCAGGGCCTTATGCATGGAAGGCATGAGCTCTTCTACTGAGCCACATCCCCAGCTATTAGCCACTTTAATCCTTTTCTGTAAAGTGTCTTTTTGTGTATATATAGCTGTGTCCATTTTATTCCAAACTGTTTCAAATTTTTTAAAAACATGTGCATTTCCTAGGAGCCACTACATTATGCAAAAACATTCCTCCAAATACTTTGGAGAGAGGCTAGTCTCCATCACACACTCCCTGTAAAGCTTCCGTAAGGCTGAGTTTCTGACAAATGAACCCCAGTTCGTCCCTGTGTGACTTGTGTGGGGCAGGGCTGACATCCTCCCTCTCTGAGCTGATTCTCCCTCTGGAATCCTGTTTGCCTGTCTCCTTTCTACTGCTACAGATCAAATACTCCATGGAAAATAAATTCTTTCTGAGATGATTTTTAAGAAATAATCATAACAAAGCAGGTGGCTTCAGAGATACAGATGATTTTAACTAGTCCTGAACTCAAAGGGCTTTTGCTTTGCCTTGTACCTTTTCTCTTGTTGTTGCTGGGTTTCATCTGTTTGTTTTTCATTCTCTGTACAGAAATGTGAAGTTAGAGAAAGAGAAATGCAGGGTTCTAGTCTAACTGGCACTAAAAGTGGGTGCTATTTTGGGGACTGAATAGAAGTAGCTATACAATTTGAAGCATAGCAATTAAAAGAACGGTGAGGTCTGAGTATAAAATTGCTTGTGCGGTGGGTATTAGGATCTTGAGCTAAGGACAGATGCTGACCCCAGGGGCAAGGACTGTGCTGCTGCCTCGCACACGGCTAAGACCGGCAGAGCCCCGCTGGGATGCCGCACAGCAGACAGCCTGAGAAAGGGACAGAGCCGCTTGCTACCCAAAGTCCAGTTGAGCAAGCTCCATGGGGCAAACATGAACACATATTTTTATCTAAATTGTGTGAGTAGACCTTTGGAAGTGTGCCAACTCTGTTCCGTGTGTCACACAAACTACTAGGGGATTTAAATTAACTGATTCACTAGGGAAGGGAAAAGGGAACTTAGGTCTGTATTAGTTCATTTCACAAGGTTCCTGTTTATGTAGGAGGAGGAGGCTTTCAAAGGCAGTCACCTTTGTCACTTCAGAGCAACTGCAGTCCTAAACGGGTAATGAGAGGTGACAAGGCAAGCAATTAATTTGGCTTTTTGCTTTACTCAAAATAAAAATATAAAATCATTGTATTTACTCTCTAGTTGCTAAGTGAGAAACTGAAAATTCCTAATACAAAAATTAAAGTAAAGGGGCTCACTGGTAGAGCACTTGCCTTGGGTTAGATCCTCAGCATGGAGAGTTGGGGGCAGGGGTGGGGGATGTGCGTAACTTCTAATCAAGGCCAAATTAGAGTGGCTGAAATGTATTGAGTACTAAGCACGGGCTAAGCAGCAGTCACCATTTCAGTGGCAGCTCTGTACCCTACATGACTGTTTCCCTATTCTACAGATATGGAAGACACATCCAGTGGAGGTGTAGGCCAGAACCTGCCCTTGGGATCTTGTTATGTCATTGGTCTATAAAATATGGGATTAAATGTTAACTGATACTCAAAAGTCTGCCTAAAGGTAGCTTATTTGTGGCTGAAAGACTGCAACAAGGGAAGGAACTTCAATAAAGATGTATTTTTCAAAGACAATGTGTGCCACTAGACTGTGGAGTGGGTATAGAAGGGAATAGTAAGGTAGCTGGCAGTTGTTATTGTTGGACCTGTACTTACCAGGAGCTAATTGTCTTATACCTTGTGGGCTTTTTTAAAGAAAGACAGCATAAGTTTTGGTGTAAGACAGACTTGGATTCAGATTTTAGACACACTGACTGCTGCATTATGTCCATGTGCCTGAAGTCCAGGTTAAGTGCATGTTGCTGAGTCAAAGGAACTGTTCATTTTAAGATACACCATTATTTTATATGCTATTAAGACAGAAAACATAGCTGCTTAAACTATGAGAGTATACTTTCTTATCACATGGGTTATAATATAATACATGTTATTACATGGGTAATAATACATAGTTATATATTATTAGTTCAGAAATGTTAAACTCTGATTAGGATCAATAAAGAATCAAACAGTAAACATGATAAGAGGCCATTATTGTGTCGATTAAAATGAAAATAATACATTATAAAACATATGGGAAGGCAGTTAATAAATATCAATTAATTTTCTTCCCTTTTTGTCTCTTGTTAAAAGTTTAGAAGTTCAAAAGACATGACTATGCCTGTAATTCCAGCTCTTGGGAAGCTGTAAACAGGCAGATCACTATGAGTCTGAACAACCTGCAGACCCTTGCCTAAAATACAAAAAAAAATTACTATAACACTACCATACACAGATAAAAGAAGCATAAGAATACTAGGAAAGTTTATCATTTGGAAAGAGCAAGAACTCTGCAAACAATTGAAACTTGATATTAAAGAGGCAAAACTATAAAAGAAAAAAGAGCATTAAAATCTTAATTGCTCGCAGGTATGGCGGTGTATGCCTTATCTTAGCACTCTGGGAAGCGGAGGTAAAAGGATCCCAAGTTCAAGCCCAGACTGAGCAACTTGGCAACTTAGACTAGGCTCAAGATTTTGAAAAAGGGCTGGGAATGTAGTTGGGTGCAAAGGCCCTGAGTTTAATTCCTACATCACACTTACAACAAAACAAAAACAAAATTGAAAAAAACCCAAACAATGACAACACCTAAACCAAAACAAAACTCAAAGAGAATCATGTCTAATGCACTTAGAAAACAATGAGGATTGAAAAACAGTGAGGAGACCCCTCTCAAAAACCAAACCAAACAAACACCAACGGTCACCCAATTGCAAAGGCCCTAAGCATCAGCAAATAGGGACTCCTCTTATGGTCGGAGCACATTTCTGATGATTCTGAGTGAACTAATGGGAGTGGTGATGTCATGAAGAAAAGAAAAAAATATTGGTGAACTGGTAGAAGCATTGTTTTTAAGATCAGTATCAAAATAAAGATGCCACTGTTGCCATGTTTCATCTATTCAGTGTGAACTAAAGAGCATAGCCAGAGTAGTAAAATAAAAATAAGGAGCTATCAAGTTTCAAAAAGAAAATTTAAAGCTATACATATACATACATACATACATATATATATATATATATATATATATATATATATATATATATATTTCATAGATAATGTTAGTTAGGGGAATGCAAAGATACTACAAAATTATATTTTTACACTAGCAGCAGTTAAAAAGCACTCATTTAAAAAAAAATGATTTGCAACAACCACCAAAAAAGAAAATTAAAGGACCAATCAACAAACCCAAGAAAGTTGTGTAAATCCTTAGAGAAGAACTATAAAAGCTGATTTAAAAGCACAAAAGAAGAGTTAAGTAAATGTAAGATTCTTCACGCTCCTGGTGAGGCAGGTGTGAACTATAAAGATGTTACGATTGCCTCACATTGGATCTGCATGAAACTAATTCTAATCAAAATTCCAGTGTGCTTTTCATGGACTTTGATGATGTGACCTTAAATGAAAGAAAGAAAGAAAGAAAGGAAAGAAAGAAAGAAAGAAAGAAAGAAAGAAAGAAAGAAAGAAAGAAAGAAAGAAAGAAAGAAAGAAAGCAAGCAAGCAAGCAAGCAAGCAAGCAAGCAAGCAGGAAAGAAGAAAAGAACAAATTGCCAAGAATAACTGAGATGCTTTGGAACAAGTGCAGAAATTGTGGATACTTGTGCTGAGAGATACGAGCACTTATCAGAAAGCCACAGCCACAGGTCACAAATGCAATCAGTGGGACAGAGACAGAGCCCGAGTACAGACAGACAGGTGTGGAAACTGAATTTGGAACAGACAGAGCAAGGAGGGCAGGTTACTGGGCAGAGGGGAGAGCACCACGTAAATGGCACAAGGATGAGTATTTTTCCCAGCGGGATAAAGTCAAACCTGTTTTCCTGTTTCACAGCAGGCACAAAAGTCAATTCCTTATGTGTTAGAGATTAAAATGTAAAAGGTAACTTTTTTAATTTAGAAAAAATATTTTAAGGATTTAGAATATGGAAAGATTTCACAAATAAGATGTTTAGAGCCGGGCATGGTGACTCATGCCTGTAATCTCAGTACTGGGGACAGACTAAGTTGGGAGGATCACCATGAGCTTGAGACCAGCCTGCACCATCTGGTGAGTTCAAGGCCAGCCTGATCTTGTCTCCACAACAATAACAATGACAAAAAACAAAAAGCAAAACAACAACAAAAAGGATTTTTTAAAAGATACACAGCTGGAAGAGCACAGCTTAGTGCTAAAGTACACACATAGCACACACAGGAGCACACAGTGTGAGATCCTGGGTTTAACCGCACCATCACTAAACAAACAAACATCATGCAACTCAGTGGTGTCCCAAATTTTCTGATCAAGAAGATTATGGGTTCACAGAGGAAAGTGATTGACAATGTAGAGTGTGCCTAAGGAGAGTCACATGGAGACTTTCAGAAAAAATTAGTCAAGCAATGGCTGTGACTCATCCACAAGGCTGACACTGACAAAGGACCTACAAACTGCAGTATAGGGTTTCAGGGTAAATCCTGAGGGGATTTCACTGACCTTATCAGATACAAAAGCTACATTTCTTGTTATATAAGTCTTGCTTTATCTTGGTCTTAATTATCCAGCAGAAAAATATAAAAATGAAATATAAAAAGTAAGGCCATATTAATTTGCTGAGCTGTAAAAGGCACAAGTCCACAACTTCTGACATTGTGAGTTCTACAGAAAACCCAGTGCTATTATGACCTATTGGACTAATTCTGCCGAATTCATGCACCTACAATATTTAACAAAACTAAACAAATAAAAGGGGATACAAATGAACGATCATTTTGTATCTGTATATTCAAAACAGGATAGTTATACAGCTATTTTCTCTTATTCAATGAATAGAAAGAGTTATTCTAATAGTGCTTGTGGACAGGATATCATGTCTGCATCTTGTACTATGAATAACCACTAAGACAACAATATGTAATGTATTAATTATTGAAACTGTCCTATTAATCAGTTTTGAACTATCTCATTGGTATTTGTTCCTCAATAAAGTTATTTAAAAAAAAACCCAAACTACAATAAAAAATCATGACTGGGCACAGTGGCACCTGCCTTTAATTGGAGCATTTAGGAGGCTAAGACAGGAGGACTGCTGTGAATTTGAGGCCAGCCTGAATTACATAGCAAGACTCTGACCTTCAAAAGAAAAAAATCATGACTTGATGATAGCAAAGTGTAGATTTTTTTCTTATTAGAGGCATCAAGAAAAAAATGTAGAAATAAAAATAGATGCCAGAGGGCTGGCCAGATAGCTCAGCAGAATACAGCACCTGCTAGGCAGCTGCAGGGGTTGGGGGGTTCCATCTCAGGCCTGCCATGCTGGCCCTGCCCCCCGGTGTGTGGTAAGCCAGCAACTGAGACTGGATGTGGTAGCACACATCTGTAATCACAAGACTTGGGAAGCTGAAAACAAGAGAATCAGTACAAGTCCAATCTGTGTAGTGAGACCTTGTAGACCCTGCACTAAATACAAAAAAAAAAAAAAAAAAAAAAAAAGATGCTGGAAGGAGATATTTGAAACATATATATACTTGACAAGAGATTAGCATGTAGTTTAATAATACTGAGTTCTTTTGAATAAATATGAGGAAGATAAAATCCTAGTAGACAAAAGACATGCAGAGACTTTTCAGAGAGGAAATAAGTGGCTAATGAATATACTAGAAGATATTCAACTTTGTTTGTTTTTTTTTTGTGTGTGTGTGTTACCAGGGATTGAACTCAGGCCCTTGCACTTGCTGGGAAATGCTTATTCTACTGAGCTATTTCTCGGGCCCCAGATATTCAACTTTGATAGTAATCAAGGAAATAAATTAAAGCCACTTTGCTGGGTTGTATGTACTGATGGCCTTAAGTTTTCCTCGTGTCCCCTCCCACTGACTCCAGACATGGACACAGCCAACTGGACAGGAGCACACCGCAAGCAGAACTTGTACAAATAATCACATGTTGCTTCTCTTCCTCACGCTCCTCTGCTTAGCTAGGACAAGCTCGAGCTGATGCCCTGCAGAGTGCTGTGCTGTCCTAGGCCGGCCAGCCTCCTGGTGACCAGAAATTCTCTGTAGGCCAACAGCAAGCTCAGCTGAGATCACCAGTGGCTGGCCCAGCTTAGAAAAACCATTCATTGTGCCCAGAGCTAAAGAAAACCAACAAATGGTTACTGTTTGTAAAAACCAAGTGTCAGGTTAGTTGGTGTGTGCCAGCGACTAACTGGAGCTGGGACTGTTCTACCTATCAGACTAGCAAAGCTAAGAAGTCCGATAACACTAGTGTTGGTGAGGATATAAAAAAACAAGGAAAAAAATCCTAGCCCAACTGGTATCACCACTTAGGAGAATGAGTTAGCATTATCTTGGGCCAAAATAACTCATAGCCTAGCAGTTCAACTCCTGTGCATGTTTGTGCAAGTGTACTTTAGAAAAATGCATACTGCAGATATGTATCAGAATGTTCATAACAGCATTTTTCATGGAAGAGAAAAATGCACTCATTCACCTGGATGTCATCTAAAGAACAAATAATTTATGGTGTTTACATAAAGCATAACTCCATCAACTGATGGGAGTTAACCAAGGCAAATGTATCAGTATGAATGAATTACAAACAGAATGTTGAGTGAAAAAGAAAGTGGCAACATACAATAGGATGCTATGTATATAAAGTTTAAAAGGCATAAGCCAGGTGTGGTGGTGCATGCCTATAATCCCAGCACTTGGGAGGCTGAGGCAGGAGGATTGTTGTGAGTTCGAGACCAGCCTGAGCTACAAAGTGAGCTTACAGTCAGCTTGAACTGCATAGTGAGACCCTGTCTCAAAAAGACAGAAAAAAAAAAAGGCATAAAATTAAATGTATTCCTTAAAGATGCACATAAATGTAATGCACAAACAAAAATTATCACAAAATTCAGTATGGTAAATACTTTGGGGGAAAACAGAGTTACTTCAAAAGTTTTAGTAATGGTGTTTCTTTAGCTGGGATGATAGGACACATACATGCTTAATGTAAGTCTTGAAATAGTGTATGCTACATATTTATTCAAAAAACCCATTCATCTATGGGTTATTTTAAAATATTAAAAATAGAAGTGAATGAGAAAGGAAGAGTGGGAGGGAGGGGAAAGAGAGAGGAGAGAGTGAGAGAGAGCAGAAGGAAGGGGAGGGACAGGGAGAGAGTGAGGGAGAAGATGAAAGAGTAGGAAACATGCCTTTCTTAGCATGACCCTATCATTGTTGAGGGGTCTATAAAGCAGGGAAAGGTCATAGCGTGTACTTTGTTTTCTACTACCCATCCTCAAACGCCATCCCTAAAATCAACAGTTTCGTCTACGGCCATACCACCCTGAACGTGCCCGATCTCGTCTGATCTCGGAAGCTAAGCAGGGTTGGGCCTGGTTAGTACTTGGATGGGAGCTAAAATCAACAGTTTCCACCTTACTTTATCATGTCTCTGGAAGTGTGTGACACTTTGTTGTAATTCCATCTGACACTTTCAGAGCCCTTGGGCAGTGCTCCTGTGCCAGCAACTTTGTGGAGAGGTGGGCATCACTTGCTAGCTGGGGAGATGAAGGTACAGAGAGAATGTGCATCCCATGCAGAACCATTATAGTTCCCCCAGGGGTCCAGGTTACTTCATGATGCAGGGGACATAGCTTTTTCAAAAGTGAAGGTTACTTTTATCTGCAAACAATTGATAGCTCCCATTGTCTTGAACTGTGTGCATGATGGAGCTATGAGAGTGCACACACATACTCATTTGAAATCCTATATGCACACAAAAATATGCACACAGGCGTTCATGGCAACATTATGCAGAGTAGCTGAAAAATAGAAGCAACACAAATGTCTGCCAAGAGGTAGAATGGATCAGC
The DNA here is from genome assembly GCA_004027165.1 of Ctenomys sociabilis. NCBI lineage: Eukaryota > Metazoa > Chordata > Mammalia > Rodentia > Ctenomyidae > Ctenomys > Ctenomys sociabilis. Next base: position 24,582 of record PVKA01000034.1, read on the forward strand.
ACACTGTGGTATGTCCACACATGGAATATTATTCAATCATAACAAGAAACAAGATCCATGCTACCATCTTAGTTACTCTTCTCTCATTGCTGGAACAAATACCCGACACCTAAATTGAAGGAAGGAAAGGCTTATTTAGCTCACAGTTACTGGAGGTTTTAGTCCATATTCAGCTGGCTCCAAGGCAGCTTGGCACATAGCAGAGAGCAACTGTTCAGGGCGGCAATGAAGCTCAAGCTTGCAAGCCAGGGCTAGCAGCAGCTCAAGCAGCTAACTTTTCTTTTCTCCTTCCATTGTAATGCAAATTACCTGCCCCAGGGCAGTAGCAGCATCCACCTGCACAGTAATCAATCACAAACTTCAGATTTCAGTCTATTAATATAGTGTATTACATTTATAGATTTGTGAATATTGAACCGTCCTTGCATCCCTGGGATGAATCCTACCTGGTCATGGCGTATGATCTTCTTCAAGATTTGCTGCATTCTGTTTGCTAGGATTTTACTGAGGATTTTTGCATCTGTGTTCATGCCTGAGATTGACTTGTAGTTCTCTTTTTTGGTTGTGTCTTTTCCTGGTTTTGGAATCAGTATAATACTTGCCTCCAGAAACGATTTTGGGAGGACTGCTTCCTTTTCAATTTCATTGAAGAGTTTGAGGAGTGTAGGGATTATATCTTCTATAACTTTCTTGAATCTATCAGGACCTGGGCTTTTCTTTGTCAGCAGGTTTTTTATTATGTGTTGTATTTCATTGGCTGTTATTGGCCTATTGAGAGTTGTTATGTCTTCTTGATTCAGTTTTGGTAATTTGTACCTTTCAAAGAATCCATCCATTTCTTCTGTGTCTTCTATTCTGTGAGCGTAAAGATTCTCGAAGTAGATATTGATAATCTTCTGAATTTCACTGGGTCTGTGGTGATTTCACACTTTTTCATTCCTAATTGCTTGTATTTGATTTTTTTCTTTCCTTTTTTTAATGAGATTAGCTAGGGGATTATCAACTTTATTTACTCTTTCAAAGAATCAGCTTTTTGATTTGTGGATTTTTGGAACTGTTTTCTTCATCTCAATTGAATTAATTTCTGCTCTAATCTTTATGATTTCTTCCCATCTTTGGGCTCTGGGTTTTGTTTGCTCTTCCTTTTCTAGATGTTGGAGGTGCAACATTAGGGTGTTTATTTGTTCCCGTTCTGTTTTCCTAATGTGTGAGTTGTAGCTATGATTTTTCCCTCTGAGAACTGCTTTCATTGCATCCCATAAATTCCGGTAAGTTGTGATTGAATTTTCATTGAATTGTAGATATTGTTGAATTTCTTGTTTAATTTCATCTTTGACCCATTGATTGCTGAGTAGGGTGTTGTTTAATTTCCATGAATTTAGTGGGTTTTTCTGGTTTCTTTTGTCATTTATTTCCAGTCTCATTGCACTGTGGTTGGATAATATGCATGGGATAATTTCTGTTTTCTTGAAGACACTTAAGCATGACCTATGGACTAGTATGTGGTCTATTTTAGAAAATGACCCATGTGCAGCTGAAAAAAAATGTGTATTCAGCTGTGGTTGGGTGGAACACTCTGTATATGTCCACCAGGTCCATTTGTTCCAAGCTCCTGTTCGGTTCTGCTACTTCTTTGCTAATTTTTTGTCTGGTTGACCTATCTTTTTGAAATAAGGGGGTGTTAAGGTCTCCTGTTAAGACTATGGTCTTGGGTATTAAATTTTTCATGTCCATTAAGATTTGTCTTATATAGTTGGGTACTCCTGTGTTTGCTACACAGATATTTATGAGTGTTACCTCTTGCTCTTGAATTTTTCTCCTAATCAATATATAGTGGCCTTCTTTGTGTCATTTGATCATTGTTGGTTTGAAGTTGAGACTGTCTGAGAACAAGATTGCTACCTCTACTTTTTTCTGAGGTGCTGGGGCATGAAGTATTGTTTTCCATCCTTTGACTTTCAGCCTATATATTTCTTTATGAGTTAAGTGTGTTTCTTGTATATAGCATATTGTTGGATTCTGTTTCCTAATCCACTGTGCCAGTCTATTTCTCTTAATTGGTGAATTGAGTCCATTTACATTGATGGTTATAATTGACATGTGCTGACTTAAGATTTTTTTTTTTTTTTTTTGGTGGAACCAGGGATTGAACTCAGGCCCTTCTGTTTGCCAGGCATGCACTTATTCCATTGAGCCATCTCCCCAGCCCCTGACTTATGATTGACATGTTATTTACCTGCTGTTGTTTACTCCTTTTTTTCTCCTATGTTTAATTGCTTGCTCTATTGTGTGGGTTCCTTCTGTTCTCATTTGTGGAGTTTTGGTCATTGTGGTCTCTCTCTAGGACATCTTTCTGTAGCCTGTGTAGGGATGGCTTTGTCATCATGAAATTCTTTAGTTGTTCTTTGTTGTGGAAGTATTTCACTTCTCCATCAAACTTGAAAGAGAGTATTCCAGGGTATACTTCTGGGCTGGAGTTTGTTTTCATAGAGGACTTGAAGAATTCTGCTCCATGATCTCCTCACCTTCATGGTTTGTGTAGAGAAGTTGGCTGTAATTCTGATAGGTTTTCCTTTGAATGTGATCTGCTTCTTTTCTCTAGCAGTTTTCAGTATATTATTCTTGTGTTGGATTTCTGGCAAACTTCAGAAGCTGCCCCAAGACTCCATGAGACTTTAAGAGGACACCTATACACAAATCATAACAGCTATAACCAGGGATGAGAACTTGGAAAGCATAGCATAAGACGAAGGGACCAGTTCCAGAAGGCCACCTATTGAATGATTCCAGTTATATGAAATGCATGTTCACAATAGGCAAATTGATAGCAATAGGAAGCAGATTAGTGATTACCAAGGGCTGGGGGGTAGAAACAAGTAGTTGTGGGTACAGAGTTTCCTCACTTTTTCTGGTGAGATTAGTTAAGGTTTCCTTAAGAGGGAAAACCTTGAGCCAAGTATGAAGGGTTGGTAAGAGTTCTCCAGATGGGAAAGAAAAGAATCTTTGCACGATGGCCAGGCAATGGTCTCTGGCATGCAAAGTAGATACCTTAATGAGGAAGGCAGACAGACACCAACAAGTAGACAAGAGACAATCACAAATTGTGGTAATTAGAATGCAGCACTTCCTAGGACTGAAACGAGCTGTGTTTGGGGGAGGGTGACTATTGCAGCCTGGGGTCTGGACACTGTGGACAAGGCCAGGCTATGGACAGCACAGTCATCATTGCAGCAAGGCCGTGTGGCTTGGATAGTCTTCTCACTCCTCTTACCTTAATGCCTGTATGTGAGGAAAGAGATGAATCTAAAATCCTGTTGCATTCTAATTTGGAGAGATGTGTCATTGCATTAGTAGTGATCCATGTGACTTACTGCAGCAGACTCCATGGGGCTGTGGTGGCACAAGTCTCACAGTATTCCACGTTGATCTTTGAAAAGCAATTAAAGTGAGCTGCAAGATGTATTATAAAGGAAAGTGGTTGCAGAGGACTGTCTTACTTCCTGAGGTTGGCGAGAGCATTGCAGTTCACTCTGAATGAAAACAGCATTGGCCTCTGCTCTTGCGTGTCTCTCTCCTGCAGCCTTAGGTCTTCCCATCACAGTCAGGTGTGTGCAAGAATTGTGTCCATTGCGTGACTATAGAGATATCCTTGATGCCAGCCTGAAAGGGGAAAATGAGTGGGGAAATCTCTGGTAATAGAATATTGGCTTGAAGTCAGAAGAACTTGGTTCAAATCCTGCTTCTCTGTTGTCTGAGCTGTGGGACCTTCTTAGCCTCACTTTTCTTGTCTACTATGGGCAGAAAAAATTTCTTCACATGAAGAGGATATAAATTCATACATTCATCTGGGACTTGTAGAGCTCCTGCTAAGTAAATGCTAGGAATGCAGATCCAACAGTGAGGAGGACACCATGGCGCATGATCTCCAACCTCAAGAAGCTTATCCTGCAGAGGACAAAGACGGCCCTGAATAACAAGTGAGGAGTGTGATGAAGGGGGTTAGAAGGCAGGGGCAGGATGATGCAGGCAGCTGTGACAGGGATCTGGAAGTGACAGTTCTTTCCACAGGGTGCTACAAGTCATCCTAGTGAAGGGGAGGCAGCTGGGAGGGAGGAGTGAGGCTTCTGAGGCCTTTGGTGCAGCTGACTGAAATCCACAGTGAAGTAACATGATCAGAGCAGAGGTCAGCCTGAGTTGGGGCAGACTGTAACTCAGGCAGTTTTTCCTAAACTGAGCAGCTTGTGAGTTTTTCCCCAAATGTGGAAATCTCATTTAAATTCTTTGTACAAGTGAACTAGAAACCACAAGCAGGTTGTTTTGGTATTGTCTAGAATGATATGCTCTGGGGCAGTCTAGCAAATCTCCCTGGCTTTCTGAGTCATGTAGCTTTTTTTTTTTTTTTTTGGTGGAACTGGAGATTGAACTCAGACCCTTGCGCTTGCCAGGGAAGCGCTTATTCCACTGACCCATCTCCCTGCCCCCCCCATGTTACATTTCCATTACATTTCAAACTACTTTACAAAATCTGAATAACATCATTGGTCTTTGTCACATATAATTTCTTAGGAGTCTAGGATTTTGTGGTAGTCAAAATCACCGCAGCTTCTGTGGAGATATGGTCATGTGGGTTGTTATTATTTGTATGTTGCTATTTTTCAAAGCCTATCATTAAGCTAAATACTAGGCAGGGGAAAGTGCTTATACCTAAAAATTAACTTTTCTTATGACAGTAATGAAAGCGAATTTGGATTTTACACTTAAAGTTGAATCTTCTAAAAATCTATTACTCAGAAAACCCCAGGTATAGTCAAATATGTTCTGCTTTTTCCCAGTGTGCTCTTCAGTGAAGTGACAAATGAAAACATTTATATTTAAGTTAATGAAAGCTAAGTAATATTTGGCATTGAGTCACTCATTCTCATACTTCAAGCATTCAATGCCCATGTTGTTATTTATACATATCAATACAGGTATGGAATAATTTATTATTACAAACATTATTGTGTACATTACTTTTCTTTTTTTCTTTCTTTTTTTTGGCAGAACTGGGGATTGAACCCAGACCCTGGCATTTGCCAAGGAAGTGCTTATTCTGCTGAGCCATCTCCACTGCCCCTTCTTGAGAAGGTCTAGTTAGTAAGATCTAGCAAGAATCCTTGCACAGACTTGGAATGAAGTGAGCATTTCTTCATTCTTGCATCTATAAGAGTAACAAGTGCCGGGCGTGGTGGCGCATGCCTGTAATCCCAGCACTTGGGAGGCTGAGGCAGGAGGATTGTTGTGAGTTCGAGACCAGCCTGAGCTACAAAGTGAGCTTAAGGCCAGCCTGAACTGCATAGTGAGACCCTGTCTCAAAAAGACAAAAAAAAAAAAAAAAAAAAACAAAAAGCAATATAGATGTGAAGTTAATGGTTAATGAATGAAACTGCTTCTCATAGTGTGATTATGGGAATTAATATAGATATCTGATGCCAAAGGATGGTGACTATTTTACAGTCAGTAAATCATGATTGAGGGGACCTTCTAATGACATGAGAAAAATAGCAATTATGCAATATTAGTTTTTAAAATCCCCTAGTACAGTATGATATCAAAATGTATTCAACATGGTAATTTCTTCCAATTAACTTACAGTAATGTTTGTATTTTTCCATATTTCAAAAAAGAGCTGTTTTTATTATTTAGTTTCCAGAAAAAAATATTTTTATTTATTTATTTTTTTGGTGGAACCAGGGATTGAACTCAGGCCCTTGTGTTTGCCGGGGAAGTGCTTATTCTACCGAACCATCTCCCCAACCCCCAAAAATATTTTTAAGAAGTACAAATATTTGAGGTTTGAGTCGAGAGACAAATAGAATCTGAAATATATAGTAAGTCATTGGTTGGCCTTCTTAGCGCTAGAGAGCTTAGTGTGGACCAAGAAGGAGAAGGGCAGGTGGCCTCTAGGACATTCAATGGCCAGGAGTTTAATCTCCCTCTGAAGACAATTGGGCCTTGCTATGCAGCTCAGACTCATAGTGATTCTCCTGTCTCAGCCTCCCCAGCACTAGGATTATAGGCACACACCACCATGCCTGGTTTCGGGGGCTGGCTCAGCACCCAGGGTTCTGAGGCTAGCACTGCATGCAGTATTGGGGATCAAACTTGGGTCCTTGCACTTGCCAGGCAGGCACTTAGACCACTGAGCTATCTCCCTGCTCCAACATTTAACTATTTTAACAACTCTATAATGGTATTATCCAATATTTTCTCCCATTTAGCTGTCAATTGTTAAAGAAAATTTCAAGAACCTATTTCTACAAGTGACTTTTTAGTCTGTTTTGTTTCTTCGTGACTGTAACCAAACTATTTAGCATTTCCAGCAGTCTTCAACTGTAACTGAAAGAGTAGAAACAAACTGTACTAAGTTTGCAAATGTCAATTTTGAGTACAAAGCTTTGTTAGAAAAATTGGAGCTAATATTTTCATTATGCTTCCAACTTAGATTATGCTGTAGTCCATTAGAGGAAAAGAGGCACCATTCGTTTGTTCTTTCCGTTCCTATATTTGGCATAATGATCTCGGCTTACATTGTTATTTAAATTCACATGTATCCCAGGACTGTTGGATCCATTCATATCACAAAAAATCTTGAACATACTGTGTCAACACATTAATTGAATGTGTAGTTAAGTTTAACACTGGGTATTATGTTAAATACGAGGCATATAATGACAGAAACAGCTTCAGCATTTGTAGCCTTACACTATTTTTCTAATAAAAGATTGCACTGATACTGAGATGGTTTCACTTTTTGTTCATGGGAGAGAGACAGTGGGGGAGGGGAGACCAGTTGTTGTTTGTTTATTTTGGACTCTGCAACATTCCCGATAATGACTGGATTCTTTGAAAGCTTTAGAAGTTTTCCAGGACTCTGAGGACCTCTGGCTGGTCTAGGCCCTCAGCAGCACAAGGGCATTGCTCAGACGTTAGACACAGCTCTGTATTCCTGCACACATGCAGATGTTACTTCTGATGCAGGACCTATGGGAGCTGAGTTCCAGAAGTTCAGTCTTAGCCTCAGTAGCCCTCAAGAACTATTGTGAGAAAATTGAAAAAAAAAAAAGGCTGTGAGAGGCTGAGTAATCCCTCCATATAGATCTCTTATTGCTATTGTGAAATGTTTTCACCAACTTAGCTTAAAAACTTAAATTTGTCAGCCCACCATTGTGTCGCAGTGATGTGTGAATCAGGTCTGACTGGTCTAAAATAAAAATGTGAATGGGCCTGTGTTCCTTTCCGGAAGCACCAGGGAAGAATTGGATTTTGTGTTTTTCTCACTTGTAAAGCCCTCTCACCTTCCATGGCTCACAGCTGTCCTTCCACTTTCAAAGCCAGGAGAATCACGTCTCCTCGGGTCTTTCTCCCTCCATCACATGCTCCTCTCTCATCACACTGCTCTGTGCTCGACCCCCTTTGTGTTTGGGAGTCAGGGTCCTACTGTGCAGTCCAGGCTGGACTTGAACTTGAGTTCTTCCTGGCTCAGCCGCCTGAATACTGGGATTATGAGCATGCGCATCCTGCTCATATAATGGATTCTTCCTTGTTTTAAAGTCAGTTGATTAGCAAATTTAATTTTATCTATTATTTAATGGCCTTTGTGCCATGTAACCTAATTCATAGGTTCCAGGGATCAGGAGGCCACTACTTTGCCAACTACACTGTCTTAGTTACTCTTCTCTCGTTGCTGGGACAAATACCCAACACTCAAAATGAAAGAAAGAAAGGTTTATTTAGCTCACCGTTACTGGAGGTTTCAGTCCATATTCAGCTGGCTCCAAGGCAGAGGGGCACATGGCAGAGCAGCAGTTCATGGTGGCCGAACAGCAATAATGACAACAAAGAGCAATCTCTAAAGAAAGTCTGTCTCTCTGTCTCTTGTATTCCATTCAGGCTTTCTGCCCCAGGCTGGGGTGTAGTACTCACACCCATAATCTCAGCAGGAGTGAGACTCATAATCCCAGCCTTGGATCACACATAATCTCAGTGGATCATGAGTTATTCACAAACTATAGAAGTCCCCACCCCATGATTACATGAGGCTTTAGGGGGACAACTGGACACAAACCGTAACACACATCAACCCAGATTGTCTTACTTGAAGTCAGTCTCATGCTTTTGGTGGGGAAAGGGATAAACTCTTGAAGCATAAGCAGTGAGAGGTCTTAGTTGTGTTTGCAAAGGTGTTCAGAAAGGGTTAACAGCCCTCAGGGAGGGAAGCTGAAGTAAACCAGAAGGTGTGAAAAGATGGCCAAGCAGATGCTATACTTCCTTAAGGAGAGAGAAAAAGAAAGGTTCCTAGGGCTGAAGGGCTGTGTAAGAGAGTAGGTGGCTCCAAAGAATCCAGAGAGGTTCTCAGGAGGGACATGTTTGCTTTTAGCACCTTCCAGTACCATTTAGCTCTACTATTGTTATAGTTTGTGTCTAGTAGTTTCCCCCAAACCTCATGTAAGTTACAGGGCCGACCTGGCTGGAGGAAGGAGTGGCTTGAGGGGCAGGGCCAGAGGACCAGCGCTGGGCCCGAGGGGTGGGGCCAGAGAGGATGTGAACCATTAAACTCGCTAGCCTGTACTTTCTCAGAGGTGTGGAGAAGGTCATCCTGGACAGGGCAGCACCCCAGCCTCTCCTCCGGTGTCTTGAAACCTCCAGTAACTGTGAGCTAAATAAACCTTTCCTTCCCTCCTTTTGAGTGACTGGTATTTGTCCCCGCAATGAGAGAAGAGTAACTAATACACCCATTAGCCATCTTCTCTCTTTTCCTTCACAGCCCAAGGCTTATGAAGGTAAAACCAAACCAAACCAACAGCACACAAGGTGGGCAGTGAGAAGCAAGGGGCCCTGGCCGTGAAGGGAAGAGTCCAGGCTCCCAGGACCCAGACTTCGAGGCAGAGGTTTACTTCCATACAGTGTGTTGGGGAAGAGTGGGGTTAGACAGGGGCAGGGAAGACAGGATGGGTGTCTGCTGGATCAGTCCCTTACTGGATTGGTACCATGCTAACTCTGTAGACTGGATTCAGTATAAAGAATAGAAAGAAACTTGTCTGGTCTCTCTCTCTCTCCATCTCTGTCTCTCTCTTATTGCTAATGCTGTCCTCTGCCACCATGAACCACTCTCCCTTGGAGCCAGTGGATTATGGACTACAAACTGTGAGCTAAATCTTTCCTTCTGAAGTTGAAGAATTCTGGGTGTTGGATAGTTTGTCTCAGCAAAAGTAGCTGAAAGAAAAGTACCTAAAACCTTCTGCTTTGGAGCCAGTCAAACATGGACTGCAACCTCTGAAACTGTGAGCCCAAATAAATCTTTTCTTCTTTAAAGTTGTATATATCAGTTATTTTTGTCCCAGCAACAGAAAGGTGACATACAATGTGGCACATTCTATTAATAATTTAAATATTTTGATCATATGTTACAATGATATCTTGGCTAGATGGGATTAAATAAACTATTAAAATTATTTTCACCCATCCTCTTCTGATGAAACAATGTCTACCAGAAAACCTACATGTCTTGTATTATATTTCTAGTTACAGAAACAATGTCATTTTCACATAATTAGAAGTAAATTCACGTTGACCCATGAAACTCATATACTTATAGTCCAGCTTATGTTACACAAACATTCTATAAGTTTTCACAATCTTGGTAATTTTCTCTTCTTCCCCATTTTCTTATCTTTTCCTAGGTTGTGTGAAACCCTTTCAAGAGAATCCTTAATACCCAAAGGAGCCACCTGCTCTGCTTCTGGGTATCTTGGGTGTGGGGGCTTTGAGGGTGGAGATGGTGATCCACTCTGAACCCAGGGTGGGCAGAGATCATCCTCTAAGCAAGGACAGTGTTTGTGGCAGCAGGCACCAGGAGGCTGACCATGTGGACTAACTTGTTGGCAATGCTAAAAGGAAGAAAAGGATAATCTGTGTTACTAACCTGGGCCTTGGCAGCAGAATGGCCATATGGGAATCCAAGAAATTGGCAGCAAGTCTAGGTTGGAAAGGAACCATCCTTCCTTCCATTCTCTTAAACCCTTTACCCCACTACCCTGGTCTTGTACCTTGCTGACTGCCACACAGACATTCCAAATTCTCCCAGCACCTCAATCCTTTCATGACCTAGCCAGACTGCCCTGAAGCTGGCATTTGAAAGATTTGGTCACCCAAATCTTTCAAAATTGTGAAAGAGTTTGTAAAGCCTCCAAAACATCAGACTCCTTTATGGGGAAAACCTTCCTGCATCTAACTCCTAAGCTGCCTTAGTGTTCCATCCTGGCCTGGCCCGCATGGGTACAGAGCATCAGGCAATCATGCACATTGAGAAATCCATGAGCCCCAGCCAGCTGTGCTGCAGTGATGTGCAGCTGTGTGTGCACTGGAGAGCTCATCCACACCCTTCAGAGCTCTTCAAACCCTTACCACTCTCTGGGGCTCCGGTGATCAGAGAACAAAAGCCCCCTTCCTCTAGCCAGTTTGTTATAAGACAACTGCTTAATCTGGCCAGCCCTGCTCAGGGGTAGGAGAACGGGATATCTGGAGTCCCAGGAGGACGCCTCCCTGGCTCACACACATATATGTGCCCACATTCTTACAACTACCACTCCTCCCCTGCTGGCTTTCTGTAGTGTCTGCAGCCTGTACTGTGCTATATATACCTCAGCAGAGCTGCAGCCTGGTTGGCTTGAGTGATGGCGGGGAGAAGTAACTTTAAGGGATGCTCAGAACATGACTAGCATAGCACACAACAGTGCATGTATGCCTGCATGTATGTGCTCGTGTGTTAGTGATGGGATATGTATGTGCAAGAGAGGGTTCTCCTTTGCTTTTCCCAAACTTGACCAAAAGCTCCGGCTTTCATTTTCTGGGTAAGTTAATATACAGCACGCTTACACAGTACATGACCAGACACCTGTACTGTGGACACTGACCATTGTTGTCTCAAAATTTTTGTATCATTCCCATCCAATCCAAGGGCTTTGCTGCTGTTAATGTGAGCCTCCTCAACTGTCAGTTCTCCACCTGCAAATATGTTCCCATTTGTGTCTTTCTTTTGCCTTCTCTCCAGGTTCGAGCCTGAGTGCATTGCCTTTTGTTTGGGGCCACCGGGTGCTATGCTTCTGATCCTGTCGCAGAGCTCCTCTGGACTTTGCGACACTCGTTATCCTCCTCCCCCTGACTTCTTCATATATTTCTCTGTATATACTTTTGGTTGTCTCATGAAATCATGATGTCTCATGAAATCTGATTCCAAGAACCTTTTCTTGCCCACAGGATCCCCTCTAGCACTCCATTCCTTCTTTCTCAGCCATGATTCTGGAAAGAGAACTCTACTACATTTTCCCCCTCCTTACCTACCACTCTTTGGCCTCCACCACTAAGACCCTTTAATAGTGTTCTGCAAAGCTTACTAGTCTCTGACTTGCTAAATAACTTTTCAGTCTTTATTTTAGTATATACCAGACACTGACAATCACCTCTTCAAGAAACTCTTAATTCTATTGGCTCCTATAATACTCCCTCATACAGAATTTATCAGTTGGTGGGATGATAATGTCTAGGGTCTCTATCTTGAGTCCCTGGCTGACCAGTCTCACACTCTCCTAAGTCAAAGGAAACCAGCCCTTAGTCAATCTGTGGAGGCCATGCTGAGTGGGGAATGGGCAGGAAGTGGCTTGGGGGATCTCGGCTGGCTTTTCTTATCTGTGTATGCTGTACAATTAGATGATACTATAACACATTTATTATTGAACTAGTATTTATGTTGACTGCAATCTAAAGGAGGCTTATCTGAAACAAATACCTTGTACCTTGAAGAATTTATTCTCTGACAGATGCATTTGTAGATTTTAATGGTCCTAAGCCACACAGCTTCTTATTCTTTCTTGATCTTTAGTGAGAACAACAATAGCAATGTTATGGAGGCTCTGGCAGCAAATAGGTTGAGTCACTTTCCTGTAGGGTGACTGTGTACCCATGAGACAACTCAGTGGTGATGCAGGACTAAGCAGAGCTTAAGGACACTATATTCTTTTTACTTCTATGGAACAGGCTGGCAAAATTAGGATTTCTTATTTGAAGCTTCCTGATTTAGGATGGAGAGTATCTGAACAATGGAAATAGTTCTCTCCCACCAATCTATTTTGGTGATTGTCATTTATTATAATGTATGACAATCATCTAGGCCTTTGAAACTCCTCACTGTCGTTTGGTCAACTATTGTAACTCTTCTCAACCCACATCCACATTACTGCCAACCCGCTCTCTCATCTTGCTAATTCTTTCTCTATACGCTGCCCCTGTGCTCCTCTTTCCTTGGTACCAGTTCAAGTCTTGTACTTCCTTCAAGCCTCAAGTTCAAGTCAAACCTTCTCTGCAAAGCTTTGTCAGAGCCTCCTGTTGCAGTCCTTCATGGAATTCCTTAGCCTAATGGTTCTCAAACTGTACTGATTTTGTACCTGTGCTATGGCACACTTGACAATATCTGGAGATGTTTTTGGTTGTCCCAATTGGGATAGGGTCAGACTGGCACTTAGTTGATAAAGACTAATGATGCAACTCAGTATCCTGCAGTGCACACAATACCCCTCCTTGACAGAATTACTTAAGCCAAGGAGGTCCACTATATTGAAAAGGCCTGCCCGTTGGGCCATCTTATTTGGTTACCCATTATAGTATAGAATATTAAAGTGGTATAGGAAACTTTAGGGATTAGGCTGTTTACCTCCCCTTCCTTGAATTTTATAAGTAGGAAGACCAACCCAAGGAAAACTTGGAGAGTCACAGTATGAGAAAGTTATTAGGGCTCTGTCGGCTGAACGCTGGACCATTAACTTTCTCTCTGTTGCTGTCTCTCTTTCCCTTTCTTTTTTGCAGAGTTGAGGACTGAACACACTGGGCTCTACCACTGGGCTACACCTCCAGTGCCAGCCAATGACCATTTCTAGTTCACCACATAGTTGTTACCTTTCATCCTGATATGTTTAAAATGTCTATGAGCAATTTTACCATCTTTTTATTAAACTTGCAGTCATTCTTTTCTTCAACCTGCTACTTTCAGTCTATTGCTGGGAACATAGTAGGTACTTACCAGATCAAAATAGCCCTATATTTAATAAAATGCTGTTTTATTCCCTTGCAGACATATCTTTTAAAGAATTGTAAGCGTATCCCCTAGGTATAACTAGATGACAACACCTAATTCACAGAAAGAAGAAATGCAATAATAGCCTTCTGTGTTGGTTTGTTCAATGTTAATTAGAGTAAATACCAGCCAGGGGAGTCGCATACACTTAAATGATGGTGTTGAAAATTACCACCTTAGTAGTACAGAGGAAAACAGGAAAGACTTTTGCTGAGGGAAATGATGAATTCTTAGACAATCTGGAAAAACAAATCAACAAAATCCACAAAAGACAGCACATTGTATAAATTTGTGTTTGTGCCCTTGCAGTCTGCTTTATAACCTATTCCTGGACTAAATAAATTTCTCTCTTTGAAGGAAAAATATGAAAGTCATTGTCAAAATAGAGCTTTAAAAAGCTGGGTTGAAGATTTGATTACAGAATAAGGGAAAGAGATGTCAACCTACAGCTGTACCACCCCAAATGTGCTGAAGCCAAGCATAAGGTCTGGTTAGGACTTAGAAGAATGAGACGTTATACTGGAAAAGAAGAGCTGGTGGACCAGTTTCCACATTTCAGAGGTAGAAGAGAATAGCGTGGAGTTGCGCGCTTAGGCCTACAGTGAGCTAATTCTGGCTTTGCATACTGGCAGCACCAGCAGCAGCTGTGTGACTCAAGTAAAGGCCACACTCTCAAATGGAGCCTCCTCAGCTTTGAAGTGAATATCATTAACAATACCTCAAATATAATATCTTTATGAGCATTTGATGAAAGAACACAGGAAAACCACCACAGGGCTAGACTAAATGTAAGGGATGAATAAAAGAGAGCTATTGTTACAATAACATCTACTTCTAATCTTATTTCTTAAAAAATGAGAATACTTAGTTGTACAATGTCAGTTATAGTTCATCAGAAGAAATATGATATTGCTTTCATAATATGGGAGGGAAATTCTACTACATAGGAGTCTTTTAAAATAAGACAACAGGCTTTTAGATATGCATATGTGTTTTTTTTTTTTCCTTCATGTAAACACATTTGTAGGGTTAAGGATCTGTAAAATAATTTAAACTTGATTTTCCTTCTTTCCTTCCTCCTTCCTTTCCTTTCTCCCTCACTTTCTTAGATAAGTCATTCAGATACATGACTATGGGTTTATGTCAAAGTAAGATACTTATATCAAGGAGGAAAGTCTAGAAGGGAAGATACCAAGAGTTTCAGGTTCCAGTCCTGGCTCATCCTAACTATGAGATCTAATCAGCAAAAGCAGGAACTTAAGAGATAATTAATAGTATTTTCTTCCAGTTTTAATGACTGGATTGCATTTTTATTCCTATAGGGCAATGAACAGATATCCAACTCAAATATGTTGTTAAAAATTATCCTTTTTAATTTAAAAAGTAATTTCAATCAGTGTAAAACACTATTCAATTTTCAAGTGATATGTTATATGTATATATATTTTTTCTTTTCTGTATTTTAGGGAAGGGTCTACAGGGTGTTCAGGGTCTCACTACTAGACTGCACTTGTAGTGATCCTCCTGTTTACACCCTCCCAAGTGCTGGGATTACAGGCACAGGCCACCACACCCAGTCTCATTTACTGTCTCAGTGGGCCCCGGGGGTGGGGCTGGCAAGGCAGGCCTGGGATCCAACCCCCAGCCCCTGCGCCTGCTTGCGGTCGTTTTAATCAGCTGAGCTATTTGGCCAGCCCTATGGTTTGAATCAACAATCTCATATGAACAGTTTGTTACAGATACCATATCAGGACTACTTTTAATTGGAGTGTGACCACGTTTAGGAGTTCCTCATGTTGAGAGGGCATGAGAATGGGCTTAATGTACTGCTGCTGAAATTCTCAGTGATGTTTAAACAAAAAGCCCTGCTTTTTCATTTTTCACTGAGCACTGCAAATTTTATAGCAAGTTTTATTACATTAATGATTTATAGTTTAATTTCTAGGCCTTGGATTTTTATTTTTCTTAGGAAGCCACTCGGATCTCCTTTCATTGCATTCACAGTCATTTTTTAAGTCGGTAAGAAAGTAGGAAGGGCTGCCGGCTAAGCGTGTCACGTCACAGATTAATGTGCCACGACCGGGCACAGGAGTGGCAGGACTGCTCTTAGCTTCAAGAGCCTTCTGTAGTGTCCCGACCTTTGTAACCGACAGACTGCGAGGTGGACCTAGCAACAGGATAAATAATTGGAGGCTATCAGTCAGCTCCAGGAAGAGGCCAATCCTGAATCCCTCCAGCTCCATCCAGCCCCTTCTCACTGGTCCAGTTAAGCTTTTGCTCAGGGGAGGCCAATGGCTCTCAAGCGCAGGGTTGATGGCCCTGTCTCCCCAGTCTCTAAGGGCCAATAAACAGGGAACCACTCCCAGACTCTTACTCAGTTCAATCAATGCTTGGTGATTCAATTTCAAAAAGAGTTTCGATCTCTTACTTCGGGTGTGCTGTCCTTGAGCCAAAAGCTGAAGACACAGCGATGAGCGAATGCAAGGACAATGAGCTAATTACAATGGTCGCGGGGTCCAGACAACGTGGGCTTGCTTCCTCGGCTGTGGAACGGAAGTAATACTCAACTTCCAGAGCTACTGGGAGGCTATAAGGAGATAATAAGTGACTGGAGACCCGAAGGGCTACTTTGAGGGAGAGTTTGCAAGATGAAGTACAAGACCATACGATTAAAAACCCAAAACCCTTCTTTCTCTTCCCACGCCAGCCTGGTTCCAGCACCCAGGAAGGCGAGCCGCTGCAAAAGCGCCACCGCCCGCGGGTCCCGCTCAGTCTGTGGGCTGCGGGTCAGGCGGAGTTTGGAAAGGAAGCGCGCGACGCGAGAGGCGAGGCCAAGCCGCGGTGGGCGGGAAGCAAGGCGGGCTCAAGGCCTGCCGGCCCAGCTGCTGGGTTTGGAGCGGAAGCGGCAGAGGCGGAGAGGGGCGGGGACCGGCAAGGTGGGCGTGGCCTTGAAAGTTGAGTTAAAAGCAGGGCGAGAGGAGGCGGGGCGGGCGTGAGGGGCGGGGCGGTCTCCTCAGCCTCGCAGCTTCTGTGTTTGGAAATGAAGCGGGAAAGAGTGAGAGGCGGGGTGGAGCTGAGGTGGGCGGGGCCTCGGAGGGAGTCCCCCTGAGCGCGGGAAGGGGCGGGGCCGAGCCGAGTGGGGGCGGGGCCACGGCGGGGCGGGCTTGCGGCCCGGGGGTCCCGCCCAGTGCAGCCACTTAGTCCGCCTGCTCGCCGGCTGCGGAGCTTCGCCGCCGGCCTGAATGCCGGACGAAGCCTCGGGAAAAGCTGGGCGAAGGGACTGGGCGATGGCTCGGCGAGGGTTCCGGGGGTCGGCCGTCCTCGCCGCCTGCGTCTTTGTGGGAGGCGCGTTGAGTTCGCCGCTGGCCGCCTCTGGTGAGTGCCGGGTCGGGCCCGGGGCGCGAGGTACTCAGCGGCGCGCCAGGCGCGGGAAAAGGAAGCGCGGGGTCCATGTCTCGGCGCAGGTGCGGGACCCGGCACCGAACATCTGGCTTTCGGGGTGGCGGGGCAGGGCGCGGCACGGTTCGTGGTGGAGTCTGCCCTCCCTTCCCGCTTTCTCTTCCCCGGGCCCGGTGAGGACCTGTATCGCCCCGACTCAGAGCCTTTCTGAACCTTTCGGAGAGTACAGCCATGCCTGGTATCGCCTTTCCCCGGTGTGATTTCTCCAGAGCCTGCCCTTGTGAGCCCCAGGGACCTTTCTCCTGCACCCTGGTCCTCAAAGACGCAGAGAACGGAAGCTCGTGACACGGGGTGCTGTCCCCGTGTTCCTCCCTACCTCATCTCCTCTGTCTCTGTTTTTTTTTAATGTCTTAAAAAAAGACATTTTTTAATGAAGAGTTCCATTATCTTTGTAAGTTTACATGTATTTTAGTGGTTCATGGATTCTTCAGGGGTTCCAAATTTCTTTCCATCCTTTTTATTCCGAATACTTAAGGCTTGGAGTAAAGGAAAGCACATTTATAAACTTATTTTTGATTTTTCTTCTCTTGTATCAGTTCCTGTCATCACAGAAGAAAGCTGTGGTCGGGGTGGGACGCCACCAGCAGAGATGCTGAAGTCTTGTACCCAACGATGAACTTTGAGTAGGTGTTTTTAACTGTTATCTCTCAAGAGGAGGTGCAGCTCTCACCGAACTCCTGTCTGACACTCTTGTGTTTATAACTACAGACACCAGGGATTCCTTACTGTTGTTCCTCCTGATTGCCACCTCATAGCAATAGTTTTTTTAAAAAAAACCAAAAACTTAAACCTGCTTGGCCATTTGAGGTTACCACAGCCTGGACTCTTACGTCAGCAAGCCTTTCCAAGCTTGCCTTCAGGGGTGGCTTCTTTTCAGGTCCAAATAATAAGCCATTGGAAAGCTCCCAATAGTGATTATCTCCTCCCTGCAGAAAGGAGAATCATACTCTTCCCTCCTGAGAACATTTCAGTCACTTACAACTCTTAAACTGGCTTAGCGGTGTGCCTTTGCTTTTTTTGAGGAACCAGAAAGAGCTAGAAAGGGAGCAGACTGGATAAATGTTTCCTGAGCCTTTGTTAGCAGTCCCAGATTTCCTCCAGCCATCCGTCCTAGGGAAGTGGCAACAATGGACATACTTTATTGAAGGAGAGATTTTTATTTTCATCCTGTGTTTCAATGCTGGAATATATAGATACAGAATTCAGCTTAAACTGGACTTGAGATTGTAGACTGTGCTCACAAGGTTAGAGTCAGTTGCTTCAGAATTTTTCCACAGGAGTAAAATTGTTAAAAATTCAGCACACTGTGCATGTAATTGGCCAATAATAGGAGAATCCATCCCTAGAATACGTCTGTATTTCCTGACTTAGGATGCACTGTGATTGAAGAGATGTCTAATTCTTAAGAATGAGGTATCCAAAAAGGAAGGATATGAAGTGAAACTTGTCACCAAGTCTTAACAATCAGTGTCTGATCTTGGAATCAGATGGAAAGTAGGAAGAAAGAGATGGGAAGTGATGGTGAGAACCTGCTACTCACTGGACTCAGGATTATGCATTTTCTATATTTTTTAAAACTTTACCTGCATCACCCTGTGAAGTGTTTATTTTCAGTGGGGCAGCTGAGAACCACCATCATATATGTATTGTATTAGTAAGCAGAACCATGAGGAGAGGTATGTTTGTATCATTATAAGATTACCTTGGATAACCCATCCTGATTATGAAGTTCATTCTTTTTCCACTGAAGCCTACTAATTCCCAGAGGAAATTGAACATAAATTAACCCCAGCAATGTAGCTGAGATTCTAAGATAGTTTAAGATATCATAAAATTATAAGTATGTGGTTAATTAGAATTTGTGAAGGACATACAACTTCGCCATGTACCCATGAACCTTCCTAGTGGGAGAGTCTCAAATGTTGTCTCTTGGCAGCAGCGTTAAAAACAACATAACTACAAGTACTGAAAGAGATGAATGTTCACATTTTGGCTTATTTATGTTCTTAAGTTCTCTAGTTAGTCAACCTTTGGGCTTGTTTCTTTAACAGACATTGAGCACGGCCCTTGAGTAAGAAAGGGTGGAAGTGGCCCAGGTGCTGATGGGATGAGGCACATGTAATCCTTGGCTTCTGTGGGCTTCCATCCAGCCTCCTACTCCTCATTTAGATGCAAAAGATAAATTTTATTAACTTCTGCCTTCTCCACATAATACACAGTAGATGGACTGTGTTGAAAAAGAAGCCTTTGGGGCCTGGGATTCCATGTTCAAATTTAAGTCTCTCTTCTTGGTGTAACCCTAACCCGCCAAAAAGAAGTAAATCAAGAAAAAATATCTGGAGTTTGAAGTAGGTCTGGATTTGAATAAGAGTTTCCTTGGTTCCAGGTGATAGAGGAAAAATTGTCACCATTATTTTTTAAAGAGTTATTTGGCTGTGATGTAGGAGTCTAATTACATACTGAGACAATATAAGGAAGTGATTTAAAATTGACAGAATCATTGGAATTATTATTGGTTAAAACCCTTGTTATATGAGTCTTAACATGCTCAGGAATTGATAAAGGCTTTGGGCTGCTGAAAGCTAGTAGAATAATGAATCTGGTATGGCTCATAAGGGCTAAAATTTGAATTTGCAGTTTGTATGTTGTAGAAACTTTAGTCTTTTTATAAGAAGGAACTCACTTTTTATTATTTCTTGGTCTGTGACAGACACTTGACCAGTTGATGTCTACAATCCCCTGTCCTTGTACAGTTTTTCATTTATTTATTTATTTTATTTTTTATTGAACAAATAGCAATGAGACAGTTTCAAGACAAATTAACAGGACAGATTTGATAAATTAATACATTTCAAACTATTCATAATGTTTTGGCCTTGTACAGTTTTGTACCTGTGTTTACGTATGGAGTCTCTGAGAAGTTGAATTGAAAAGGTCATCTAGCTATCGTAAGCTATTTTGACATTGATTTAGATTTGTTCAATACTGAAGCCCATTCTTATCATTACTAAATCTTTTTTTTTTTCCTTGTAAGACAATTCCATTTATAAAGACTCAGAAGAGGTGGTGTGGAAAGAGTGCTGTGCTTTAATCAGAGCCCTAGACTTGCAGCCAAAGCCAGAGGAGACCCTGCTTCCAGTTCCCCTCCTGTGACATGGCATCCTGACTTCTGTCCTTTTCTGTCTTTCTGGCTGCTCCTGAGAACCAAATGAGCTATGTATAATCTTTGTATATTTTATGTCGTGTGTATGTATTTTTTTTTTCACTGTATTTCTTTTTTTTTTTTTTTTTTTGTCTTTTTGAGACAGGGTCTCACTTTGTAGCTCAGGCTGGTCTCGAACTCAACAGTCCTCTTGCCTCAGCCTCCCAGCGAGTGCTGGGATTACAGGCATGCGCCACCACACCTGGCTCCTGTATT
Organism: Ctenomys sociabilis; assembly: GCA_004027165.1. Taxonomy (NCBI): domain Eukaryota; kingdom Metazoa; phylum Chordata; class Mammalia; order Rodentia; family Ctenomyidae; genus Ctenomys; species Ctenomys sociabilis. The sequence continues at coordinate 44,627 of PVKA01000034.1, forward strand.
TCTTTCTTGAAGTGTCCCTTAGGCTTGATTTATATTGTAATCTTAGTGAAACTATCCAACAAATAATGCAGAGTAAATTAGTTAAAAATCTAATAAATATAGGCTGCAAGTTCCTTAAGGTTTTTCTCCCCAATTTGTGGAAGTGGTGGGTTTGCAAAGGTGGGTTCATTTTCAAACTGGTGAGATAGCTCAGTGGTCTGAAGCACCTGCTTAGGCAAGCTTAGCATGGGACTGTGGTTCCATCCCCCATACCACATGATGCCCCAGCCCCACCCTCAGGGTGGGCTGAGCAGGCAAAAAAAACTGTGGGTTCGTTTTCATTTTCTGAATGCCCAGAATGATACCTCAGATTAAAGAGCTTGCTGCTACCCGGCCTTGTTTTCTCATTTATTCTCCCTCAACTAAAATGCAGTGTTCTAGGAATTTTTGGAATTTTTCCTTTCTCCAAGGATTTAAGGGAAAAAAAAAAAAATCATGTTTGGTCTCGTTATTCTGATTACTTGCAGTTGTGAGCTTAACATTCTGGTCTTTTGGCATCCACTTTTGACTGGGACAGGATCATAATGCAGTGCAATCTTACGGCCTCTTGACCTGCAAATCTTATGTGTAAAGTTTCCTGCATTCCTTCATACACCCAAATGGCAGCATTATGTTCCATGGTATAGGATCACTTTTTTTTAAACCTCATTTGTCCCTTTTTAGGCAACTGAACTAAATGTTCAGTTGTTATTAATTATTTTCAAGTGAGTTTTACAAATAGCTGTTTCCGTGAACACCTTTGTGTGCAAGTCTTTTCGAAATTAAATATTGGAGGACTCCACAGAAAATGAGTTCCTGAAAACAGTTTGGAGTTCAGTGATACAGTTTTTTTTTTTTTTTTTTTTTTTTTGTCTTTTTGAGACAGGGTCTCGCTATGCAGTTCAGGCTGGCTTTAAGCTCACTTTGTAGCTCAGGCTGGTCTCGAACTCACAACAATCCTCCTGCCTCAGCCTCCCGAGGGCTGGGATTACAGGCATGCGCCACCACGCCCGGCTCAGTGATACAGTTTTAAGGCCATGCAGAACTCCACTGTTGGTCTGGAGGCTAGCTCAGTTAATGTTCGTACTGTAGTGGTCTAAAGGACTCACTTGTTATTCTCAAGTGTTTTCTTCTGAAAAACATATTAGTTCATGAATTTGGTAAGCAAGGATTGGTAGCATGATTGTTTAGTTTTGTATATATTTGATTACTCTTGGGCTGATATTTTCTGTAGCATTTGAACCATTTTTAAATGCCTGTAATTCTTTCTTCATGGAAAGATTTCAGATGGAAAACCTTTGCAAACACATTTTCTGTAGGCTTTTGGTATACTGTTGTTGGTCAAACATAAGCTAAATCCATATGTGATTCTAGAGTGCATACTTATCGCAGTTTGACTTTGTATATTTTGCTGCATTACTATTATCAAGTGCTGCATGCTATTTGCTAGATGCCAGCACTGCCTTTCTAGAATCACAAAACATGAATTTGGAGGCATGTCTGACCTCCAGATTTTCAGATAAAGAATTATGGTCCTGCTTTTTCTTCCTTTTGATGCATCTATTTGTGTCTTTTGGGGTTTAAATGTACATATCCTGTTGAGCAGCAGCAAACATCTGATGAATTTTTAAAGTAGCAAAAATCCTGTGAAGATTTTCTAAAATAGACAAATATCTCGTGAAGAAAACATCTCTTAAAGTGTGTAGGACTTCAGGAAAAGAAGTGCTGTCCTGATGTTCTAAGGTAAAATGGAATAAACTAAGGATACCTGGGCACACGGAGGTTTCATTTATTCTGGGCAGCTCTGTGGATGAATGCCCATTGCAGTAGAACTTTGATCAGTAGATGGAGAGGCTGGGCTGCATTTCTTCCTTCCTCTGCCAGTTACTGACACAGCTCTCTTTGTAGGAGAAGGAAACCGGATCTACCCAAGGGACTTTTTGCAGTGTGGGATGGGTGGAACCCATACCTTGCCTTGAGAATCCTTTTGCCAAATGTGTTGAACTCAGGACCTCTCTTTTCCATTCCCATTTACAGTTCCCCAAGGCCCTTGGTTTGTCTTTCCTCCTTTTGCACTGTCCCAAGATACCAGAAAATGACAGTTCACAAGCCTGGGGTTTACCTGCCCTCCCCTAATACCTCTGCTTCAGGCTTTCCTTGCATGGTCCTGTGTACAGTTGCATTCTACTAATAAAAATGCCTACTTATAACAAGCGAGTGCTGCCTTGTTGGTGATATGGAGAAGATAGGATCATGTTGCTTCCTGGGGTTGTTGTCACAGACACTTGAGATAAAATAAGTGAGTGCTTGGTATACATGGTAAGTGCTGACGAGGTATATAATTATTGTTTGTTCTTAAGCAAACACTTACCTTTTAGAGCTGAAGCATGAGAAAGCACCAAGCTGCTCCTGAGATCTTCTTTTTGGTCTTCTGCCTCCACCTGAGGCAGCTCCTATTCCTGTAGCTCTTGAGAACTGGGTGTTGTGGAAAGGGCAGAGTGGGCATTGAGGAAGCTGCATTGGGCAGCACCCCAAGCCCTAGGCAGGCAGAGAAGGGGCTGGGGAAAGAACATTGGCTGTCAAAGTCAGGTATAGAAGGACAGGAAGAAGAAAGAGGGAGGCCCTTGCTTGATCGATGTAAAATATGACACTCTTTTAGAGCAACTTTGAAAGGTGCAGCATTTGGTTTATTCTAGCCAGCCCATCTGTAGATTTAGTCACAGAATTGTGGCACTGCCTAGGATGTGTTCAAATCATTGTGCATTTTGGTTCTCTGGGGTCCGACTGGCTCATGGTAAGTGCTGCTGTGAAGTAGTCTCTGGTGAAGGGAAAGCAGAAGGCTGTAGTGTTAGGCCTGGAAAGAACCTTGACAGCCATCAAAGCTCACTCAGCAGGTGAGGATACTGTGACCTAGCAACCCGCTTGACTCCTGGTAGGACTTGGCCTTCATCTTCAAGCTGTCTCTCCTTTGAAGTGCATGCAGCTTTTCTGCTTTTGCAAGTCTCCTTGATCTTCACACTCAGGGGTCTGGTGTCGTAGCTCTTTGGATTCCGAATGGAGCAGGACATGAGGAGAATGATTTTGGCTGATTCCTGGCCAGGTGGTGAGTTCAAAGGGGACTTTGGTGGTCACCTTGTAATGAATGTCTTTCTATTGCAGATGGAGAAACGAGCCCCAAAAGGTTCAGGGGCTTGCAGAGTCATGTGTGGCTTAGCCTGTGAGGAGCCAGCTGTTTAGGGGCGACTCTATGCCTTGTGCTTGGGACTCAACTTAGAGTAGATACTGGAGACTGAATCGAGAGAGGAATCCAGAACTAGAATCAGGTACATTAGCTCTCAGCCCAAGGCTTTTTGTTTGCTAAGGTGAAGTTAGTGAAGTTACTCTTTCCACTGTTCACCCCCAATCTTAGCTATGAGCTCCATCCTTTCCCCTGAAGGCTCTGTTATCTGCCAGTGTTCATGGGCCTTATTGTTCTGAAGGCAGAAAAATTTGCCCACAGGGAAAAAAAGAGAATTGTTAAGACAAATAAGTGCTGCCTTATTGTGGCTGTTGAGAAGTCTTAGTAAACTTTTTTAGCACAGAGACTTTTAAAACCCAGGTCCACTGATGTAGCTTTTTGTAGAGCCAAACTAAATTAATTGTTTCCACAGTCAGAGCATCAAATGCATGTATGAATTATGTGTAAGTCCTGTTATTAACACCAAAGTAGTTTATTACATCCTAAACCATTTGTTTCACAGCTACTTTAATTCATTTTCTGTTGTTAAAATACAATACTCTAGACTGAGCAATTTAGAAATAATAGAAGTATGTTTATTCATGGTTCCAGAGACTGGGATGTCCAAGAGAATGGGTTTGGCAGCTCCTTGACATCTGGCGGGTACCTCCTTGTTGCATTATAACGTGACATACGATATCGCACAGTGGAGATAGCGTGGTGTCCTGGCTGGGGTATCTTACTATTTTGTTTTTTTTTTTGTGTGTGTGTGGTGCTGGTGATCCAGCCAAGGTCTCATGTGTGCGGGCCAGGTGCTCTGACCCTGAGCTACAACCCCCTCCAAGTTTTCTCCCTCTTCTTACAGGGCCACCAATGTCCTCATGGTTGCCTTACCCTCATGAGGTCGTCTAATCTCAGCTATCTCTTCCAAAGAGCCCCCTCCATACACCATTAACATTCAGATTTAGGATTGAATTTCCAACCGGTGGACTTCGGGAGATGCATTGAAACCATAACCACACTTTAATGATAGAATGTCCCTAGCAGCTCAGTAGGTATGTATGGCACATGGCCAGAGTGCCTTACCCCGGGCTGGGGGGTGGGTCAGGGGTGGAAAAACAAGTATCTAGTACAGGTTGGACAAGCTTTCTGAAGAGATCAGCTTAAATTTATACATACAAAGCTACAGTAGTTAGCCAGGTACAAAGACCTAGATCTCAAGGAAGAGAGAGTAGTCTATCCAAGAGATGGCACATAGTTTGGATGTGGTCTGAGTGTGTCCCCACAGGTGTGTGTGTAGAATAGAAGCTTCATTAGAGGTGGGGCTTTGGGGAAGCGATTAGGATCATATAAGGTCATCATGGTGGAGGCTTTATGGTTAAACACTGATGGCTTCGTGCAAAGAGGAAGAGAAATGTGAGGATGTGTGCACACACTTCCTTGCGCACTTCTTTTGGACGTGATGCCCTGTGCCTTCTTCTTGGGACTTACAGAAGGCCGTTACCAGGTGTAGACCTTGAAACTCCCGAACCATGAACTAAGTAAGCCTGTTTCCCTTCAGAGTTACCCGGTCTGTTGTTGGCAGCAGAGAACTAAATGCCTAAGCACGGAAAGCTGCAGCAGTGGGCCCCAAAGCTGAGAGCAGGAGCCCTACCACAGCCAGGCAAAGTGCAGGTCGCAGATCCTGCCCAGGGAGGCTGAGCTCTAGATCTGCGAAGGGCTGGAAAGTGTATTTTCCCTCCTATTTCCCGCTGCTGCTCACCAAGCAGCAGATGTGAGCAGGAGAGCTGGACACAGAGGTGGAACAAGGAAGTGGGTTATACCCTGCTAGCCAGAGTTGCCTCCAGTGTCTTGGGCCATCCTTACCCTGTCCTTTGTTCATGCCAAAGTCAAGGGTAACATGTCCTGGGAATACTTCTGTTGTACTTCATGGACTGCTGCTTCCTGTGGAATGCACCCCTTGGGTCTACGAATACGTGCTGCATCTGTGTTGTGTAGTGGAACCCTTAATTGCATGCATGTGTGTGCACCATGTATATTTGTCTAACTAGGGGCAGCAGGGCTGGGGAGCTAGCTCGGTGGTGTAAGCGCCTGCTTGGCAAGTGCAAGGTCCTGAGTTTGATCCCTGGTGCTGAAAAAAAAAATTAACTAGGGATGGCTGAGTATGTGAGGTTGCCTGCCTGCTCAAATTTAGCTTCTGCAACCACTGTGAGGAGTAGGTGGCCATGTTCTCTGTGCTTTAGAAGTGAGGAAACTGAGACAGATGAGAGCAAAGACGAGCAGAAGTGAGATTTCTTGCTCAACTCCCAGTGAGGAAGCTGCAGCTATTGGTGATGTTCTCAGATCTATGCTGTGTCACTGGTGGAAGCCAAGTCTTAGATTGACTTTGTCTCACTTTTTCATTATAGTTGCATCTACCTAAGGAGCAAACTAAGGCATCTTAATGAATTGAACATGTATTGTTGTTCTCAGGGAATTGGGCGGTTATCTGAAGAATTCATCAGGAGTCATCTACTTGCTTTTAGAGTAAATATTTAAAGGGGGGTGATTCCATTTATATGTCATTAGATTTAGAAAGGCTTTGTTGAAAATTTTGGCAGAGTAGATAGAGATAGGAAGGATAAATGGCTTTCAGTTCCTAAAAGGAGAAATTAGACATGTTTGCCACTGACCTTCTTAACCAGGTAAGTTTATCTGCGAGGCTAAAAAAGCTGTCTATAACATGTCACGTGATAGGTAGAGCTAAAAGCAAATAAATCCAACAAGAAACTCTTTCAGGCCTGGTACCATGCCAAGTCTTTTCTTCACCTGTATGTGTACACACACGTGGTTTTCTGTGATTCCTTTAAAGGGCGGACAATTTGGAGGGTTCATTAGTTCTTCCATCTTACACTGTAACTTGGGGACACTAATTTTCAGTCTGTAATGGGCTTGTTAGCTGCAAGGCTGTAACATGGTTGTGTAAATTATCCACGTTCTGCAAAGTGGCAGGCGAGAATTCTACCACTGAACCACCAATGCCAGTCACATTCTAAGAAGTGGCAGGCTGAGTTCCTGGCATGGCAAGGTGGCAGGTGGCTGCTGAATGGCATTCCTTTACTTTTCTTTGCAGGTCTGTGCTATGTACTTGTGTGGCCTCAGTGCTTTTATTGTTTCCTTGGCTGGGCCCTTTCCCTTCCCTCTTTCTGTTAAGGACACATCATGACACAACTATGGAACAGCAGGCCTTGGCCAGTGCTGAGAGCTGAGTGGTACAGCCAGGTTTTAAGGGGGAAATTTACGTCACAGGCCCACTTTCCAAATTGGTTCCTTTTGTTAGTCTTGTAGGCAAAACTTGTAGATATCCTTATCTACAGTGTGCAGTTAATTTAAAAATGAAGTTTTCCTTATTAGAGTTTAGGCCAGGTGTTGTGTAGGGATGTCAGCTAAAAAGCAAATTTAGTTTCTGACCTGCATGGAGAAGAAGAATGTAGTAGGTGGGGACAGGAGTCCTCAGTGAAAGGTGTGTGAAGGGAGACTCTTAGGGGGCCACTAAGCTCAGCTGTGGAGCACTTAACATACTTAGCTTTGTTTGCAGGCAGTGTACAGGGAGGATTGGCTGAGAGAGAGGAGAAGGGACTGGAAAAGGCCCTCAGGCACTGTCCTGTGACAGGAGCCCTGGTTGCTGAACTGATGGGTCCAGAGTTGCCCACAGGGCCTCCTTTTCAGCCAGAGGGAGGACGGGAGAAAAGGAAAAAGAAGGAGGGGGAGGGGAGAGAGAGATAGAGAGAGGAAACAAATAATACTTGTTCCGTATACATTGTTGGAGGAGTAAATGAATAATATAGTCCATTGTAAGTAACACAAATAAGAACAATATAATAAGTCTCATGCAATTCGAAGATATGTAGATATCGAAACAGTTTTCAGCTTAAGGAGTGCTAGGACCTGAAACCCAGGAAGTGAGTGCAGTGTTTATGGTCTAAGTAATGGTATGAGAACCAAGAATATTCATTAATGGTAAAAGCTAGCTAATTATGTATTTGTCTTCATTTGGAGCAAATCCTTCGAAATTACACAAGATCTGCGTGACTACTGAGTTCTGAACTATTTATACCCCCCCCCCCCCAATTAAATCCAGGGCCTTTGCACTGCATCTACAGCTCCTTCTTTAAGTTGTTTTTAGACAGGCCTTTGTTAAGTTGCCAGGCTGAACTTGAACTTGAGATCTTCCTGCCTCAGCCTTCCACAGTACTGAGGTTATAGCTATGCACCCTGCTTTAAGTTTTTTTAAACCTAGAGGACATTTTCCTTTTTTTAGCCCTGTTGGCCAGCTCCTCTCCTTTAGGAGCTGGAGAGTTGTCTGTGTTAGGGTGGTCGATGTCTGCAAATAGAATGATCTATGAATCCCTGTGGGCTCTTGGCTGCATTTCTGAGATTTCTTGGTCTCTCAGTGTCTCAGACTGTGATTGAACAGCTTTTGGGTGAAAAGACATAACCAGTGTGAAAGTCATGTACCTTGATTCTTCTGTATGATAAAATAATAACAGAGCATGGCTCTGGCACCTCAGGATGGGTAGGAATGGGAAGAGACGGCACAGGAAAGAAAATGCTTTTGCTTGACCCATATGATAGAATGGTTGACCTTTTCATGCTAGTTCAGTGCTGCACCTTGAAATATTAATAAGGAGAGACTTGATTTTGAGTCAGTGTGGTATAATAAAAATTATATTTTGGCTCTGTCTCTGATTTTGGGCACAGAACTCCTACAGTCCTTAGAGTTTATTATCTGAGGTGTATCTTTTGTTCTTCATAATGAGCCTATCGAGGCTGTACTTAAGTGTATACCAGTGAGGTGACGCTTGGTGGGGCTCCCAGACAGCTTTGGGAGGGGACTGGTTGCCTAGTAACCAACAGTGTGACTACAGGCGGGAGCGTCTCTGGGGCCTCTGACCTGGGGGACGCTGGGCTCAGACAGCAGCCATCAGAGGCTTAGTTACTCTGACCAGTGTGACAGAGCATCATGAAAATTCTGAAACTCAGAGGCTGAGGGATCTCCTAGGTAGTCATTGCAGGATGAGCTGCGGGCTGGTGCGTCTGGAGGGAATAATGCTCCGCTCCCTCCACACTTTGCCTTTCTTTTACCCCATGCATCTCTACTGTTTAGCCACTGCAGAGTTGTATCCTTTATATTAAATCTGTGCTTATAAATATAGTATATTCCTGATTTCTCTGAGTCTTCCTAGTGATTACTGAAAGTGAGGGAGAATCATGGGAAGCTCCCAGATTTGTGTCAGCTAGGTTGTCCCAGAGACCTTGTTTGTGGTGGTCATCTGTGTGACCCAGCCGTGGGTGTGTCCACGCTTAGTTCTAGGGAGTTAGTGTCAGAATTGGAGTGAACTGCAGGACCTGCAGTTGGTGTTGCAGACGTAGGTGTTGGAGAAATGAAGCCATCGGCTTTTTCCCATTGGGAAAAACTAACTCATAATTTTGGAAATACTGTGCCTGGAGTAATCTCTGAAATTATACTTGTTTTCTAGTTATAAAAAAGCTCAAGCACATTTTAAAAAATCAAGGAAAGAAGAAAGGATCAGGCCATTGCCTTACTGTCTTGTGTGTTTATATTGTTTTATAGTATAATAAAGTAAAAGTCATAAAATTATGTGGTTTCCTTTGACTCTTGATTCATGTGGTATGGACTAAAGGTTGCATAACATCTGTCTTCAGGGAGTGGAACTGTCTCATCTGTTAATATTTGGATTGTAATTTTAGGCATTCCTTTACAAATGGGTTTTCAGTGCTGTCTCCTGGTGTATCTCTACAGCGTTACTATTATTGTTGGGGTGAATTTTGTAATGTTGCAGTTATTCAACTAGTTTTGACCTGCAGCAATGACAGTTTCTTAACTTAAAATACTGAAGACATTATTGACTTTGTTATCTGTAATCCCAACTATACTGATTGATACTAAGCTATTTTTGAAAATTTAAAAAGTGGAAAAACAGATCACTTACAAAAGATAAATACTGGCTTTATTGAGAAGGTGCTGTACAGCAGGCTGATTTTTCTTATGTGTAGGTTACCCTGTGTTTTCAGAAAATATTTTTGTGATTGTTCTGTGTTCAATTAGAAGAAGGGAAAATGAAAATACAAAGCACACTGAAAATAAGTAAAACAAAAATAATTCTAATCTTATTGCTCAAAGATAACCACTGTAAATATTTTGGTGTCTTGTTTTCCTTATAAAAATTGGAATCATAATGTCATTGAATATTGCTTTGTATGCATTTTGTCACTACTGTTTTTTAACAGTTGCAGCTATTTTGGACAAAGTGTGATATGATAGATCTCATAAATTGTTTTTATTTTAAAAATCAAAGGGAAGTTTAGGATTTCTGATAAGTAAAGCAGTTTGCAGAGTTACATGCAGATTGGGCATTTAAATTTTGCTTCTTATAAATGATAGCAGGATTTTTTAGTAAAAGCATTACAGTATTTTATTTTTATTTTTCATTTTTTTACTAAAAATAGTTTTTCTGGAAAAGATGTAAATTTTAAGTGTACTCTTTTCCTGTTAGTTAATGTGCTAGGAAACCATTCTGCCCCTTCACATTCATTATTGGCTGGGCTGTGTTATGACTGTAGACACTCCTTGAGGCTCTTTCCTAAGTACTTGAGCACCATATTCCCTACAGTATAGAGGAGCTATGGGTAATTGGATTCTGTGGAATTTTAGTGGCTGTTACAATTAGGTGTGGGGCTCTGGGGCTCTGGGACTCTGGAGCCAGCTGCCTGAATAACAACAATCTGACCTTTGTCATGTGCCGTGTGCCTGGTGTAAGTTACTTGGTGTCTCTGAATAATTTTTACATGTGTAAAATGGGATTGAAAATAATAGTGAAGCAAGGAAATAGGGAAAAGTTAGGCACCCAGGGCACTGGTCCTGAATAGTTAACAAAAGTAAACTAGAAGTCCAGGCTTAAATACCAGGTGGGTGGCATACCAAACTTAAGTAAACCTAGGGTGGAAAGGAATTCAAAAGTCAAAAAACAGGTCCCTAAACAAATGGGAGAGACCTGGGGGAAGTGAAATGTAAATGAAGCAGTCTGTGTTGTGGATGTCTAGAGTCCACCTGCAGCCAGCAGTGTCCTGCTTTGTCACTTCACTGGTCCCCCACACTGAGAACCGCCAGAATACTTCAGCATCTAGGGAGGCTGCCTATGGAACCCCTTCCTACTTGGCAGAGAGCTGCCTTTTTATTCCTTCAAATACACACGGGATTGGCCATTCCCCAGGGTTTGCTGCTAGCTGTCTTGGCTTCCGTCTTAGTTGCCCCCAAAGGACCCAAGAGCCAGAGGGAGGGAGTTACAGTAGACCTGTTCTAAGGGTTAAATGAGTGACCATCTAGAACATCCTTGGAGTAGTAGCTGTACAAGTAGGCGTCAGCGTGAGACTGTTACTCATAATATTTTTCCTGTCTAGAAGATTACTTTTTTCAGAATTGTTTGGATTTCGTGCTTGTGATGGTCATTTTTGCACCTTACTTACAGTCAGCTTCTCTGTCTACCTACAAGGGTTTTCTTTATTGCTCAGGTTTAATCTTCTCCATCTTCATCCTTCCTGACGCACTATTTACTTCCTCTCCTTTTCCCTCTTGTCCTGTGCACGGTCTCCAGAGCAGTGGTGGGAATTTTACACCAGGGACTTCAGCAAGGAAAGGACCTTGAGGCTCTCTGGTTATTCACCTTCACTTCTCAGTTCCTAGTTCTCAGAAGCCAGACCACGTGTGTCTCTCATGCCAGAACACTGCCTCACTCGACCTGTGACTAACTGGAAAACACTCCATGTAGGAAGGACTTTTGTAGTTTTCTGCTTAATCATTGTTGGCTTCCTGTTCCTAGAAGGAAGTGAAGCTGTGGACTGGCATGTGGGAATGGGGTGCTCACCACTGAGCTTCTGGTTCTGTCTGCAGAGCCTCACCTTGAGGGCTCAGGTGTTCTGCGCCACTGCCGCCCACCCGTCCGGCTCCTGTGGACCACAGTGTTTTCACATGTCCCCAGTTGAGCGGAAAGCTCAGCCGCCTTGCACTGACACTGATGCTGACATCATCACAGTGATAAACTGAACACAGTCCAGCTGAGAAATAGCTGGCTTTTCTTCTTGAGGAGCAGCTGTGGCTCAGTCTAGACCCTGCCTGCTGTTGCACGCAGTTCAAATTTCAGCCCAGCATTCCCTGTCACATGAGTGACTGTTCTTTACTGTCTCCAGTTCTAAGATAGGTTTAATAATAATCCCTATTCAGAATGGTGGAGATTTGAAAAATAGATGATGAGCCGTGGTGGCAAACCTGTTGTCCCAGCCGTGTGGGAGGCAGAAGCAGGAGGAGTGCAAGCTGGAGCCCAGTCTGGTTAATTTAACAATTTAATGAGACCCTGTCACTAAATAAATAAATAAATAAATAAATGAACAAAGTTTTGCAAGGGCTGAGGATGTAGGTCAGTGTGTAGGTCCTGAGTTCCATCCCCAGTGCTGATGGCAGTGCGCATCCAGCATGGTTCAGATGCTCTTAGCAGTTGATGGTAGAGTAGCTGAGTGTTTCAGAGCGTGGGATATGAACATCAGAACCTCTCAGCACTCTGTGGGATCCATTGTTGTCTGCCTGTTCTGTGGCCCTGCAGGGGCCCTGGGCCCAGCTGCCTTCTACAGCTCTTCTCAGCTCAGCTCTGCCCCTTCCACGTTTCCCCACGTGGTTGGCCTGGGCTCTGGAAATGGTTTGGCAGCTTCCCAGGCCTCTAGGGCACCCCAGGGCTGGGTCTTCCACACTAGCTCACTCTTTAGTTCCTGGGGATCTGCTCATTCCTGAAGCAGTACCTGCTGGCCTGCTGCTTCTGCTTGTGCTGGAAACGGCCCATCTAGGCCTGTCCTCTGCTTCCTATTTGATGGTTTTGTTCTGGTGCTTGCTTCTTGGCCTTCCTCCCATAGTTTAAATAATTTCTAACTGAGTCCTGCATGGCCTCTTGCAGCGAATGTATGCGAACAGATCTGTTGTAAATTGCAGATTTCTGGAAAGTGGGCAGTGGCCTTTGGTTGGAGTTAGTGCTCCTTTAGAAATCTGGCAGATGGAAATGAGATGGAGTCCTGTGAAAAGTGAGCCGAGGGCCAGTTCCCAGAGCTGGGCTTAGGCATGCCTTGCTACTAGTGGCCTTCTTTTAAGTCTTTGCAAACTGGATGCTTCTGTGGGTTTGTGGAGTGCAGTAGCATAGGGTAGAGCACTACAGACCATGTAGAGCACTGCCGTCTTTCTGAATGGGCCTGCCCAATAGGTGTGTGTGGGCTGTGTCCCGTGTCCAGCTCCCAAGGAGAATCTACTCATTTATGTTTTGAGGAGTGGTTGGTATTTAGTACACTGGGTATAAGTTTACTGGGTGTTCTATCTTACCCAGTAGGAGCTTAATAAACCACTCATCAAGGTAGAGTGACAGTGGGCACTGCGTCTATCACTGAGGAATCCGCTCTCCCACAGGTGCCCTGTTGCAGGTGTCTGAGGTGCCCTTGGAGGTTGGGCTCAGAGGTGCTAGGATAGGACACCTTTCCCTCCACTTGTGGACACAGAGCTTTTGGATTTGAATCTACTTTCCTTTGGGTTCCGTGTCCCATTTGTCCTTGCTGATTGTGACCACGGTGTAGCTGAGTGGTATACTTTTGTTATGAGTGGCTGGAAAGATGTCAGTAGGGCTAAGCTTTAGTTTTTCTGCAGGAGTCATTTCTCTGTCTCTTCCCAGGGTAGCAGTGTCGCCTTAGGCCTCTGGTTTATTTATGACATGAGGGCACCATCAGACATCCTTGGGATTAGAGGGCTCAAGCAAACTGAGTGTGACGGTGCATTGAAAAGTATAATGTTATTTGGACAGGGACTTTTATATCTTACACAGTGTGTCTCTAATGTGTATGATTGGAAACTCTTCTCTTCCCTCCCTCCCTTTATCTCCCTTCTTCCTACTGGCCTCTTTGTTACTTCCCTCTCTCTCCCTCCTTTCTTCCCTCCCTTTCTCCCTCTCCCCCTTCTTTCTCTCCCTTCCCACCCTTCTTTCCTAAAAGATTTTCAGATTCCATGTAATTAACATTGCTGGTACAAATTATGTTTGTGGCAACTATCATAACTTCCCAGTGCATTGGTGTGTGAGAATAAGGCGAACACACGTATGTGAACGAGATACCTTTTGGTAGCTAGAAAAAGTGTCTTTCATTATTGTCTTCATGACAGTTACAAAAATGCGAAGTGTATTTTATTATTTTAAAAATTATTTATTTATTTATTACAGGGTCTCAGTGTGCGGCTTGGACTCATAGTGATCCTCTTGTCTCAGCCTCCCCGGTGCAGGGATTACAGATGTGCACCACCAAGTCACATCTCCATGGCTGCTCAGCACGCCTGGGGGTAGGGCTGGCATGACTGGTCATGCCCAGGATGGAGCCCTGGTCCCTGTACTTGCCTAAGCAAGTGCTTAGTCTGCTGAGCTGTCTTGCCAGCCCAATGTTTTAAGAATTCCATTTGTTCCTTGAATGATCATAGTTTACAATTGGAATGGTACACATGATTCTTCAATAAAAGTCTCATGTCTGTCCTTTGACCACACAACCCCTTTGAAAAGTCGGTCAGGGCCACTAAAGCTATAAAAATCTTGGAGCCGATCACATTGAAGAGAGCAGAAGAAGGAGGAGCAGAGGAAGGAAGGAGCAGGCGCAGGAATCCAGGCCCTGTAGTCCTTTGGGTTTTGTCCTTCCTTACGACCCTTAGAAGACTCCATTTCTGTCCCTGTCCCATGGGGTATACCTGGGACCCCTCAGCTTTCTTTTCCTCAGAAAAAAGATTGTAGCTTCCTGACCTAGTCCCAGAGAAAAATTGATGAGTTGACCTTCTTCTGACTGGGTCAGGCATGGTCAGATGAGCATTCTGTTGTCTCCTCAATGCAAACCATTGTTTGAGGCAGCAGGAAGATGCCAGAAACAGAGGTTGAAATCCTTGCCAGCTCCCAGGAGCTGTTGGGGGTGGGTTGGGCTGTGTCTGTTGTGTGTGTTCAGCCCTTGGTGCCCTCCTCCCCCAGGATCTATGTTTAGTCTGGGAATTTGTGGCCTTAAGAAATGACTCCCAAGCTAGGTGTGGTGGTGCACACCTGTACGCACAGCTCCTTGGGAAACTGGGAAATGAAATAGGAGCATTGGATGTTTGAAGGCAGCCTGGGAAACTTAATGAGATCCTTTATCAAAATAAGAAAATAAAAAATGAACTAAGAATGTAGGTTGGGGTGGAGCACTTTCCCAGCATGAGGGAGATTCTAGGTTCAATCCACATAACACAAGAAACAAAAACATTCACTGATAAAATCCCGGGTAGAGTTTGGGAAGTCCCTAAAAAGGTAGGGACTTTCTGTGACTCTACAAAGCAATTTTTCCTCCTTTAGCTTAAATTGAAATTCAGGATGGTAAATATTTACGTTTCATCTTTTTAGATGTTTCTGTGTACTGACATCACTTTTGTCTGAGTCCTTTGTTCTGGGAGCAGCCGGAGGTTCTGGACGATTTTCCTTTGTTCCCCAACCTCCCAGCTGTCATGGATGTTTGTTCCTTTTATGTCCAGCAAAATTTGGTCTCATATTCAGTGCTCTGTCTTCCTGGATGGTCGTCATTACTTCCCCCTGTAGCCCTGTGTATTTCCACAAGGAACTCCCAGCTCAGAATGCAGGTGCACCCCACACGTTCCTTTTGACCAATGGGATTAGAAATATAATTGTGTTTTTCCACTTAAAAATGATTGTCATTAATAGTGATAGTTTCTCAGGGGTCCTCAGAGCCATGTGATGCTGTACGTGGGACTCTTGACACTGGGATTCCTAGTTCCTATGAATTTTACTGGGGAGCTGTGTCACATTTCCTATCTTTCTTTTCTTTTCTTTTTTTTTTTTTTTTTGTTGGCAAAACTTGGGATTGAACTCAGGCCCTTGAACTTGCTAGCGAAGTGCTTATTCTACTAAGCCATCTCCCCTCTATTTCCAAAGTGGTTTTCGCTGCCCTAAGTCAGACTTCGATACTCATGTGTGATGGTAGTATTTTGAGAACTTGGACAAAATAAGGAGCAGTGAGATTATGTGCTTGCAGTTGGGGTGGTGGGATTTTGTGTCTCTGGTGGATGGGCTTCACTGTCATACATTGTCTGGTCTCACCCTGCCTCCACCCTGCCATGGCTACATTGGTAGGGAGGGTGGGGCTGCTGTAGCTGTTTATTGGGGAGTCTATTGGAGGCTGGTGCAGCTGTTTCACTGCAAAGTTTAGTGCTTATTTACATACTGACTCACATTGTCCTCCCATCCCCAAATAAGCTCATTCAGTCTTCCCATCCATTTTCAGCTTCTTGAGTTTGGGAAAGGGTATGTCTATATGGCTGAAGCTTGTGGGCACTGCTTGAGAGGCTGTGACTTTAGTTGTTTCCATAGCCACAGAGAAATAACTTCGGAGGGTTTGTACTGTAGCATATTCTTCGCTTCTGCTTTTATTAGAGTACGTAATTGATTTGGACATAAAGGTGGATCTGATGGTCTATGCCCTTGTTACTGACACAGCCCTGAAACCTCTTCTGGGGCTCTTATTGGTGTTTAACCGCACAACCCTGAGTGAGTGCCGTGCCTTCTCCAAGCCTCCTTTTCTGCTTCTCTGAAATAATAGTGGTTGCCTTACTGTGCTGTGAGATCCATAGTCTAAACCCTATATAACTCCTTCCTAATTGAGTCTGGCAACAAGCCAAGTGGAATCGAGACTGCAGATCTCTATACATCAGGACAGGACAGGTTTTGCTGCCAAATGAGCATGTCAGGGTTTATTTTGCTGTGAAATGAGTTGTAAGAGAGGTAGTGGGTAGATTTGTGGATGTAGAGGGTGGGCCTGTGTCTTTACATGTAGTAGAGTAGCATGAACGCAGAGTGATCTGTGCACAGGGCGACAGGAGATTGAGGAGTTAGGAGCTTTTGAGAGCTGTGACAGATATGGACTCTTGTTCGTAGGTTTTAAGATGAGTCACCCAGTAAGTGGTTTATTCTCTGTCACAGAGGTAGTTAGTGGCAAAGGTGAACAAAGAAAAACCCTTTAGAGAAATGAATGTCTAGCCATTTCAGTCTGAAATCTAGACCAACAGCAGACTGTTTGCAGTTATTGTGATTTAAATGTTAACTTTTAAAAAGTGTGTATATAGAAGTGTTTTCAAAGTGGATTTTCAACCAAGCTTGGCATGCATTGTCTCTTCATCAGCCAGGTCTCCTTCCCATCAACTGTGTTGGGTCTCTGCTAGGAAACCCTAGCTTCTAAGAATGCACACTGGTCCCTGATAAGAGGGCCAGACTCGCTCTCAGAGCTATCAGGGTGCTCTTAGCCTTGGTGGGCACAAAGCTACTTGGGAGAGGTTCCAGAGGCCTCCTGTGTAGTGTCTGGTGACTGCCATTGTCTTCATTGTTGGCAACCCTCACCCTGTGCCCACTGAGCTTGAGGAATGCCACTTCTGTGCCACCTGGTCTCAGTTGCTGTGAATAAGAGATGAGTTGAAAATAAAGGTTTTACTTGGAAATGAACTAAAATTGCTTTTGGCCTGCTTAGGTTAACTGTGTCCCTCATACCTCTTCTTTACTTCCTTACTGTATTTTTTACCGTATATCTCCATTTGGAATTTTCTCAGCATCTCAGCAAAGCACATGCACAGTGAAAGTGCCAAGGATTATCCAAATCCCCAAGAAATTTTCTTGTAATGTATCTAGTACAGGGTCTACAGGGTCTCACTACACAGATCAGATTCATAGTGATCCTCCTGTTTTCAGCCTCCCAAGTGCTGGAATTACAGGTGCACGCCACTATGACCAATCTCAGTATGCCCCATGGGTGTGGCTAGCAGGAAATTTCAGGGATTGAACCCCAAATCCCCAAGAATTTTGATAAACGCTGGCCTTTGCTGGATGTCATTCAATGCTATGGAAGGGCATCCTGCTTATCCGTTGGAGTTGACAGCGGCCTGAGTGGCTCTTGCTTTGTGCTGGTGATTCTCACACTGAGATGATGGGTTTGTTCTTGGAGAGGCAGCTGGGCTGTGAGGACGCAGGGCATGCCACTTGTAGGGTGAGCTGGGACTTGGGACTGGGGATTGGTGATTGAGGACGTGTTTACAGTTACTCAGTTCATAAACTGCTTTGGAGTCTGATAGGGAACACACTGTTTCTAAACACACCAAGTTTCTTGCTGGGCTACTTGGAACCTGTGATTTTTAAGTGTAGGGAGCCTGTATTCTAAACTGAGTTATGAAATATGAAAGAACAGGCCAGCACTCAGCACTTCAAGGGGCAAGTGGCTAAATGAGATGTTGTTGAAAAAAGGAATTACAGTATTCTTTAAGCAGGTGTTATAGTTGAATGGTACACGCTTATAAACCTTTTTATTTATGTCGACACTAAGGTTGATAAGCAAGTGGGATCTGTTCTACTTGGTTTGAAACCAGATGCCACCACTTAGCAGCCATGTGACCATGGGAGCCTTGCCTGACCTTCCAGTTCCTCCATTTCCCCATGTATAATGGGGGGAGAATGCTGGTGAGCGTTTTATAGCTTTATCCTAAAGGTTTAATGCTTAGCTCTGTGCTGCCTCATATAATTGTGATGATAGTTCTTTTCAGTAGTAATGCTAGTGTAACAGTGTCAGACTTCCAGCCCCTCTGGACCCTTCATAGTCTAAACAGTTAACTGCCTCGTTATCCCTGCTCACTTCCCTGCCGATTCTGTTGCCCATCCTTTACTCTCCTGGAACCGCGTGGTGGCACATGCCTGTAATCCCAGCACTCAGGAGGGCTCGCGGGCTGCGTTGTCCGCCCCCACTCCCAACCCAGCAGGTTAGCCCAGTTGGAGGTGTGGCTTGTGGGATTCAGCACTGTGCTGTGTGCACTGTGCCCGCTCTGTGTGGTCTCCCCTTCCTTTGGTCTCTTTCCCAAGTCTGTGCGCTCCTGAAGCCTGCTCCTCTGCTGCTCCCTGGCCCTGGCTTATGAGCTCTCAGTCACTTCTGCTGCAACAGAAACTGGATGCACCTCTTTCTCAGCTTCCTTCTACCTGCTGTAAAGGATGGCCTTAGGAAGATGTGTCCTTTTTCTGGTGCACAGGGGTAGTCTCTTTCATATGGAAATTGCTGTCTCAAGATCTTGTTGCATATTCCTTTTTAGTCTCTCACTTTCACTCCCTTCAGTGCCAGGGCTCAGTACTGCATGTGTTGGGCCAGAATTCTGCTGCTGAGCCATGCCTTAAGCTCCTTTCAGTTTATTCTTTAACACATTAGTAAGTAGTGCTGTGGTTTGAGTTTGTCTCCCAAAGGTTCCTGTGTTGGGAAGCTAGATCTCAATGGAGTCATGTTGGGAGGTGGGAGCTGATGGGAAGTGTTTAGCTCCTGGGGCTTTGAAGGGTTATGATCTTCTCTTGTGTGCATTCTGGCGCTTGTGTGAGTGGATGAGCTGTCACTGCCGCCTTAGTTACTGCTAGAACATGTTGCCATAAAGTGACGCTACACCCTTCCCTGATCCTTGACGTGTGCTCACTTGCCCTCTGCTTTTACCTTGACTTGGAGCTGTGCAGGCCTTCACTGACACCATCTTGGATTTCTCTGCCTCCAGAACTGTGAGCCAAAGTAAACCTGTTTTCTTTACAAGCTGTTTAGTCTTAAGTGTTCTGGTACAGCAACAGAAAACAGAAGAAGACAAAACAAAACAAACTCCAAAGAAGTTTCTTCCTTTAACTCTGAGCATGAATTATTCTCCATTTTGGTGCATTTTGTACATCTAAGAAAGGAAACTTCTGAAAACTGAGCTCGCTGTCTCCATTCTTCAACCCAGAGAGTTGAAGCTTCTACCTTGTTTTCCAGTTCATTGGAACTGGCTGTATCCAAGGCCTCCTCTAGGGCTCTAGGGAGCCTGCCCTGCCCTCTCCCCCATCTCTTATAAAAGGCTGCAGCCCCCCTCTCAGGGCTTGCTGTCCTGAGTCCTCCAGTGTGTCCTGGTGGGCTCAGCCCCTCTCGGCTGTGGCTGGCATTGTTTGGGGGTTGTTTTTCCTTCTTGTTTTATTCTATTTTTTCCAACTTATTTTCAGAGTTTTAAAGGAATGTTTATACCAAGAAAGTACAGAGAAATAGGGAGTAAAATCCAGCAAGAGAGAAGTTTAAAAATCCCAAGTGGTGTCCTAAATTAGAAACTAAAGGTTTCCCACGTGTCCTTAGGAAGGGGGGTGTGGCCTGCTTTGTATTTGCTCTCAAGCCTTTCTAAAGATTCCTCTTAGGTTTGTTTGCCTTTTTTTGGTAAGAAACCTTAACATGAGTAGTACTCTCTCAACAGATTTTTGGGTACAATACAGTTCTGTCAGATCTCTCTTTTTTTTTTAAAACAGACACTTTATTCCCTTTGAGCAGCACCTATCACTTTCCTCCTCTCCCATTCCCTGGCAGGCACCATGCTGTTCTCTGTTTCTCCAAGTTTGGCTTCTGTAATCCTCTCTTATCTGTGGTTTGGCTCCCTGTGAATTTAATTATCCATGGCCAACTGCGGTCTGGAAATATTAAAAGGAAAATTATTGAAATAAAATATTCATGTTTTAATTTGTGTATAGTTCTGAGCAGTGTGATAAGGATGTGGCTGTCCCTCTGTGACCCACTTCATTTGGCTCAGGACGCAAATGTTCCCTTTGTCCAGAGTGTCCGTACAGTTATGCCACCAACCGGGTGGTCACCAAGTATCCATCTCAGTGATTAGATTGTTTCCATATCACTGTTGGTGTTCAAGTCGTGCTTACTTTACTTAAGAGCACAAGAATAGTGAGGTAGCAATTCAGATAAGCAAAGGGATAACTGATTCTTTTACATGAAAAGTTGAAAGTATTTTTAAGAGGGGGGCCACATTTTTATAACTTATTGTAATATATTGTTATAATTGTTTTATTTAGTTATTTTTAATCTCCTACTATTCTTATTTTAAAAATTAAGCTTTTTCTTAGGTATGTGTGTATAAGACAAGGCATAGGATGTAACAGGGCTTGGTGCTATGTGGCATCAGGTGTCCGCTGTGAATCTTGAAAAATGTTTCCCACAAGTCATGGGAGGCACAGAATTTTAGAAGCCTCTCCTGAGTGTAGCCATGTGGTGTGTGTCCTTCTGTAATGACTTAGTTTCATCCATATTATTGCATATGCAGATCTTTTGGATGTATATGCCATAATTTCTTTATCCCTTCATCTGTCAATAGGCATGAAGGTTTCTATGCCTAAACTGTTGTGAATAATGCTATGTGAAAGTGTGGGAGTCTCTTCCAGAGCCTGATTCCAGGTCTTTTGGACGTGTCCCCAGAGATAGAATTTCTGAATAATGTGGTAGTTCTACTGTACTTTTCGGAGGAACTGCTACTCTGTGTGTCATAGCATCCATCACTTTTCATTCTCTTCCTAACTCAGGTGCTCTTTCACCAGCTGGTCACTAGTTGCTTCTGGAAAGTTCTCCTTGGTGTCCGAGGGAAGGGCCCTTGGCTTCTTTTCATTTGTTCCTTTGGAGCAGAGTGTGTTGCATAATGCCTTTTCTCTTGTACGTCTGTGTGTTTGTCTCAGTCCATTTGGGGTTGCTGTAACAAAACACCACAGACTAACATGTAAGCCGTATACCTGGGCTTGGCTTGCAGTTCTGGAGGCTGGGAGTGCTAGAGCACAGATGAGCATCTGTGCAGGCTTCATGCTGTGTTGTGACATGGACGGGGGCAGGAAAATGAGCTTGGGTGACACAAAGGGGAGAGGCCATACTCGTCCTTCAATCCTGCTCCCATAATAACTGATCACTTCCAGGAGAGTGACATTGATCCATTTGTAAGGGTGGAATCCTCATGGCCTAGTCACTTCCTGAAGGCCCTGCCTTTTAATACTATTACCATGGCCTTTAAGTTTCAATATAAATCTGGAGGGGACCTTCAAGCCATGTAGCTGTTCAAGCCTGATCTTGTGATGTCCTCCCCATGCCCAGTGTGTTAGTTACTAGGGCTGCCTGGCAAACTTCCATAAATCAGGTAGCTTTAAACCACCAAGTTTATTGTCTCACACACCTCTGGCAGCTGGCCTAGGTGTTAGCAGGGCTACTTCCTTCCTGTGGCTATGGGGGAGATTCTGTTCCATGAGTGTGTCCAGGCTGATGGTGGTTTTCTGGTCATCTTTGTGTTTCCTGGCTTGTGAACTGTCATGGATTTCTGCCTTTCTTGTCACATGGCATTTCTCTTACGTCCGTAACTTTGTGTGTGTGTTTTAGGAAAGGGTCTACAGGGTGTTCAGGGTTTCATTCCTAGATCCGAGGCATAGTGATCCACCTATCACAGCCTCCTAAGAGTTGGAATTATAGGCACACGCCATGACACCTAGTCTCTCCCTTTTTTTTCCTCTTATGTCCGTATCTGTCTCTAGGCTTACCACTTTTATATGGACATCAATCAAATGGGATTAGGGTCTTCCCAAAGACCTCATTTTGACTTGATTGCCTTTGTAAAGATCCTGTCTTCAAAATATTGTTACATCCTGAGCTAGTTACTGAGTGTTAAACATTTCAGTTTCCTTG
Organism: Ctenomys sociabilis; assembly: GCA_004027165.1. Lineage (NCBI taxonomy): Eukaryota > Metazoa > Chordata > Mammalia > Rodentia > Ctenomyidae > Ctenomys > Ctenomys sociabilis. The sequence goes on from PVKA01000034.1 coordinate 66,486, forward strand.
GGGTTGGTACAATTCAGTTCTTAACACTGAACAAAATTGCTTTTCCAGATGTTTTCCATCTCAGTGGGTGGCAGCAATGTCCACCACGGTGGTCAGACAGGGACTCGGACATCATCTTTACATGGTACTTGCTGTTATTTTAACTTGGGATCCCAAGAGCTTGCTGAAATTGGAGGCAAGATTTTTCAGGTTGGCTTATAGCCTCTGCGCTACATCATTAAGTATCTGTACCCTGGTAGAAAAGCAATGCATAATAATTTTAGAAAGTTACGGAAAAATGTGAAGCCAATTTTTATTTTACTGTATAGAATAATTTAATATTTTAATTTTTTCTTTGTATATTTCCTTCCAGCCTTTTGCTTATTAATTAGATCATATTACGCGTGTAGGTAGTATATCTCCACAGAGTTTTCCTAAATAGTTTTAAGTGGAGCATAGTGTTCCATCAGATGAGATACGATATTGATTTAGGTATTTTCTTCTTGTCTGGTTGTCAAACGTATAGATTTTGCTGCTTTTTGACCTCTTTTGGGTCTTTGTTATTATTGTTGATGCAGGGTCTCCCTACACAGTTCATACTCAAGGTGATCTTACAGCTTCCGCAGTGCTGGGACTAGAGGCATGTGCCTCCACACCTGGTTCCAGGGTTTGAATGGCATGTGGTACTGGGAATCGAACTCTGGATGGAAGTTGCCAGGCAGGTGCTTAGACTGCTGAGCTATCTCCCCAGCCCTGTTTTTTGACTTTTATAAATAATATTGAGGCAATTTTAGCTGTTAACTTGGGCTCAGTCAATAATTTCTTCATAATTCAGACATGATTCAGCTGGGGTTTAAGGAGAGAGATGCAATGTTTTGAATCAATTTATTAGTGTTAAAGGAAAGCTAAACCAAACAAATAAACAAGTGTTATGGCACCATTTGTAAATAACTACTTTGTTAGTTGAAAGTTATTATTCATTGAGTTGTTTAGGTGGATCTTAGTACAGTCTTTTAATTAGCATATGTTTGTGATCCATAGTAACTATATTCATTTTGTGAATATATACAGATAGATACTGTGTTAATCATCTGATCCCTTTTTCCTTTCTGGTCCTCCCCTCTCCCTTTTTCCTAGTTCCCTTTTTCCATTTTCAAAATGCACATTTTCTCATCAAAGTTTTCTTGTCAGCTCTGCCTCCTCCCAGAGCCAGCAGAACTTCCTGGGGCGGTGGGAATGTTCTTTTTTTTTGGTCTTTTTGAGACAGGGTCTTACTATGCGGTTCAGGCTGGCCTTAAGCTCACTTTGTAGCTCAGGCTGGTCTCGAACTCACAACAATCCTCCTGCCTCAGCCTCCCGAGTGCTGGGATTACAGGCATGCGCCACCACGCCCGGCCCGGGAGTGTTCTTTATCTGACTGGACAAGAATGGTAGCAGTTGCCCCAAATTCAAGAAGAGGAAGTTGTCAGTTTCTCCAGGTCTGAGACCAGGAAATTGACAAATTCTCAACCTCAACAAATTCTGAAGGGCAAGCACAGCAGTGTGTGTATTAGAGGAGGAGATGGAGACTTCATCCCTGGGGGACAGAAGTATCTAAGTATTGGGGGCCATGTTTTATAGCTATCGTAGATGGGAACAGTTATTGGATTTCATTTACAGGTGAAGAAATTGAGCATAGACGAATGAAAGTACTTGCTCAAGGTGAGTGTACTAAGTGGACCAGCTATACATTCTGGAAGGCAGTCTGCATTTTTAACTGCAGTGCTAGATTTTCCTTCTATAATTCATAGATTTCAAGAAATTATATCTAAGACACGAATAGCCTGCAATCCCAGCACTTAGGAGGCTAAGGCAGGCAGATTGTAAGTTTAAGCCCAGCCTGGGCAACTTAGTCACCTAGTGAGATCCTATCTCAATTGAAAAAGGGCTGAGGGGATAGCTCATTGTGAAGGCCCAAGGCTCCATCTCTAGTACCACAAAAACAAGATTCATAGCTTCTTGTGTGTTTCTCATGGTATAATCATTACAAAATGAAGTGAGTTATACATGTTTGTGAATCGGAAAGCCTTGTAAATATGTGGTATGGTATCTCCATGTCACATCCAAGGTACCCTGGGGGGCAAGTTAGTGCTCGCCACTGTCTCCATCCATGGGGTGTTGACTGCAGTTCCCAGCCCCCATGCCTTCACTCCGCCTTTCCTGCTGCCACGTGAGGAACTTAACACAGACCCAGGTCAGATTGAAATGGACCACGATTCTGAGGAAAAAGCAGGTCTTTACTTATTTCCACCATATGGAGAGTTCTGGGTTGAAGTCTGAGTGTCTATAAGTTGCTCAGTCTTTGGTCTTAAACAAGTGATTTAGGCTGCTTTGAGTCCTGTTCACTCCCCACCTTTTGCACCCTTGGGCTGTAAGGAGCAGCTTGTTTCTCCTAGGGACCAAGTACAGCACATCACTTGTATTGTTCAGTTTTCCTGATGCTGCTCGGGGGGAACTTGACACTCACAGTGTAATGAGAAGAGATCTGCAGGATTTAGACTCAGGGTTTCAGAGGGTTTAGTCCATGGTTGTCTGGCTTCAAAACAGAGCATGGCAGAGGGTGTGGTGTTCACTGGGAAGCAGAACAGGCCAACGGCCCCAGAGAGAGAGACATGCTCCTCACATGGCCCACCTCACATGACCACCTCCTGGCTGTGCTTGGCTGTGAAGTCAGTGAGCCAGCCCACCTGTGAGTTGGCGCTTCATGACCCAATTACCTTTCATGAGTTACACAATCCAGTTAGCCTGCCAGTTAAGCTTAACTGTCACATTACTATACTGAATACTAGAGGCAACTGCCGCACAGTTGGTAAGAATCTGTGTACTGAAATGTAGAAGAGGCACAGTGAAAATAATAAGTGACAGAAAAAATCTAATTATATTTTCTCTTTTTTTTGGTGGTAATGGGAATTACCACCAAAAAAAATGGAATTGAACCCACTATTTCACACTTGCCAGGCAGGCACTGTACTACTGAGCTATGTCCCCAGCTAGTGATAGAAAATCTTAAGCTTCATTTTATTTTTGGATCCTCCCCCATATATGTGGTCTATTGTTGTTGAAAAAGGCATTATGCTGTGGTGCCTGTATTACATATAGTTTCTTGGGAGAAAATGAGGAAAAAAATTAAGATTATTTCAAATTCTCAAAGTTTCCTGATAAAATAATGAAGGTACCTTTCACAAACTGAAGGAAACAGTTTCCTTTCCAGTTTAGAGCCAATAGATCCCTCCCTGTGAGAGAGAAGTGACCCTGGTTTGGTGGTTTCTGATTTGAAGATTAAGCTTCTGTGCAATACTGTTTGCTGCCAAGATGTGCTCTGCTTGTTTCTTATTATTTCATACTATTTTTCTTCAATGCCATTATGACAACACTGATCCTTTTCTTACCAGGTATTCTTGAGAATTGTTATAGTTTGGTGTCAGTATCTTTCTAATTTCTTTTTTTTTTTTTTTTTTTGTCTTTTTGAGGCAGGGTCTCACTATGCAGCTCAGGCTGGCCTTAAGCTCACTTTGTAGCTCAGGCTGGTCTTGAACTCACAACAATCCTCCTGCCTCAGCCTCCCAAGTGCTGGGATTACAGGCCTGCGCCACCACGCCCGGCTCTTTCTAATTTCTGAAGTGGTATCTGTGAATCTTCTGGATGTAGAAAGCCCCATGTTATCATTTCAGAATCGGAATGTTGCGTGCTGAGTTCACGCCAGATTCCACATTTTCTGTCAGCCCTTGACTCTGACTTCTCCTCTTTCCCCTGTTCCTTTCCTTATTTGTCCACATTGCGATACTGTGTGGGTTTTTCTGTGCTGCTGGACCGCTCCCTGAATTAGCCACACCTTATAACTGGGTGCTCTGGGCTTTCTCCGGCTTACCTTCCACGGGCTGCAGGGCATTCCACAGGCCACTGTGTCACTGGCTTCTGGTTGATATAGCTGTCTTCCCTTTTCCAAACCACACTGCCTCCCAGAACCACCTCCTGCTTCTTCATATCTTTAGACAGATCCCAGCATCGTTTCCTCCCCCAGTGACTGCGTGTTCCTTCTGCGGCATTTCTTACCATCTGTCGTGATCTGGCTGTGTGCTGACTCGCTCAGTGCCGGTTTTGGTGCTACCTATGAGCTCAGAGGTGGTGATGTACTTCATGTAGCTCGTCGCTCTCCCCAGCTCCCAGCAGGCGGCTTGTAGCAGTAGGTAGCGGATGATGGATGAAGGGGTAGTGAAAGGCATAGGCTTCTTTTCTTAGATCTGGGCCCTCCCTGAGCATTCCCCGCTCTCACACTCTGTGGATGTTAGTTTAGCAGATCCTGTTAGAACCTGAGCTCCATGAGGGCAGCGTCTTTGCTGTGCTCAGTGCGGTGGACTTGCTCCCAAGTACGTGGCAAGGAGGCCATGCTTCCGTGCTTCTGGGACACAGCCACATGCTGTCTGTATTCCTGAGGTACAGAAATGCTTCTAAGTGGTTTAAAAAAAATTCAAAGAGAAACCCCCCCAAAATTTCAAAACAAGATAATAGGGGAGAACAATGGTTAATACAGTGCATATTGGTATATTTAAATTAGTTACTCAGTACAAGATACAGCATTTAATTGTCCCAACAATATTAGTACAAATATTTCTTTTCAATTAACTAAGAGAGATTAGTAGTATACCTATCTTGATTATTTTGTGTGTGTATGTGTGTGTGTATGTGTGTGTGTGTGTGTGTGTGTACATACACACACAGTTTCCTTTCCTCCTTTTTTCCTGGCCCCCATTCCAGTTTCTTTTTCCCTTTGAACAGTTTCCCCCCACTTTACAATATCTATTGTACATTTTGCTATTATCTATTTGCTGCTGCTGCTGCTACTTCTCCCTTTGCCACCACTGCCTCTTTTTTTGGCAGAACCAGAGGTTGAACTCAGGCCCTTGCACTTGCCAGGCAAGCGCTTATTCTACTGAGCCATCTCCCTGGTCCTCTCTATTGTACATTTTGGATCTTATTGTTTTAGCTTCTTACACTATGGAAACAACATGATGTTTGTACATCATGGTTTATTTCACTTATGAGTATGGTCCCGAGTTGCATCCATTTACCTATGAAACTACAGTTTATCCTTCTTTATGGCTGAGTAGTACTGCATTGAATAAAAAGGCCTCACCTCATCTTTTTTATTATTCCTTTGGTTGATGGGCATTTGGGTGGTTTGTTTCCAAGACCTAGCTATTACAAATTGTGTTGCTGCGAACATGGGTGCACATATATCACTTTGGTATGATGTTTTTAATTCTTCTGGGAAAAATGAATCTAAGTGCATGCAGTCATTTATTTCAGATTCACATTGACCTTGCAACCATGGATAGGTGCTTTTAGTGTAAAAAATCAAGGTGTTGAGATGTTAAGTTGTTCATTGTCACACAACTGCTAGGTGGCAGAGCTGGGCACCCAGCCTGGGGCTCCTGCATCTGTGCTCTTGACCACTGAGTATTGTGCTATAATAGTTCCTCATGTTTGTGTGCACATTCCATTGTAAACACATCACTAAACCCCAGCACTTTCATTGCATGTTCAGTAGGGATTCTCAATAGATAATGATGTAATTGGTGTCCTCAAGAAGTTTAAGAGACCAAAAATGGTTCAGGGTGGGACCAAGTATGAGAACGGCAGGGACAGGAACTTGGGCTGTTGCAGTCCTATCCTGGACTCTTGCCCTTTGTGCTAGGATGAGTCCCCTCTAACCCCCACTTTCTCTGAAGGACTGAGGTTTGGGGAGCCGACAGACACTGATTGATCTTAATTAGTGCACGCTTATGGTACAGTGTTTCCGTTCCTTGTGTGGGGTTGAAACATATACATGACACATCTTAATGTCTTTTTTTTTTTTCTTCTTCCCAGTACCAGGGATTGAACTCTGGATCTTGTGCTTGCCGGGCAGGCACTTATGTGGCTGAGCTATATCTGTCTGACCCTACTTGCTGCTTTCCTCTTTCCCTACATCTCTCGGAATCCTTCCTGCTTGAGAAAGATCTGTCTTTCTACTTCTTTTTTTGTCTTGTATTTTGTATTTATTTGTAATTTGGTTCTTATATAAGAGAAACACACGGCAGTTCAGCTTGTGCAGGTACCGATTTAATGGAACGTTTCCTGACACAGATGTCTAACACAGCCCTGTTCCCTCCCGCAGACAATGGCGGCAGCCACGTGTTACACTCCAGGACGGAGACGACCCCCTCCCCCGCGAACAGCACTGGAAATGGGCACCCAGAGTACATCGCATATGCTCTCGTCCCTGTGTTCTTCATCATGGGTCTCTTTGGCGTCCTCATCTGCCACCTGCTTAAGAAGAAAGGCTATCGTTGTACCACAGAGGCTGAGCAAGATGTTGAACAGGAAAAGGCTGAAAAGATAGGTAAGTAACCTACTGCTTTTATTGGTGGGATGGGATAGTAAAACCTCACTTTGTGGCGGCCTCCTATGTGTTTATCCACACTCATCCTGTGGTCCCAGGCAGCTGACATGTGTAGCTGACATGAGTCGCTGTGGTATAGAATTGAGCTGAAATTAATTTCTAATTCATGTAATTGGCATTTTAATTTTATTTAAATGAGGGTAATCTCCACTTTGCAGAACGGTTGTGCAGAGTGTGCAGAGTGGCTGGCACATGTGGGCTCTCAGTAAACGTTAATCCTTACTGTTGTGATTGAATTGGATTCTAATAAGAGTGGTAGGAAAGCAAAACAAGTCTCATCATTTTTGTAGTATTACTTTTGCCTTCTGTGGTATTGTATTTTTGTTGTGCTGTGAGTCTGTGTGATTGAAGTGCATATTTATAAATAAGTGATTGTATGAACAGTGCAGTAAAGTATGGCCGGAACTGGTGCCTTGGTATGCACAGCAGTGTCCTCTCCTTTCTTCAGACACTTGGGGACTTGGGGAGCATTTGGATAAATCTGAGCCATGAATCCTGTTTCCTGTCATCTCTTCCCAGTCGTCTTTCTGGGAGGTTTTCTAACTTGGGCCTTGAGTATTAGTAAGTAATCTCCATGTCCTGCTGAGCCCCATACAGGCAGCTTTCAGAGAGGTGACATTTGGAGCAGGTCACCCGTTGAGCAAAACCATGGGTGGCAAGGGGAGGTTCCTCATTCCTCGCCAGCTTCCTGGACTGTTTGTCTTTTCTGCCCCCACTGACCTTTGAGGCTGAGGCGAGGACTGGGGGAGGATGAGTCATGTGTAAGCTTATGACCAAGCCAAAGCTGAGTATTTGTCAACAGAGGGTGGGGCCTGCCCCCTGCTCCTTCTCTGATGTCTGGGGGTTGGTTTGGCTGTCAGCTTCCAGGCAGACCCTCTAAACGTGTATTTCCATGTCAGCAGAGGCCAGCGTGGGATGGAGAAGACACTTTCCTGGGCTTGTTCTTGGTGAACTAGGACAGAGGCTTCCACTCTCCTTCTTCTTTCTTCATATATTGGAACAAATTATATAGCCTGGTTTCTGAATGGAGCCTTGATATTTTTTAAAAGACTGTCATTATGTTGCTGGTGTAGAGCCCTCCAAAGTAAACTGAATTTGTGGGCAGATAACCAGGGTCAAAATTTAGATAACTGGGGAGTATAATAAAAAGGATAAGAGAGTTATTTAACTTAAAAAAAAAAAATCAGTATTCTTAAGTTTGTGCGGTAAGCTGGAATTAAATGCTAAGAAAATTTGATTTTTTTTTTAGTTAGCTTTCTTTTCATTTCCTCTCAGTATAAGGGAATGATGAGACAACAATAGCAGTCCAGAGTATGTGACTGCATGTCTGTATTGTGTTAGAAAATGAATGGACGTTTGACCGTGAGAAGAGATTGATGGGCAACTCTGATACCTCCTTTTTATGTTGGTTGTGCCAATAAAGTCAACAGTACATGACCAGAAAGTTTGGGTCTAAAATCTTTGCACCGTGCATGACCACAGGGCGTTCTGGAAGTTGAGATTGAATGGGAATGTCTAACTGACTTCCTGCCTGGGCATGGTCAGGTGTGACGTGTTCTCCCATCTACTTTTCTCTTTCAGAGCTGAATGACAGCGTGAATGAAAATAGTGACACTGTTGGGCAGATTGTCCACTACATCATGAAAAATGAAGGTATGGCTGTTTTAGTTCCTTAGAGCAAAGCAGTTTGCTTGTTTTATCATAAACCTGCTCTAAAGAGTCAGGATAAGCATAGGTTCTCACCGATATTACCTAAGCTCAGTAAGTCCTGGGCCTCCCACATTATTCAGCCATGAGGAATTCACATTTAATACGCTGGGCTCAGTGTGGTGGACAGGCTCATGGCTTTTGTTGTGATCCTGGTCTCCCTGCTTCCCACTTGTGTGCTGTCGTGAGAGTCATGTTCCTCCATGAAGCCTCAGTTTCCTCAGTGAAATGAGAGTCACAGGAATATTTACCTCATAGCACTCCTGGAAAATAAAAACACGCAAAATGTGCATAAGCACTGAAATATTATGTATTACTTTTTTGTGCTTAAAAATTTTTACTAAAATACACATAAAATTTGCTATTATAACTGTTTTGAAGTGGCACTGCGTTCATCCACAGTGTGGTGTAAGCATCACCACAGATAGTTTCAGAACTGTTTGTCATCCCAAATGTAACTGTTTTCATGAAGTGCTCACTCCCTTACCCTCCTCCACCCCTGCCAGTCCCTTCTCTGTAGTTTGTCTATTCTGTTTCCGTTATGTGTTCTGAAGTGTGAAAATGTTTGAAAAGCTCATCCCTTAAAGAGTAGCACATGAAATGTACTCTAACCTTCATCTTCTTCAGTGGAAGCTTCATTTAATTTTGATTAAGTGATGGTCAGAGTTCTGACGTCTGGTATTATTTGAAGAACATACTGCCCTCTTCACAGCTGCTGTTACTAAATGCCACACATGCCACTTGGGAAGAACAGAGGCTTGTGCGGCTTGCGGCTGTGGATGCTGGTGGGTCCATGAGCCTGCTGTCTTCATCTGGCCAGGGCCTTCCCACTGTGTCATGACAGGGCAGAGGGCCTCACATTCAGCCAGAGCAGTTGTGTCCAAGAGAGCTCACTTCGTGACAGTCACTCCCTCAGCAGCCCATTACGTCATGAGTGGACAAGTCCCTTCTTTGGGCAGAACCCTCAGCATGAGTCTATAGAGAGTAAGTTCTGACACATGAATTCTGGGGGACCCAACCAAGCCATAGCACATTCTCTGTCCTGACTAGTTTTAGAGTTGTCACGCACTCAATAGCTGTGGACTCCTATGCTTTGAGTTTTTGTCTTGAGACACAGTTTCACTTTGGAGTCCAGGCTGGCCTTGAATTGACATCAGTCCTCTTGCCTCAGCCTCTAGGATTATAGGTGGAAACCACCACACCTGGCCTACTTTGAGTCCTTGGGACAGTTTAAAAGAAAGTGTCTTCCCTGGCTGTCTTTGTTCTCACTGGCACTGGGTGACTCATGCGGCATGCACTGATAACTCAGGGCCGGCATGCACTGATAGCTCAGGGCCGTTGTCTAAGGGTTGAAATCCCTGTATATCAGTAAATACCTGCTCCTCTGCCCTTGCCCTTTCCTGTGCGGTGAGTGCTCCTACCCTCTCTGGCCCAGACTGTGTTCAACTCCTGCCTGTTTTTCACTTGGAGGAACAGCAGTTTCAAATGTTACAGCATTGTTTCCAATGCTATTTTTAGCATGTGTTATGTATGTGACTTAGACCTGGGGTTGTCACATGTGTGCTTTACATATGTGGTCTCATTGGACCCTCAGAGCACCATAGAGTTGACCTTACAAATGGTGAAAGGGTTTCCAGAGAGTTCAGTTCACGGGTGGTAAGCAGCCCATTTCTTCTGTCTACCTGTAGCTACTGTGTCCCTTTAAGCCACAGTGTTCTCTCTCCTCTTAATTTGCAGCTTTTAATTTCTGCAGCCTATGGAGATCAGGAAGCCAGACTGCACTCATGGTGGTATTGTTTTTTAATCTATTTTTAAAAAATGTTATTAGTATGTGTTTATAGTATATAATGATTAAATTCATTGTGTAGAGATGGTATATGTACATAATCCATCTTAAATCTTTTTATTTCTCCTCCCTCTTCTTGCTTATATTATAGTTCAGACACATGTTTTTAATTTTGGAAATCAGTTTTAGTTCAGGCAGCCAGCTGTTGGAGGTTCGAACTCTTAGCTCACCTGCTGGGCAGACACACATTGTTTCCTGACACGCTCACACCTCACTTTCGACACAAGCTGTTTGGGCTTTTTTCGTGCTAGCAGTTCTCCAGCACTCCACACACCAGCTGGCAGCTGGAGAGCCGCAGCTGAACTCATCTCTAACTCTGTGTGTCTGGGAGTCAGCGTGTTGTCCCGTGGTGAGGGGCTCAGTCCCACAAAACTGCCCCTGCTTCGGATGCCAGTCACCAGTCCAGGCCCCTGGTACTTGTGACCTGCAAGATATGGATCGTGCAATTTCCATAGCCCCCTCCTTGGGTTTCATAATTTGTTAGTTTTCAGAACTTGGGGAAACGTTTTATTACATTTATTTGTATATTATAGAGAATGTAGCTCAGGAACCACTAGGTAGAAGAGATGTGTAGGACAAGATACTAGGATGAGGGATAGGGACAGCTGGCACACCTCACCCCCATTCCCCAGTGGGCCACTCAGCACCTCCGTGGGCGCAACAGCCTAGAAGTCCTGGAATCTGGAAAGTTCCAAAGCTCTAATTCCCCAGACTTTCTGATGAATGCCCTACCCTGGCCCATCCTATTAGACTCAGGTCTGATCAGGTTGGTGACTTAGTATGAATAACACAAGACAGTCCCATCCCTCATGAAGGTCTGAGATTCTAGAAGCTCTCATGCACCTGTGTGCTGTTTTCTTCCCTAAATGTCAGTTCTGTCTTAACTCTTAGGGCCAAACAGAATAGCTTTTAGGTAGTCCGAGTTTTCTTGCTTTATATGGAAGTTTGGGGAGGGCTGGGGACTCTATAGCCGAGTTTCTCTGGGGACCTTACACTTTCTGTGGTAGTCAACACTGAGAGTGCCACGGTTGCTCCTCAGGACCCTTGCTTACTCACACGAGGCCAGTTATCCCTTCTGAAGCACCTTTATGACCAAAGTGGCTGCAGAGTGGGCTGTGATGAGTGCGCAGGCTGGCCCTTCTGAGTGTGTTCGGCCTGTGTCTGTGGGAAGAGACGTGGACGTCATTGGAGCAAGAAGGAGAGTGGCAGGTTTAAAGCCCCTGCTCTGCTCTGCTGAGACAGACCAGAGATTGTGGCCAGGTCGGTGACGACTTGTGTGACCTGCCAGTCAGTTACCGTCTTTAGGCCTCAGTTGCTTTATCTGTAACCTCATTGCGATAATTCTTCTCATGGTTAGGACCATTGGGAGAGTTCAGGGTGGTAAAGTCTGGAAAGATTCTTAGCTGGTATATCAATTTTAGTGATGGAGGTATTAATTATTGCTTGGGAAATCTATAGAGTGTATGTGGAGAAATTTGAGGAAATAATGGAGGAGACATAGGACAATTTTCTTTTTTTTTGCTTAATTTTGACTTTTATGCATATTATCAGGAAGAAATTCAGAGGAAAAAAGAAAAATCTGCAATCTAGAAAATTTCCTTTATTTTTTTGCCATTGGCACATGTGAGGAAACTGCCTTTTTGACCTATTGGAATTAGGAGAAACCAGCAAGGAGCAGAAACAGCTGGCTGTCAGTATCCATGGATTCAACCCAAAATTCAGAGTTTTAAAACAAATTGCTTCTCTATTGAATACACATGCATACCTTTTTCTTGTCATTTCCTCCTAGACAATAGTATAATTACTGTCTATGTAACATTTACAGGGCCAGCCAGATAGCTCAGTGGGCTAAAGTACCTGCTTAGAATGCAGCAGCCAAGGTTCAGTCCCCGCTATGCCGCGCCAGTCCTGCCTCTGGGGCATGCTGAGACTGCAGTTGAGACTGGGTGTGGTGGCACACACCAGTAATCCCAGTGCTTGGGAGGCTGAAAACAGGAAGATCACTCTGAGCCCTACCTATGTAGTGAGACGCTGTAGACCCTGTACCAAACACATAAAAAGAAAAAAAAAAAAACCTTTTACATTGCATTCTGTATGATAAGTAATCTAAGAGAAGATTTAAAGCATGCAGCAGGATGTACACAGGTTATGTGCAAATACTATTTCCATAAAAGACTCGAGCTTGTGTTATGCTAGGGGAGCCTGAAACCATTCCTCTGTGGATACTGTAGACAACTCCTTATTCAATAGAACTTACTGTTCCTTTACTGTAATTTCACAAATATATTAAAGTGTGTGTTAGAGTCCTAGTAGGGGTGTTGTGTTAACAATCTTCTTATCATGTGAAGACAGAAAAGTGCCTAACAGCGCATTACTGAAGTTTACCCCCGGTGTAGACTTGGAAGTTAGCCCAGAGGTGGGACATGGGTGTTTGTGTGCACACATATTTGTCAGTCCCACGTGCCCACCCTCCTCAGATGCGGTGGATGTGAATGAAGTTTGCACAGAAACTGGAGTAAGATGAGCTGTCTGCTAATTATTTCCAAGAGACAGAGGTGAGTTGCAAGAATTCATAAAATGATGAGAAACACAAGTATACAAGAAACAAGCTTGATTGATGACCACACTATACTTTGTTTTCCTGATGTCACTTTATAATTTGATGTTTCATTTTAAAGGCATTCATCCTCTTAATTTACTGATAAGAGACATACGGTATAATAATGTCTATAAGTATAATATCATGTATATACCTTTTATGATACCAAAACATTATGAAAACAGTTTGCAATGTATTAATTTATGAAATCCATCTTGTCAAGGTATCTTAAAACTGTCTCATTGATATTTGTACTTCAATAAAACAAAAGTAAAAAAAAAAGGCATTCATCATTTTATGGATGATTGATTTTCTCAGGGAACTATTTAAACTTTTTTTAGAAAGCATATTATAAGTGCTGTTTTTGGTATCTTTGTTTTCACATCCTGTGTGTTTTTCCTTCTGTTTATAGTTTGGTAAATAATGGCATTTAGTTAAGTGTAATCTGGCAAATTATTGTGTATTTTGTATACAGTAATAAGACACAGAATTATATATGGGACTGTATATTTGTAATTAGTCTGTTTTGTATTATTATATTAAAATACCTGAAGCTGGGAATTTTGTAAAAGAAGTTGATTTAGCTCATAGTTTTGGAAGCTCTAGGTCTGAAGTCAGGCAGCATCATTGATTTGGCTCTGGTGGTGGCTAGGAGGGGGACTGGGTCCTGTCCCGGTGGGGGACATCACGGGTGAAGCATGAGCTGAAGGGAAGTCAGAGAGCAAGTCACAAGTTAGGCTTTCTGTGTTTATTTTTTAGTCCTGGGAATGGACCCAAGAGCCTGAGCATGTTAAGCAGGTTGTCTGTCCCTGGGCTACATCTCCAGCCTTCTTTTGTGACAGTGTTCTTTTGAGAACCAGCCAGGATACCATGAGAACTATATCAATTTTTTGTTGTTGGTTAATTTAAAAGAAAAATTTTATGAGACAAGATCTGGCTATGTAGTCCAGGCTGGCCTTGAACTCACTATGTAGCTAAGGCAGCCTTGAGTGCTGGGATTGTAGGCATCCCCTCCCCACAATCCCCAAACTGTTTCAGTTTCTTCTAAAGCCTGTGCCACCAGGCATCTAACCACCTGCTAGGGTCACTCACCTCTTAGAAGTCCCACTGCCACTCGCATTGCAACTGGGACAGTCTTCCAGCACATGAGTCTTTGGGGGAGAAAAATCACACTCAACCGACAGCAACATTTGAAGCCATCACTTGAAAGAAAATGATTTTCCTGGATCCACTCTATTGGTCAAAAGGGAAAATGGCTCTGTTGTTTTTGTGTATGTGGAAAGATGCTGTGGGTCCTTGGTGGTACTTGTGTAATGACAAGAACCTTATTTTAAGCCAAAACTTGTGTTTGGAAGTGAATTTTGACATCCTCACAGAAACTTAGGAAGGGCAAAGAGTTTCTTTTAGCAAAGAATAGTATGTTGCATTAGCCTTTCCTTCCTTCCTGCTTCTCTTTCCTTCTTCCCTCCATTGAGTCCTTTCTTATTGTGGTTCTGAGCACTGAACCCTGGGGCTTCTCCCTGAGCTACATCCCCATCCCTGTTTACATTTTTGTAAAATTTTGAGGCAAGGTCTTACTAAGGTGCTTAGTTGCCTACACAGGACTGGAGCTTGCAGTCCTTCTGCTTTGGTCTGCAGAGTGCTGTGATTATGAGTGTGCACTATTATGCCTAGAAAATATTTCTTACTAAAAGAATTCATGGGGCCAGGGAGGTGGCTCAGTAGAATAAGTGCTTCCCTGTCAAGCGCAAAGGCCTGAGTGCAATCCCTGGTTCTGCCAAAAAATAAAAATATTAAAAAAATAAAATAAAAAAATTCATGCATTCTCAAAGGTGTGCCCCTCAAGAGGATACAGATTGGATCTTAGCAAAGCAAAAAAATTCTTACCCCACAGATATGCACACAGACTAGAAAAAGACAGATGATGTATCTATGGCACGAGGCTTTCACAGCTGGTCAATAAAGGGAAAATGTGGAAGAAGGTCCAGGTTGGGCTAGAAGGAAACCTGGGTGGAGAAGTGCTGTGTGTAACCCTTACCTAGAAACGTTGGAGCTGGAGTTGATTGTCCTTCTTTGAGGGTGTCATTTGAATGTTACATGGTGGTGGTGGCTAACATGAAAACAGTGATTTTTAAAAAAATTTTTTCCTTTCTAGAAAATTTGTTGTGGCTAGTCATGAGAACCATGCTTTCAAGATCAATGGAAAGAAAGTTAGATGGCAATGATAGCATTTGGCTTTGCCAGTGAAAGAGCCAGGAGCCACTGAGCATGCCTTTATGTGCTGAAGAGCTTAGCCGCTCCACAGGGGTGCAGGGAAGCAGGGACTGGGTGTGGGCGTGAGCAGGGAGCCCAGGAGGCTTGGCCTGCTTTCAGTTGTTACAGCCTTGCTTCCCCTTCTCCCACATATTCTTATGTGTTGTGAGCAACACTTGAAACTCACGGACATCTGTCCAGATGGGCCTGAGTCACCCAGCTGCAGCTCAGCCAGCTGGTCCACCTCCCTCCTTTACCCAGCACTGGGACTGAACGAATTGTGTGGACTATGTTCTTTCCAGTAGCTTTTCTGCTGTGATAATGCTGTGACTGCCCATTCACCCCATGTTAATTCTTTAATTTCCTCTTTATTCCTCAGCAAATGTGGATGTGTTGAAGGCAATGGTAGCAGACAACAGCCTGGTTGATGCTGAAAGGTGAGTGCTCCTCCTCCCAGAGCGGGATCTGCTTCCATTTGTCTGTTCAGCTGTGCTGATTGGAATGGTGCTTGGCAAGGGAAGCTCCTAGCTTTGGCTCCGTGGAAGGTGGGGGCCAGCTGCCCCTTTGCTGGGGGTACTGTCTGGGCACAGTAGCATCTTGGACACTCCTTGGCTTCTGCTCACCAGGTGTCAGGGCACTGCCCCTCCCCAAGTGTCTGCACCTTGTAGTGTTCCTGGAGGACCCTCCCTGGTTCAGAGCTTCTGTGCTAGAGCTCAGCACCAGGAGGAGTAAGGCATGGAGGCCCAGAGCACAGCCTTGACACTGGGAGACTGTTTCCTCACCTCTTCCTGGCCACTAACTCTTAGGCGAGTTAGCTGGGCACACCGAGCTCCACTTCATTGTCTGTAAAGTGGAGATAACCCTGCATTGACATCATGGGGTTGTTAGAAGGAATGCTGGGGCACTGAAATACCCTTATTTATATTGGGATTAAATGAACAATGGCTTTGGGCATATTTGGTACAATGTAATGTCATATTTCTGGTCTTAGGTTATGATCACTGAGTACCATATTCTTTCATCATTAAGGATGACTGTAGAGTGTGCATTTTTCGAGTAAGGAGCATTTATCAAATGTCTGCTGTGTGCTGGGTTCTGTGCTATCTGTGGTCCTCATAGTCCCTGCCCAGGAGGAGCTCAGTCTGGCCCTGGAGGTGGGCATGCAAGGCCTTGCAGGGGCCAGAGCCTGAGCATGCTGCAGGAGAAGCACAGCTGGGAGTCTTGGCACTCTGGGGGGCTGCAGCAGGTCAGGGAGGATGGGGCATCATCCGAACCAGATGTTCCCAAGCAGGGCTGCTTGGAGAGAGAAGTGAGTCCAGGAGAAAAGGGGCAAGAACATAAAAATAGGGCATGGGGTTGATCTGGGGTGGCCAGAGAATGGGCTGTGGCAGCAGCAGGAAGGTCACCAGGGTCTGAACTACAGAGCGAGATTCTGTCTCAAAAAGAAAAAAGAACAGGGTGGAGAACACAACCCAGTGGCCACGTGCTTGCTTGGCATGTGCAAGGCCCTGGCTTTGATCTCCAGGCAAAACAGTAGAAATAAAAATGAGGGCACTGAAGTTTAGAGAAACAAGTAGCTTGCAAACAAGTGTGGATCAAGGTCCAAACCTAGGAAGCTGAATCGCAGAAGCCAGTCTTCCCAACCAAGCCCTATGATGCTTCAGGGCTTGGATCCTGTTCTGCTTTATGCGGGGGGAGAAGCACATAGCACCTCAGGAATATCAGTGCAGCAGGAGATGTTGGGTTAGAGATGCTGGGGCCCTGGACTGCAGAGAGGCCGGCTTGGGCTGCTCCCACACTGCAGCCCTGGCAGTAGACAGCTGGGTTAGGACCACATCAGCTCTGGTGTCTTATGTCAGTTGTCTGTGGGTATCCTGTAGTAGCCGTATTCAGGTTTTGTACACAGCTGACACTTGAGAAATGGTTGTAGAGCAACTGTAGTTAAAAGCCTAGACACTTTCCAACATGTGGTGTCAAGTTCACGCTGCTTTCCTCTGGGAATGTCCTGCTATATGGGTTTTCATTTTAATAACTACAGGAACATCCCTAGAGAGCACCAGGAAACTTGCTGTTGGCTGAATGTGGAGGCTGTCCCCTCACTTGCGACCTGTGCCTCTTTGAAGTATGTTTGGCTTGGCCACGTGGCAGCAGCCCCAAAGCTGGTATCTGCCATCACTCGCCTCCCATGTGCCTTTGGGGCTCTTGCTATGTGTTAGGTATCAGGTTCTGTGATCAGAGGCTGGTCACACCTGGTCCATCCTGCTCAGGCTTGTTCTCATCCTTCCTGTTCTAGGGCCATGTGCCCTTTGAAAGTAGTCGGCATCTGGCCTTTATACACCTGCTTGTTATATTTTTGTCTGCTTGGGCCACATTTCTTACTGAAGATCAAAAGGGGTCTCCATTGTTCCTGAAGCACCATAGCGTGGTTGGGAAGACTGGCTTCTGCAATTCAGCTTCCTAGGTTTGGACCTTGATCCACACTTGTTTGCAAGCTACTTAGTTTCTCTAAACTTCAGTGCCCTCATTTTTATTTCTACTGTTTTGCCTGGAGATCAAACCCAGGGCCTTGCACATGCCAAGCAAGCACGTGGCCACTGGGTTGTGTTCTCCACCCTGTTCTTTTTTCTTTTTGAGACAGAATCTCACTCTGTAGTTCAGGCTGCCCTTGAACTTGCTGTGTGGCACAGGCTGGCTTAAACTAGTGACAATCTTCTTGTCTTAGCTTCTTAGTGCTGGTATTATTGGTGTCTTCCTTTTTTAAGTAAAGAAATTATTCTTATATCATACATTTTATAAAAATTAACATAAAATTTTTGGAATGCTAAACGTTTATTTTTTAATTACTCTTTTTAAAAACATCAATATCTGTTCTGAGTATTACTTTGGATAACTTGACCTAAAGCTTTCTTCCTATGATGGCAATAGTCAGATTAGATTGAATATTGTTACTATTATAAATCATCCAATAATGCCACTGGTATTTGGGTTTTTCTGTTGCCCAGGGCATAAATGTTCAGGGGATGATCCTGCTTGGGTTCTAGGCAGACTGGGCAGTGTCTGAGAAAGTAGTAAGATTGCATGAGAAGGGAGATGGTGTTAGAAAGGAAACCTAATACCCAGAAGTCAAACTTGTCATCATAGGAGCAGTGGCTTATTTCTATTTCTAGACAATTGAGTTCTAGAAGCGATTGTTATTGTTTGAAAGCACATTGTTATTGTTTGAAATGAGCTGTCCCTGTGGGTCCCGAGAGCTGAATGCTTGCATCTAAGATCAGTCCACAAAACCCATCTGTGCAATTTTTTCCCCATCTTAATCTGTTTCTTACATTACAGGGAGGGAATGCTTTGCCTAGGATTTCTTTCGTGAAATCCCACCACCTTTCTGTTTCTTCTTCCTCCCCACCATAGCCCCCTGACTCCCAGCACCCCTGGAAGCCCTCCTCTGAGTCCCGGGCCCTTGTCACCAGGAGCCACCCCAGGGAAGCACGTCTGTGGCCACCATCTGCACACCGTGGGCGGGGCTGTCGAGCGGGATGTGTGTCAGCGGTGCAGGCACAAGCGGTGGCACTTCATAAAACCCACCAGCAAGTCCAGAGAGTCCCGATCACGGCGCCAAGGGGAGGTCACTGTCCTCTCTGTGGGCAGGTAAGGTCCTTCAGGATGCTCGGGGTTTGTGTGTGACTGGGGTCCAGATTTGCGCTTAGCATTAGATGTGTAGTGTGTGCTCTAAGACTGGCTCAGGGCAGACTGTGGGCTTCTGGGTGCTTTCTGATATGGATCTTCAGGAACTGGAGACTCCCAGAAGTCAGCCATTGCTGGATAAGGGATGTTTCAGTGAAGGGGAATGATTAATTATTTGTCAGGGAGCTTAGAACCACACCTGTGTACAGATGAGACCTTTTGTTTCATTTACGGAAATCCAAGCACATGGCCTGGGCATCATGGCCGGCTCATCATGAGGCTGTTCTGGGAGTGCTGCATGCCTCGTGGCTCACCATCCAGTGCTGAGAATTAATCACTTGCTCACACCTAAGGGCTAGGCATCCAGGAAATACCACATTGCCATGTGCCAGGGTGAAGAGACCGGATGGATCCGGCACTCAGCAGTCTGCCATCGGATCTGTTGCATGCTGCATTGGCCACTTGCTTTGAGGTGACCTCTTGCTTCGGTCTACCTCCCCTGTGCCCTGGGTGTCTCAGTCCTGAAGCACCATTTCCTTGGGAAGTGAGATCTTGCAGTTCGAGGGACACAGTAACCTGGTGTGAGGCATCTCTGCAGTTCCTGCAATTTGAGTTCCAAGGCACTTGCAGGAAGCTCATTGCTGAGGCCATGTGGGGAAAGGCAGTAAGACTGTACGTGCTAGGGACAGGGTACACACTGAGCAGAGCTGTTAGGCGGTACCTTCTTTTTCTACTGAGAAACCTCTGGGCATGGGAGCCTGATTCATTGCAACCATCTTGTTGAGTTCTGGCACCACTGCATATGAATGCTCTGTGCCTCAGTTTCCCCCTGGTCAGAGTGAGGGTGTTAGTCACACCTACCTCATAGAGTCATTCTGAAGACTCAGTGAAATGACTCCAGTGCAAGTTCTCGACCTGGTAGGGCTCTAAGGCACTCAGGAAATGCCAGTGGTTTTTGTTATATTGATGCTATTTTAATGCAGCTGGGTACCATCAGGTTGTTGCACAGCCACAAGACAGCAGGGTGGGGGGTGCTTGCCTCTTGCAGCAGCGTTGTATGGCTCATGACCTCAGGGTTTCATTAAGAGGCAGAGTCATGGGAATTTATGAATGCAGATGGGTAAAAACCTGAAGCTGTTCAGACAAAGCACATTTTGTATGCTTTGAAAAAGAAAAATCTGTTTTAAGTTTCAACCTAGATTGAACATGGATTTTTCAAATGGTTCCAAGCCAGCTCTGCTTCTTGGCTATTGGGCCTGGGGAGCATGTAGTGACCATAGCCTGTGGGCAGGACATGTTGCTCGAGAGTCTTCCAGCTGGAAAGGATAGGCGTGTGTTCATGTCTTTCCCTCCTCACGCTTGGTGACCTCATTTTGGGCAAAAAAGAAGAGTTTTATTTTGCATCTTTTTAAAGGAAATTAAGACCAGAACTAGAAAGGAAATGCTGTAGGGATTTGAGTATGATGTTCTAGATAATTACCTAATTCTTAATGGAAATCTCTGCCTTAACCTCTTTAACAGCAGAAACAAACCCCTAAACCCTGCTACCTGCTAGTAACGAAAGAATGTTTTTGAGGATCTCCTGTGTGTGTGTGTTTGCATGCATGTACATGTGTATGGAGCTAAAACCCTTTGACAGGTGTGTTTCTGTGAGGTATTTACCTATTTTGGTTATGCTTGTCTAGTTTGCTAATCAGCTGTATTTTTCTGCAGTCTTCTTTAGTTATGAGGGCTGGCAAGATAGCTCAGTGTACTGAGCACCTGCCTAGGCAAGCATAGGGACCAAGGTTTAATCCCTAGTACCCAGGCCACCTGTTGGTCATGTCCCCTCCCGCCCCCCGGGTGTGTGCTGAGCCTGCCACCGAGACCTGGTGTAGTGGCTCACTCCTGCAATCCCAGTGCTGGGAAGGCCAAAAACAGGAGGATCACTACAAGTCCAAGCTGCGCAGTGAGACCCTATACAAAATATATAAAAAAATAAAAAACCCAAAACCATCCCATTTTTAAAACCTATGTCATTGTTAGAAACCGCAACACCGAAGCTGTTTTGTGTCTGAATACTTGCACTTTCTAATGCACTTTCGTACTCTGTGGCCAACAGTGCCATCTCTGATGTGGTTGAGTCGAAGCAAGCTGAGAGGGGAGCAGGGGACGGGGACCTGCTGGCCTGAAATGCTGCTCCTCTTGAATGTTTTCCATTACTGTCCCAACTTCCGGCAGTTTGTTAGGGGTCCTTTAGATGAATACCATAATCATTGTTTCCTGGAAAAGCACCTCTTTTCTCCCTCCTCAGATTTAGAGTCACAAAAGTGGAACACAAGCCGAACCAGAAGGATCGGAGAAGTTTGATGTCTGTTGGTGGGCCTGAAGGTGTCAACGGGGAGGTGCCTGTGACTCCAGTGAAGAGAGATCGGAGCGGCACCGAGTAGCACGTGAGTGGTGCTTTCCGCAGCTTGGGGCAGCTCTGGGGTGGGGCGGTGCACGGTGGGGAGAAGGTCCTGAGAGCTGGCTGCGCTCCTCTGTGCCCCTGGGGGTGACACAGCCTTGCTAGAAGTGGGAAGGCCAGCAGGTACCGAAGTGAGCCAGAAATCAGAAGGTAAGAATTGAGTGTGTCTTCTTACCAGAAAAGGGACAAAATCTAGGCTTTTAAAGTGAAATCCCAGATTGCTAAATGTAAGTCTTTATGGCTGAATCACATGTATCTGTGTCACTTCCTGGTAAACTGTGATTTGAAAGAGGCAGGAGCACCTGAACCAATGCTTTTGTCCTTTGATTGGAAACCAGTTTTCTTTGATGTGTTACATCAAGGAACGTATCTTCAATAGGAACATTACCCTGAAATCCCTTCAGTAGGAGTAGTACTGTTTCCACTAAATATTTTGGAGCAGTTCAAAAGCAAGGTGAATGCTTCTTGGCCTGGTAAAATTCATTTAGGAAGATACTGCTTTAACAGAGCAAAGCAGAATACCTGATAACTTGGTACTGGCTCAGCTTTCTTCTTTCTTATTCTTTCCTTTCTGTTCTGGGTAGAGTAGCATTTACCCTTTTTATGTTTATTACATGTAAACAGGTGGGACAGCACATCTACTCTACAAGGTCCAGTGGAGCCATTTCTTCCTGAACTTGACAGAAGAGTTTATCTGAACAGGTGTAGAAATGGTGCTGCTGCAGGGCTGGTCAGGCCCAGCACTGAAGGTGCAGGAAAGTAATGCAAGTTGAATCTGAGCACTAGAGTCAGTCTTCCAGGTTTAAATCCCAGTTTGCCTCTTGGTAGCGTGGGGACCCACATAAAATGCACCAGCTTGTTGTGCCTCGCTGTGAGTTTGTGGTGGTGCAACAAGGACAGCCAGGCCTGACAACTTGGAAGTGCTCCATTCAGTGCCCGTGCTCTGCTTGTTGTGGGTCAAATTCCCTTGTTCAGTGGTGGGGATGTGGGTGTTTTGGTTGGAGCTTCTTGAATGATCGGCTAGGCTTCAAGGAGCTAAGGATGTTCAAGAAGCAAACTGGGGGAGTTGTGTTCTTGAATTTTCTGATAGCTACTTAGTGCTGTGTGTGTGTGTGTGTGTGTGTGTGTGTGTGTGTGTGTGTGTATTTTTTGGTGGAACCAGGCATTGAACTCAGGCCCTTGTGCTTGCCAGGAAAGCGTTTATTCTACTGAGCCATCTCCCTGGCCCCTTAGTGCTGGTTTTTATAGGCTTGCCTTTGGGAGATCTGGCCCTTTCTCTTAGCTCTAGAGGCACCTAGGGGCTTCCTGTAAAGAGAAGTAGTGTTCAAAAGTCCATCTTAGGTCTCTGAGCCAGTTCTAGTAACCTTGGCAAGAGAGCCAAGAGGAATGTAGGTAAAGGAAGAGAGTGATGCTGTGAATGATAGAAGAAGCTCAGATTAAATGATAGTCCAGACTGCTAGACTTCGTGCTGATGTCTCTCTCAGTGTCCCTTGTGGGGGTGGTATGCCTGTCCCACTACTAACAGTTGAGGGTCCTGATAAATGCAAAGGTAAGGTATATAGCTAGAAAGAGGAGTCAGGAGTGGAACCCAGGCCTCTAACTCCAGATCAGACACACCTGCCTTTACTTCAGCCTGCAGTGCTGCTGGAGGGGGAGCGCTGACAATCTCAACTTCATGCTGTAGTGTTATGGTCACTCCTCATCTGTGACTACTTAAATTTAATTAAAATGAAAAATTTCACTTGGTACTTGCATTTAGTGACATTCCAAGTATTCAGCAGCACAGGTGGCTAAGATATACCCTGCTGGTTATTGCAAATATAGATCATTTTTCATCACAGGAAATTTTATGTGCACAGAAAACAGTAACTTGGATGTTAGCTTTGGACTGCTGGTTTACAGTGGCAAGCTAGAAATGTGTCCTGATTAAGGTCAGGGAGGGTTTGTCTGGATGAGAATTGTCTGTTCAAGTCTAGGGTGAGGACAGTGCGGTCCCCGTGTCGGCACCCACCAGGTATGTGGATGGGTCCTTGCCTGCACAGCGGGTTGAGCAACAGAGCCGGTCGTTTGTGTAAGAACCTGTCTCAGTCGTACAGCACCTACAGGGTGATCATCTTCTCACACTCCCCCAGGTTTGGGCCTGGCCAAGATCTGGAAAGGTCAGGGGAATTAGGATTGCTCACCTGGCTTTCTTGGCCCGAATTCCATCTGTATTTGACCATGGAAATATGATCTACCACCTGAAGTCCCAGGCATATCTAACTGGTTTACAATTTGATATTGTCTGCAAAGCATGCTGCCATCCTGCAGCGTTATATAAAAGAGGGTCAGAAAGCCCATTTGGAGATGCTTCTTATGTTCTGTGGCCTGTATTCTGTTTGACTATGAAGTAAAGGTATCACATTGGTTTTAAGGCCGGTGTCAGGGACACAGCTGAACCCCCATGGAGGGCATTCATACTGCGCTGTGCTGTCTGCATCCACAGCATGCACACAGGCCTTCAGAAAAGGGCTTTCTCTGAGCTTTTAGCTTGCTGTAATTTTGAAATGAAAAATACATTTTTTATTGTGGGAAAGCAGAGACAATAACAAGATGACAATGCCCAAAATGCATGGCTTTGGGGCCCTCCATACCCGGCATGCTTTGAAAGGCCATTGCATGGGCTAACTTACTTAATCATATGACAGCAGTAGGTAAGATGGTAGTTAGTTCCCCATTTTGCAGAAGAAAGCGTCTTGTATAAATTACCAGGAAGAAAGGGACAAGCTTAGTGTCAGACCTAAGCAGCCGGGTATCACAAGCTTCCTTCATTTAGGTCCAGGCCCCTGCTTGGGCTGACCCTGCTGTGGTAACCACATGTGGTTCTTCCAGCAGGACGTGGGCTCAGAAAAAGGAGGAAAGGAATAGTCAATGTCATTTTAAAAATTATGTACCCATGAAGGTTCTCCTGCTAGTGTGGGGATGTGTCTTGTACAGGAAGAGTACCTCAGCAATAGTTAAAGGGACTCAGTTTTCAGTGGGAGCAACTTGAGATTTTTCCTTTGGGCCACAGTCTGTGGTTCTGGACTGAATCTGATTGTATCAGCCTAGAAGTCGCTGACACAGTAGTACAGGGGCAGTGGGTGCCTCTTCATACAGAGGAATAGTCTTTATTATATTTTTTCCCCTGAAAGATATATTTAAATTTCTGGAGTTTTAGTTAAGCTAATTTACAGGATTGTTGTAGTGTGTTTTACTACAGACTCAGATGTATGAGTGCGAATGCAGATCCACTGCTTCTTTCCCCTGCCCTTCCCCCTTTCTGTTGCTGTCTTAGCAGAAACTAGACATGGCTCAGTCAGTGTTTTGTGCCCATGGGATCCACAGCCGCGGATCCCACCATGGACCCAGAGTATATTTTACAAGATGTTTCTGTTTGAGTATGGGCACATTTTGTCCTTGTCATCATTTCCTAAGCAGTGCAGCATCGCAGCGACTTACACGGTACTCATAGTGTGCTTTTATCGTAAGTAATCTGGAGGTGACTGGAGGTTCTCAGGAGGGAGTGTGTAGGTCTTATGGAAATAGTATGCCATTTTGTATAAGGGACTTTAAGAGTTTTCTGTATCCTTGGGGGTTCCCTAGAACCAATCATACCAGAGGAGAAGGATGAGCATTTGAAATAATTTGTTAGGAAGGTGGGGGCAGGGTTCTCCCACCCTCTCTTCATTTGTGCTTTTACAAACAGTCTCTGTTATTTGTCCTTTCCTCCCCCTCGTTCTTCTTTGGCCTGAGGATTTTTTCTTTTTTTGTGGTTAGATCTAACTTACACGCTGCCTGATTTATTTTGGCAATGCAGTTAAAATGGTTTCTTTTTTTCCCACAGAAAATGTGTTTTGATTTCTTCTTAGAAGAATAAGCTTTTGTTCTTCAAAGTTAAATAAATCGAATTGCTTTCAGTCTCCAAATGCCACTGCCTTGTCTTCATTGTCACTGGTCTTTTGCTTTTTTAAAAATGATACTGCAGTCAGCATTCACCAGTGCGTGTTTCTGAAGTATGTGGTCCTTTTCCCATTTTTCA
Source organism: Ctenomys sociabilis (assembly GCA_004027165.1). Taxonomy (NCBI): domain Eukaryota; kingdom Metazoa; phylum Chordata; class Mammalia; order Rodentia; family Ctenomyidae; genus Ctenomys; species Ctenomys sociabilis. Next base: position 91,538 of record PVKA01000034.1, read on the forward strand.
TTGTGTTTTACTAAAAACATTGCTTTGATAAGTTCACACGACAATGCTTTAAGCATGTTCACTTTCAGTATTCAATTTTTGGTCCATTTTAATTGGATCATTCAGATTTTTCTCATAAATTCTGGATTAACCACCAGTCAGGTATGTAACACGCAAATGTTTTCCCTCATTTTATACACTGTCTTTTAACTCTGCAGTTCCCTGTGCAGCAGTGTTTTAGCTTGGTGTGATCCATTTGTCTGGTTTGGCTTTTGCTGTCTGTTTTTTTGGTGTCTTTTAAAATAAACCATGCCCAGGACAATGTCGTGAAGATTTCTCGCTAGTTGCTCAGTTAATTTTTTTATTAAAACAAAAATTAATCACTACATATTTCTTTTTATTTTTGAGACTATTGTTGAGTAAAAGTTTCCTTTAGTAAACCACCTAGGTTTAATTTTACCTATGGCACTTGAGTACCCATAATCGTGGGCCAGTTGCTTCACCTTCTCAGCCTCAGTTTCCTCCTCTTCAAGAGGGCTTGCTGTTAAATGTCATGACAGATGTTTAGTTTTGAAATTGGTTCTTGACGTAGCTTAGTGCCTGCTGAATGCTCACTGCTAATGAACACTCTCATGGCGCGCTGGGCGGTGCTGTGTTTTAGGTTCTTCCCCCGGCACCACCGTCTGCAGTGGGAAGCTCTGTCTTTACCTCCTAAGAATATAAGCACTCTGCATCCCCAGGACACCTCAGAAATATGTAGCGTTGCCACAGCCCTTAGGTGTGTGGGCCACTTTCCTGTTCATGTTAAGGAGACCTTGGAGGTAGCTGCTTCTCTCTTCTGAGAGGTGACATCAAAATTAGGAGAAAGGGGATTGACAGCTTCGCTCACTTGAGTTCTTTTCCATTTAGAAATGGGAAGAGGGGATGGATGGCAGTGCGGAGCAGGCTGTGCCCCCCGTGCCCGCTGCACTGGTGCTGAGCTGGGGGCTGAGTCTGCTTTGTGCTGCTGCTTTGCCCTGAGCCTCCGGGGCTGAGCGCAGTGGGCTTTCTTGACTGTGCCCCAGCCTTGCTGCCTGTCTGTGGAGGGAACCCCTTTGCTTCCTCTGTTGTGTAGACTTAGGAGAGGGTGGGAGGCACCCCGACTTTGCAGCCATCTTCAGTTCTCTAAACTGTTTTCATCTTCACACTCTCTAGGGAAGGAGGTGACTGATGGTGAAGAAATGCCAAGTGGCAGCACTGTATTTTTTCCTTCCTACCTCATACGTTAATTTTTTTCCAGGGAAAACATTAAGGTAGGGTATTGTGGACTGAAGCCAGGGCCTTTGCCCTAAGCCACATCTCTTAACTTTTTAATTTTTTATTTTAAACTTGGTTGAACTAAGTTGCTAAGTTTTGCATGCTGTGCTCTTAAGATTTTTCCTGCTTCTGTCTCTTAGAGTGCTGGGGTTACTGGTGTGTACCCCCACCTCTGATTAGAAAATACATGGCTTTAAAAAAAATCTCTTTAAAAAAAAATATCTTGCGCAAGTGGATTTTAAGTTATATTGCCCAGGCTAGCCCTGAGCTCCTGGGCCCAAGTGATCCTCTTGCTTCAACTTCCCAAGTTTCTGGGATTCTAGGCACATACCACCCTGGCTGGCTAGAGTACATATTTGTTAAAAAACAAAAGGATCTCAGATTTGATGGAAGGCCCTTAGTTGATTCACTGGTCTAGAATAGGACAATAGAGTAGAAGTTATGAGCAAGTGTTCACAGCTAACACGGGCATCCAAGTGGCTTCTAGTTGCCCAACACATTTCTCTGGGCAAAACCACATTTATTTGAGGCCTTCGCATTGCTGGGCCTTTGCATTGTGTAGGACTGGGAGCACCAATCTCTCTGGTGAGATAAGCACACATACCTCCCTCCCTTGCTGGCTTTCACTGTGGGAGGGCTGCCTTGAACACCTGTGGACCACCCGATGCCATTTGGCTTTTCCAGGTCAGGTGTGGGTTTGTATGCCCCTCTGGTCTTCACTCAGGTAGGCTGAAGTTGTAGACATTCAGATCTCGAAGGAACTTTGACTGCTGGTTCAGTTCAATTCAGATCCTGCTGAAACTTTCAAATGCATTCATTGAGTCCCTGCTATGTGTCAGGCACTCTTCCTGGCCGTGGGAGGCAGCAGGGTGTAGGGTGCATGGGCAGTCGGAGGCCAGGATGGCATGGGGCTTCTGTTGTAGTTTTTCAGTGGGCTTTTCTCCCCAGCTGGCTTCTGAGTTACAGGCTGAGCCCTTATGAGTTTCCTGTGTGGTTCAAGGTCATGCTGATCATTAATGGCAGAGCTTGAACTTACGATTAGCTAACACTGACCTCAGACTCCCAGTCTTCCCACGTCCCCTCAGCCTGCTGATTGAAGGGATGGTATCTTTTTTTTTAAGATATACACAATAAAGGACCCAAATAGCATAAAAATTTTCAGGGTAAAAAACTTAAAAACAGAAGTAAATTTTGACTGCACCTTAACTACCAAAATTATCTTCTGTCCACTTTCCAAAAGGGGCTCATGGTTATGAGTTTCTCTGTATCCTGTCAGAATTGCACTGTGTGTGTACATATTCAAGCCTCGTGCTATGCAGACAGCGTCTCTTGCCTTTACCCTCCACAGTAGGAGCCCAGGTTCCTACCACCTCCTTCTTCTGTCGCTGGATGTTTATAGCCACACATGGCATTGGGAGTCCCACCGTGTGTGTTGCTCAGGCTTGTGTAGGTTCCCTTGCATGTGAGTATTTTGGAAGACAATGGTGGCTCGATAATTTTGGTCTTGCCCAGTCTTCATGAAAGCAAAATGGTACAAAGCTACCAACTAGGTGAGTTATTTATAAAAAGCCCCTTGGAGAGCAGGAAACTACAATATTTTATAAGGTTGCAGCTTTATTTTTAATTCATGTAAAGGTGGACATAACAAGGCCCAGTTATCAGAAAGTGTCACACAGAATCCTCCAGGTGGAATGAGAGCTGAGTGCAAAGAAAGTGTGGGCCCCAATAGTAGCAGAGTGCTTGCCTAGTGTGTGTTCTATCCCAGCACTGCAAAGATCCTCAGAAGTCAGGGAGGACCTCACATCAAACATTGTATCCTTGGGCTCTTGCCCAGTGAAACTCAGCCAAAACCCAGGCAACACAGGTGCTCAGTAGAGACCCAAGGGTGATGCCATTTGGTGTGGCTTTGGAAAGACGTCCTGCCTGACACATCCAAGGCTCCTAGTGCCTCAGATCATCACTCTGGAGCTCAGTATGTGACAAGGTGGCAGGGGAGTTCGAGAGGCTGTTGCCCCAGAGAAGTGCTGCGAGACTCACAGGGAGAACGGCTGCCACCACCTGAGAAGCACTTGTCACCTTAGAAGCCACCTGAGAAGCACATGTCGCCTCAGAAGCTACCTTAGAAGTGCTGTGGGTGCTCCAGATCTCCTGTGGTTCTCAAGCTCTTCTGTTTGTTTGTTTCTCTGGCTTTGATAATGAGGTCCTTTTGCAATTGTGTTACTTAAATTTCCATTGACTTAGTTCTAGAAGAAGTGCATCATGGGGAAAGGATGACACAGCATGGGGTGGGAGGGGCCCGCTTTGATCTCAGTTAGATGTTCAGGTGGATCAGTAAGAAATGTTTCCCTCTTGTTAAAGCTTCAGGGCTGGGGAGATGGCTCAGTAGAATAAGTGCAGGGCCTGAGTTCAATCCCCAGTTCTGCCAAATAAATAAAGCTTCATCTTTTTTGTTTTGTTTGTTTTCTCTTGCAGTGGGGACCTTATTTGAAGAGTTCTAAGAGACTGAGAACTTACAAGACATGAAGTTGCCTAAGGAATATTTTTATATATTTTATAGTTCATTTCGTGATGCCAGCAAGCATGCAGATACAGCCTAAAAGGCAATGTTGTTGCTGCACTGGATACGGAACTGTTTGCTTTGAAAAAAGTTTTAGTTTTAAAAAGTTGTGTGAAAAGTTTATTACATTTCTAGAAAAGGAAAGAATTCATTCTTTATCTCATCAACCACCCCCACACCCCCTTCCCAGGCGTCCACCCCGATCTTGGTGTCCACCCTGGGGTTTTCCCTTCAGGACCACTCTGTAATCTAAGTGGAACTGTTTGTGTACAGCCAGAGCTTATGCTGTGTGTGTGTGTGTGTGCGTGCACATGTGTGTGTACGTGTGTGTGTGTGTTTGTTTGTGTGTGCGCACATGCATGCGCATTGCTCTTACCCCAGGCAATTTATGTATTTATGTTATCCAATTTATGTATTTATGTTAAGGTGATCTTCACATGTAGTTTGGCTGTTACAAAAGGCAAAATCTTTTGTGGCAAAAGGTCCCTGAAAATCATTTAATCTAGCACTGAGACGTTGACTCCCCAAAGATCAAGGAGTCAGATGGGGCTAGATGCCAACCTTTGGCCCTTCAACCAAGAACTTGGTGTTTATTCCTGCTGCCACCATGCCGCTCCTCGGGTATTTACACAGTATTGAGGGACTTTTCTGTTTTAATTTTGTTTCAATTTGAGTTAGTCAATTGTTTTTCTACTCCATGGAATAAAGGGATAAAATGGCTTCAATTCACCAAAAAAAATGACAGACTGAGCTCAAAACAAAACAACCTTAAGTCTCATGCCACATACCTGTGCCACCTCTGCGTGTTTTCTTTGCGCTGCTGCTTTTCATCTCCTAACTGGTGCTTGCTATTTAAGACAGTAGCTTCTTTCCTTGCAGGCCTGGAAATACTCATTCTCTCTGTCTCTCTCTGTGTCTCTGTATCTGTGTTTCTGTGTCTGTGTCTCTGTATCTGTGTTTCTGTGTCTGGCTGTGTCTTTGTCTGTGTCTCTGGCTCTGTCTATCTCTGTGTCTCTGTATCTGTGTGGCTGTCTCAGTGTCTCTGGCTCTCGCTGTCTCTGTGTCTGTCCCTGTCTCAGTCTCCATCCTTCCCTTTCTATCTCTCTCTGTCTCCAGCATTACACTTTATAAAAGACCTAAAAGGACAGAGGCCAAAGACAGTATTTTTGACAGATCTGGAGCTAGGGGTTGGGAAATCTCTTGAGCCCGGCCTGCCGCTTCCATGTCAGTGTTGGTAATGTGCCTTGGGTACTTCTTTTATTTCAAAGAAAAAAAACCACCTTTCTCATTTGGCTCCTGAAAAAATTATTTCCATAAAAATATACTTCAAAGTATTGACTTATAAGTATATGTTTTGGACTCATGTTTCTAGCATCAGAGTAAAACTGTAACCTTTCAGTGAATGGTGGATTCAGGTCTAGGTGACCTTGTGCTGGCCACCGATTCGTGAACAGTGTCTGTGCGTAGCTTTATTTCCATGGCAGAAGCCAGCCTGGGAGCCAGGTTCGCTGCGGCTGAGAAGGGGAGAGCACTGGTGTAAGCAATGCATGTGCCATCTAGGCCAGTTGTTTGTCTTTAAAAATAAAAAGACCCATAATTTTTTGCTTAAGATATTCATATATTCTGCCCTCTAAATGTTGAGAGACAAAATGTAAGATCTTCTTCAGCTTTAATTATTTTTTTAAATTTTATTCAAGTCAGAGCACTTTTTATAGCAATACAGCTGCCAAGAGAATACTCAAAAATATTTAAAATTGTATTTACACTGAGAGTACATTTTAAATATTTTCTCATACTTGAGCAGTTTTGGTCTGGCTGGCTTCCAAATATGCCAAAAGTTAAGCATTCAATATTTTCAACACATAAGCTTTTTACGCGTTCCCAAAGCAACTGATGTTTACAGTTCACGTGTTTTTTCCCCTCTTCAGGAGTGGAGATCCACAGTGAACTCACCGTACAAAACACTAATGACAGATACAGCTTTTTGGTGTAATAAATGTGTTGGCTACCACCTTGATGTAAAAATTTGTAAAGGAAAAATTTCAATGTTTTGAATGTTAAATGTATTTTTAACTGTCTGGTTTGTACTTTTACAACTTTTGTACTACCAAAGCAGAGTTAAAAATAAAAAAACCTTAAACACAATGTGTTGTTTTGAATGATTCATTTGTTGGTGCCATGTATGCCGAAAATACCAGGACGGAGCATAATCTTTCATGACCTGATTTCTTCTGTCTTGATTTAGGAAGTCACCATTTGAAAATCCAATTCATTGGATTTTCACTCTATCCCCTATAGTTTTTTTTTTTTTTTTTTGCAGAACCAGGGATTGAACTCAGGCCCTTGTGCTTGCCAGGGAAATGCTTATTCCACTGATCCATCTCCCCGCCCGCCCCCATAGTTGAATTTTAAAATGTGGAGATAATTTTGGTCAGAGAGAAGAGTTGCAAAGACAACATCATGTATCTCCTTTATTCTCTTTTAAGCCAATGTTTTGCATCACCATAGAGCAATTGATTAAAACTAAGAAATTAACATTGGTTCAGTGCTCACATTGGCAACAATATTATTAGAATTGGAACATTGGTGCAATACTGTTGACTAAAAAAATAGCTGCTTTGGATCTCACCACTTGTCCTAACACCTGTTGATTCCAGGACCCCACTGCCCTGCGTTGTCAGAAGCCCTCAGGCTCCTGGGATCTCGGATTGCTGCCAGGACTGCACTTATGCTTGACCTTTGATGGCACATGACTCAGTTCTTTTGTGGAATGTGCTACAGCTTCAGCTTCTGTCTTGGTTACTCTTCCCTTGTTGGGAACACCCAGAATTAGGGAAGGAGAGGTTTATTTAGCTCATGGTTAGTGGAGGTTTCAGTCCCTACTCAGCTCCAAGGCAGAGTGACGCTGCAGGGAGCAACCATTCATGGCAGTGTCAAAGAACAAAGGGAGGGGCAGCGGCTCTGGCAGCTAAAAAGCATCGCTTCCTCATATTGTAATGCAGATTCCCCACCCCAAGGCCAGGATGTAGCGCTCCTGCAATCCCACCATTGGATGAAGAGTCAATCATAAACTCAAGAAGCTGCCCCATGACTGCCTAACATTTAGAGGGACACCTAGACACAAACCATGACATTCTACCCCTGGACCCCCAAAGACTCATGCACATCCTTTTATGCAAAAGGCATTTTAGTCCATCCTGTAGGAGGTGCCAAAGCACAACAGTTTCAGCATTGCTGAAAAGTCCAAGTCTTAAGTTTCCTCCAAGATCCAAGGCAAAGTCTTGGCTGTGAACTCCTGAACAAATGACAAGTTAAAACACTTCTAACAGGGGCTGGGGAGATAGCTCAGTAGAGTAAGTGCTTGCCTGGCAAGTGCAGGGTCCTGAGTTCAATCCCTGGTCTCACCAAAAAAAAAAAAAAACAACAACAACAACAACGAAAAACACTTCTAACATTCAATGGCACAAGATAAACATTACCATTCCAAAAGGTACACACAGAGGATACCAAGCATTGGGACCAAAGCAAGTCCCAAATCCAGAAGGGCAAACATTAAGTTCTGTAGTTCCATGTGGAACATCAGAAGGCAAACTGAGCTCCATGTGGCTCTGCCCCATGGTACTCTTGGTGGTAGTTCCCGTGGCATCTCTCTTAAGCCAGCTTTGCTTCCTCCTTGCAGTTTCTCTTAGATGATCCATGTTTTTTTTTTCCCCAAACTTCTGGGGTTTCCACTGAAGAGGCTTCTCACAGCTTTATACACTGCCCTCTCAGGGCCACACTGCCTAGCCTCCGAGGCCTTCTGAAATCAAAGTGGAAGCCTTCTTACCCTCAGAACTCCTACATTCTACCTGTACTCAAAACCAATGCTATGTGAATGATGCCAGGGTCTGCTGCCAGCTGGAACAGTAGCCAGGCTTTCTTCTCTCTTGGCTGTGGACCTTTGGGGTCAAATGCCTGGATCTCTGAGCACTCTGAACCTGATTCCCAGGAACAAATTTTCTGTACTAGCACCATTCTGGAACCTGGTGTGGCGTCAGTCTTCATTCTGAAACATAGAGCTCAGTGGCTTTCTCCTCAAGGCAAAGTCCCTCTCCCTTGCTATTTTGAGGCTGCAAAGGGTGGCAGCCTGCTGCCTCCTGTGATGCCCTCAGGTCATCCTTTCCATTCTCTTGTTCCCTCCTGGCAATGGAGATCCTTTCAGCTCTATCTTTATGTTCCACAGCATTATTGGAATTAGAGTTTCCTTTCTGAAACAACATTGAATCATTCTGCTGGGCTCCTTGCTCTTGATTCTTAGCATAAATCTGACTAAAAGCCCCCAACAATATCCATGCTACCTCAACATTTGATTATATTGACATTTCTTTTGCAATATTAATCAGTCTGTTGCCCTTAATCTCAGTCACAGGCAAAGTCTCTGGACGTGAGTAAAGTGTGGACAAACTTTGCCAAGCCATAACACAAATCCAGAATCCTACAACAATGCAGTCTTTGTAATCCAGTCCCCATCCTATTCTTTACAAGTAGGCTTTCTATCAACCTTCTGGTCCTCTGAACTCTAACCAGAATATCTCCTACATAACAGCTGAAGCTGTTCCAGTGCTGCTCTTGTAGGCGACATCACTGAACCTTTCTTATCTCTTCCCGTAAGCCATTCCCAAAAGCTCTTAATCCACGTGGTCAGATATATTCACACAATGACCCCAATCTGGTATCAAATTCTGTCTGTTACTCTTCTCCAGTTGCTGAGACAAATACCTGACACCCAAAATGAAGGAAGGAAAGGTTTATTCAGCTCACAGTCAGTGAAGATTTCAGCCTGTGCTCAGCTGGCTCCTTGGCAGAGAGCAGCCCCAAAAAAGCAAGAGAGCAAAGGCAGGGACAGCTGCTCCGGCAGCTAGCTGGCCTCTCCCCCCTTACATCGTGATGCAGATTCCTCACCCGAGGATTAGGGTGTAGCACTCACCCCTGTAATCTTAGCATTGGATGAAGAATCAATCCCACACTCCAGAAGCCACCCCACGACTGCATGAGGCTTTGTGGGGGACAACTGGACACAAACCATAACAGCTTCCTTGTTTCTTTTTGTGATGGACTGAAGTTGCACTAGGGAAGCTGCACCCCAGTGTGCTGTGTTCTTCTCATTGTATCTCGTCAGTGGCACTTGATGGTGACATGTATCACCTGGTGATGTCCAGCAGGTGTCACTTGGGTAAATTTACTATTTTTTCCCCTTTGTAATTAAAAAATATTTGAGAGGAGAGCCTTTGAGATCAGGCAAATAATCCTTTTTGCACTTAAGCTTTCAGCCACAAAACTCACTGTCTGGTTTTCCTAGGGCTCCCACACACAAAGTGCCTGACACTGGGTGACGCAGAGCAATAGTTCATGCCTTCACAGTGTCAAGAAGCAAATGTCTGGAATCCAGCACTCCAGGTGTGGGCTCCTGAAGTCTCTGAGGGGCAGTCTAGTCCAAGCCTCCTCCTGATTTATGGAAGTGCCGTGTGAAGTGCGTGGCATCTGCTGGATATCAGCTCCTTCACCTCCAGATGTACACCTGTCTGTACATGGCCTCCTTCCTGTGATGTGTGTCTGTCCTCTCCTGTCCTTACAAGGGCACTCCTTGTGGGACTTGGCCCATTGTCATCCACGGTGACTTCCATCTTCCAAATAGGGTCACATTCATAGGCCCTAGGAGTTAGGACTTTGATACTGGCATGTCTTTCTGTTGGACAGTTTGGCCCATTACACCAGCTCCTGCTGGTGGACCTCGTGCACAATATTACTGTGACAGAAGCTCTTTGAGGTCCCGGCCTTTGGGCTTTGATTTGATTCCATTCTTCTCTGTCCCCCTATTCCCCTTTCGCTTACTATTTATTATGTTCTGGCACCTCAAGATATTTCAGGCTCAGCTTTTTTATGTGTTTCTTGCCATATCCCTGGAATGAACAACAAATCCAGGGGAGCTTGATTCCTTTTATTAGAGAATGATGTTTAAAAGTCAAAGAGATGGGCTCCTTGATACTGGGATCTCATGTTCTAGTCCTCCTTTGTATACACACACACACACACACACACACACACACAATCTTTTGATGTTTCTGTATTTAAAATCCTGAGATATACTGATACCTCTAACTCCAGTCTCATTTCTTGGGATTCTTTTTAACTTTCTTGCTTTCCTTGTTTATGTTTTTTCCTCCCATGGTAAGAAAACCTGGCTCTTATTACTTGCAGTACGTTTATGTGTGTGTTCAACTCCAGGGCTGTAGTTTCAATCTAAAATGACCCCCAAAGTCTCGTGCATTGAAGGTGATTGGCTGTTGGGGCTCCGTACTCACCAGCTGACTCAACCAGTGAGGAGCTCTGTAGCTGATTTGCTTTTAGGAGGGGAAGAGGTGGGTTATTGGGGGCAAGATGTGAAAGGGTATATTCCTGTCCCCAACTCCTCTGTCACTGTTTCTCTCTGTGTCTGTCTTTCTGTCTCTTTTTTGTGTCTGTCTGTGTCTCTCTGTCTCATTCTCTATGTGTGTCTGTTTTTCTCTGTCTCTGTGTCTGTCTCTGTTTCTGCCTCTCTCTCTCTCTCCCCCACCCCCATCTCTCTCTCACTGCTTTTTGGCTGCCCTGGGTTCACACGTTTTCCTCCGTCATACCCCTCAGCCCTGGGCCCCTCCTGTTTGCTGACTAAAAATTAAAGCCATGGGTGAAAATACTCCTTTTAGTTGTGTCTGCTGCTCTGTCCCAGCAACGAGAAAGTTACTGACGTACCTAGCTGACATGTAGTTTGAAAATAGACTGCTCTGAGACATACATATGCCAGTCGTTGTTGTGTGTTTAGCCATCAGGTATCCATCCTGTCATCCTCAGCAGGGCGATGTGATTCTTTCAGAAAACAGAGTCCCTTGCCACAGTCTGCAATACAACTTTTTTTACTTGTATTTTAGGGAAGGGTCTACAGGGTGTTCAGGGTCTCACCACTAGATCGGACTTGAAGTGATTCTTCTCTTTACAGCCTCTCAAGTTCTGGGATTACAGGTGTGTGCCACCATGTCCAGTCTCAATTGCCATCTTAGTGTACCCTGGGAACCTGGCAGGTCCCGGGATCTAACCCCTAGCCCCTGCTTGCAGGCGCTTTAATCCCCTGAGCTATTTGGCTGGCCCCCACAATACAGCTTATTTCATATCATGTTTTTAAATGTGTATATAGCACACTTTACCCTTGGTGGTGTCTCATTCAATTTTGATTTGGAAGTACAGGTGTATTTGTGTGTGTGTGTGTGTGTGTGTGTGTACAACTGGAGAGGCCAACACTTTTGCCCCACGAGCTAGAAGCACAGGGAAGCATGTTAGAAATTCCTTCTTTGTTGAAACGGGCAGCTGTTTTGACAGGTGCAGAACGATCTGTCACCTGCTCTCTCCTTGGGGGAGGCCAGAACAATCGGGGCATAGCAGAGGTCACAGGCCGACACGGGTGTACAGGCAGCCTGCTGTCCCTGGACTTGTAGGGCTTCTCCTGCCCGCTTGCTGAGCTCTGTCCACGTAAAGGGGCTGCTCTGCCCTAAGCCTCAACAGCACTCCCAGGTCGCACAGCGGAACGATGGGGTTTGGAGCCTGCGTGCAGGGCATAGCACTGTTGCTGTGTTGGCTGAGATCACAGACGCTGTGTTGTGTCTGGGGTCCCCCCGGCAGTTCTTGCATCCTCTGACCTGTTGCTGGTGGATCAGGTTGGGTTTTACCCAAGGATTCTCTCCTGTTTTCATTTCCCAGCACCTTTTGGCAGGAGTTATCATGTCTCCCTGCGGAGCTCACCGTATCTACAAACATCCTACAGGACACTTGCAGCCTCTGTCCAGCCACATCGGGCTGGCCAGAAGGTGTCCGGATGTCCTCCACCATGCAGAAAGAGGCACCTTGCCCCATCTGCTGGTCAAAAGTGAGAACTGCAGGGAGATGCATGCTTAGCTGCTCCATTGGTGATGCTGTTTTTTAGGAGAGCAGAAAAATATGCCTGTTTTAAAAATATAAGTAAATAAATAAATATTATTCTACCTGTCATCACTAGATAATATCATTAGCTGTTTTATGAGAATAAAATATCAAGGTTATGTATTTCAAACCCACTTCCTGACCCTGCCAGGTTATCTTTATTGCTTTTTCATTAGAAGCCTGGGTTTCCTACTTGCTCGCTGTGTCCCTGGGGCTGCTGGGGAAAAGGACTTCATTTGGTCTCAGGGGAGGCCCTGTTCCCTGAATCTGCCCATGGAAGTGACGTGACCACTGCAAGAAATCTCGTCTCAGAGATGCAGCCCAGCCCTAGCTCTTGAATTTGAAGCCGAGCTCTGCCCCTCACTACTGTGATATGGGGAAATCCGCCTTACCTTTCTGAGCCTCAATATCTTCCTCTGATCTGTCTCATAGAGGGGTAAAAGGTTGGAAAAATTCATGCAGAGTCACGGCGCTGGCGCTCATCTCCACATCTGCCTTTGGAAGTCGTAGTCAGTGACTTATATGTTGCTATAACAGAATCCCTGGGGTCAAGTACTTTTTAAGGAAAAAATATTTGCTCTGGCCTGTGCTTTTAGAGGCTGAAAAGTCCAAGCTGGGGCAGCTGCTTTGGGAGAAGGCTTCATGCTGCATCATATTCACCTGGCAAAGGGCATTGTGTGGCTGGAGCATAAGCCAGACAAGTGAACTTGTGCAGAGTAGGAAGATACCAAGGGTGGTCTTGTTTTATAACAACCTGCTCTCCACCCTCTAATGCATTTCCAGAAGACCCAACCTACTACTAAGAGAAACAACACCTTCTCAAGCAGTTCAACCATCTCCCAAGAAAGGCGCTAATCCAGTTATGTGAACGGAGCCCTCTGACATAATCATCTCTTGATGGCCTCCCATCCCTCAACATTGCTACAGTGTATGGGGCTTAGCCACAGTGCTTGGTAATAGGTCTGTGCATCTGGCCCTCGCCAGCTGGTCAAAGTGGACGGGGAGTGGCCCTGCATGCTAGCTCTGACGAGATCTGGCTGAGCCAGCAGCCTCTTGCTCGGAACAGAGCCGTTAGCATCAGAAGTCATCATAGCTTAGCCCCAGAGTGGAGGAGGGACCACATTCTGAAGAGGTGCAGGCCAGGGGTAGAAGGGAGACCTGAGGATGGAAAGGCCAGGTGGAGGGGACTGCTGAGACTCCGTCAGCCCACATTATCCCTCTAGGAAGCTTCTAGAACATTGCTGGGTGTCCTGTTCCCCTGACCATAACTGAACACGGCCAGGGTGAGCATGCAGCTCGACTGCAATCTGGCTTCCAGGATCCTGTCCTTGGGATGTCTGCCAACTTCAGTTGCCACAGCTGGGGGCTGGTGGAGGCCAGCTGGTTTGAGGACAGGAACAGAAAGTCCAGAGGAAAGGCTGGAGCCCTGGTTGTTCAGGGGCTGTGTGGTACAGCTGCCCTTCCCTTCCCTTTTCCTTACATAGCTTGAGTTTTTAATCACTCATGACAACAACAACAACAAAACATGAAAACTCATGACCAAAGCACTTAGTCATTCACAGAGAAGTAGGTTTATGAGGAGTCACAGAGGCACTGGGGCTGCGTGCTGAGATGGGCCTGAGCCGTCTTGGCTCTGTGGCCAGGAGTCCCCATGCTGTGCTTCTGCTCTGCAGGCCTCTCACAGCCCGTCCCCCTTCGGTCTTCTCTGTCCACAACTTTCCTTGAGTTGCACAGGGCTCAGATTACAGCTCTCAGATTTGGCACTCAGATGCTTTGGGCCAAAGTGATAGGCATTCAGCAATGGTTATTGCATCGCATACTGTTGTCTTCAAATTACTTGTTCAGATTACCAGATATAAGCATGTGAAATTGGTCAAAAAATTCAAAAGAAGAAAAAAATTAAGCATGATCTGTTCCTTTCAATAGACAAGTAGAAATAAGCAGTATAATTATCCAAGCCATCCTCTGTATATAAATATAAACATATATTTTTCCCCTGCCTTCTTTTTCTCCTTTCTTTCTTTGCAGTTGTTCCTTTTCTTTGAATAGTTTTTTTTTTCCTTTTCATGATATCTATTTCACCTTTTATAAAATGGTCTCTAGTTGTACCCATTTATCAAAGCCTTGAGTTTACCATTGTTATAGCTGAGTAGTACTCCATTGTATGAAAACACCACATCTTTTTTTACCCGTTCCTCAGCTAGACAGGCATTTGGGTTGTTTCCAAGATTTAACTATGACAAGCTGCACTGCTGTAAACATGGGTGCACATCTAATGCTGTAGAATGATGTTCTCAGTTCTGGAAAAACACACAGGAGGGGAATAGATGGGTCAGATGGACAGTCTAGTTCGAGTTTTTTGAGGAGTCTCCATACCAATTTCCATTGCGGCTGTACCAGCCTGCACTGTCACCAGCAGTGGAGAAGGGTTCCTTTCTCCCTTACAGCCCCTCCGGAATTTTGTTTTTGATTGACTTCTTTTTTTTTTTTTTTTTTGGTGGAATCTGGGATTGAACTCAGGCCCATGCGCTTGCCAGGGAAGCGCTTATTCCACTGAGCCATCTCCCCAGCCCCTTGATTGACTTCTTCACGTTAGCCATTCTTTCGGGAGTGAGATGGAACGTCAATGTTGTTTTAATTTGTATTTCTTGAACGACCACTGAGGTTGAACATTTTTTCATATATTTATATGTTATTTTCATTTCATCATCTGAGAAGTGACTATTCATCTCAGATGCCTATTTTTGGATCAGGTCTTTGAATTTTGGGGGCCTGATTTTTAACAATTCTTCATATGTTCTAGATAGAAGTCCTTTGTCTGAGGGACAGTTGGTTAAATTTTTTTCCAAATTTGTGCGTTTTCTTTGTATTCTGTTGATGATTTCTTTCTATAAGCAACAATTTTTCAAAAAGATGAGATCCCATCTTTTTGTTGATTCTTTGTATATTTCCCTTCCCGTCTGGGTTTTGTTCATGAAGTCTCTGCCTACCCATGTCTTCAAGATTCCCATCTACTTTCTCTTACTGTAGAATTAGTATTTGTTTTAATATTTAAACATTTGATCCATTTTGACTTTAGTTAAAGTGCATGGTGATAAACATGCACCTGGTTTTAGTCTTCAGCACGTAGAGAGCCAGTTTTCTCAGCACCATCTATAAAGGAAGCCATCTTTCTTCTAGTGAGCATGCTTGCCCCCTTTGTCAAAGATAAGGTGGTTGAGTGTGGTTCTAGTTATGTCTGCATCTCTTCTAAGATGTTCCATTTGTCCTCAAGTCTGCTAGTACCATATTTCTTGCTAGTACCATGCTGCTTTTATCACAGTAGCTTTGCAGTATAATTTCAAGTCAGGGATTGTAATGCCTCCTGTCTTGCCTTGGTTGCTCAGGATTGCTATTGATATTCTGGGCCTCCTTTGGTTCCAGATGAATTTTAGGAGTGTTTTCTCTAGATCTGTGGTATATATGCATGAGATTTTCAACAGGATTGGACTGAATCTGCATAACAATTTTGGGGGTATGACCATTTTCAAAATGCTGGTTCTTCCTATCCATCTGCAAGGAGTATCTTTCTATTTTCTGAAATTCTCTTTGATCTCTTTCTTCAGAATACTATAAATTTTACTGTACAAATATTTTACTTTCTTTGTTAGATTTATTACTAAGTATTTCATTTTTTTAAATGTTTTAGTGAAAGGTGCGGTTTCCCTAATTTCTCTCTTGATGTGTATGTTGTTTGTGTACAAGCAGGCTATTAATTTTTCAGTGTTGACTTTGTATCCAGCTATGCTACTAAATTTGCTTATTAAATCTACAAGCCTTTTGGTGGAGTTCTTAATTGACCAGGTATTCTTTTCTTTATTAAAATCTTTCTTAGAATCAGAAAAAATAAAAATAATGAAAAAATAATTCTTTATTGACAATACATATTACTTTCACATTTGCTACAGTGAGTTGTCCCGATCCTTATCAGGCTAAAGTTCTTGTCTTGCAGAGCTGTAGATTCACTTTACTGATGGTTCTACATTCCCAGAAATAATGGAGACTTTAAGAGTCTATCTTTCCTCAGAAACTTTAAGTCTCTGAGGGAAGCTTACACTACGAATCAGCCCTTCTTCGTGCCTAATGTTAATACAATACTTCCATAGCACAGTTGTGTCATGTAGACAGTCCTTCAACATCCTACTGGTGGGAGATTGGTTCTAGAATCCCCTCATAAACCAGGCTCCCTGGATGCTCAAATTCCAGTTATAAAATAACATTGTCTTTGCATGTAATCAATATATAGCTTCATGCCTACTTTAAATCATAGAGTTATCATACCTTACATGATGTAAATGCTGTATATACAGCTATAATGCACTACTGAAGTGATAATAAGGAGCAAACATTTCTGTTCATCTGCATTCAGTATAAGCATATTGTTTTTTGTCCAGTTGAATATGATTGAATTCTGGTTGAACCTAAAGGTGAGAGAGAGCACATGGATATGGAGGAGTAGCTGAAACAGCAAACAGAAATACCGAGATGGCACCCGGGATTTGGAGGCAGATGTGTTTACACCAATGGCCACTCATCAGGACCACTCCCAGAATACCAAGCCCTGATCTCTAGTGGTCTAGGGCTTTTACAGGATAAGTAAGCAGGAAGTACAGGGGCAGAATGGCTTGTCCATTGGGGATGGGTTTATATAGGGTGCCTCCCAGTGACCAGTTACGCATCACGGTGACCAGCTGTACCTCCTGGTGACTAGTTATGCATCACGGTGACCAGTTGTGCCTCCCAGTGACCAGTTACGCATCATGGTGACCAGCTGTGCCTCCCAGTGACCAGCTGTGCCTCACAGTAACCAGCCATTTCTAAGGGACAGGAGCAACTGGAGTTGGAACAGGAACTATCACCTGGGCAACTGAGAAACTGAAGTATGCTGGGGGTGGGTTGGGCTATTTTCTGTCACATAGCATCAGTCCTCAAAAGCACTAGCTGGTTTTTCTGTCTAGGTCCATTTGGAACTGTGTCAATGGCTGGTGGACAAGGTATTGAGCTTTTTATTGCTTCTGGACATTATTAGGTTGAGAGACTTAACAGATTATTTTGAAATTATTTCTTTGTAGATATTTTCCTTCATTATCAATTTTTTCCCCAATAAGATTTTTTCTTTCTTTCTTTTTTTTTTAAATTCTGTAATCTGGAAGAGGGTGTGATTAATTTCCAAAATACACTTCAGAATCCAACCTTGCATACAGCTCCCTTGCTCACAGTCCTTTGGTTTTTCAGACAAAATTAAAGAGCCCTCATAAAACCAGAAGTATTGATAATCCCTCACTATACCGCAAAGCAGTGTTCACTTCAATCCATCCCCAATTGACAAGCCATTCTGCTCCTTACTTCCTGCTCCCACAGACTGCATTGCCCTACACATTTGTCTTAGGCTCAGTGGTGAGGTGGTTGCAGACGCACTTTGGGGTAGGTGGGGATGGGGACCAGGCACATTGGTGTGGAGAGGGCTGGGGAACACCACCTCCATGCTTTATCTTTTGCTTAAAAAAAAAAAAAAAAAAGCAGGGGCATAGGGGTGTGATTGGTTGGAAGGGCAGAGAACAAACCCCAGAACAGTATGTAAGCTCCAGAGGCAGGTGGTGGGAAGAGTCCCCAGAGAAGTGAGAAGGGGAAAGGTCAGGGCCATGCTTGCAGCATCAAGCTCCTCAGGAGTTTCTGTCAGCTCAGCTCATGGTCCTCCTCATGCACATTCACCAGCAGCTTGATGGCTTCGTGCCCCACAGCTTGCTTCAGCGAGTCTGTGATGAAGGCACCTTTAAATGCCTCTAGTGACAAGCCATTGATGCAGTTGTACTAGGATGCATGGAGGTAGGTGAGCTCAGAGAACTTGATGTCACAGAGGATGGAGCCCAGGTCCTGGGACTTGAGGGTGCTGTTGGCCTGACGCACTCAAGTGGGTCCTGTTTGTTAGAGAAGATGGTGCCTTGCAGAGCAGTGTCATGCTGGCAGTACTGAGCCTGAACCCGCAGTCTGATGTCACAAGTGTGTCTTTCCTTGGGATCTGGTGTTACTGACTTCCGGTGTTTCCGCTGGCTCCCAAGTGTGGTTCTCCCTCGGACTGCTACACATCTGAGGACCTGAAGTGGGGTCAGGATAATGGGGAGGCACTGTTTTAGGGGACTGGGGAGGCCTCAGTTCTGGATCACTAAGCGTTCTTGAGGTCACATAACGAACTGACGTCTCCTCCAGATACTTGTCTACAAGGTCAGGGCACACAGCCCTTCTCCTCTTGAGGATGACGTAGGGTAGCAGGTCATGGTGAGCGATGATGCGTAGTGGCTGCAGCACCTGGCGAAAGTTACTCTCATCACAGCGGCCCTGGCGCTCCAGAGCCAGTAAGAAGTCACGTCCACTTCTGATGAGTCCATGTGCATGGTCATCAATAACGTCAACAAAGAGGAAGGAAAGCACAAGCACATCTCTGTGTGTCAGGTGGGTGCCCACGATGTCAAACATGGGTGCAGGCTGCATAGCCCGTGTTCTTGCTCGCGGTGCTCTTCCGGCCACACCTGGCTTGCCTGCTGCTTTATCCCCGCCATGCTGGGGGCTCAGGAACACAATGCTTTCCAGAATCTCTGCTCTGTAGCTATAATCCCCAGTGCACTCCGGATAAAAAAAAAATTAATTTCCCCGGACTCTTCTTTTGGCTTAGGCTCGGCACCGCCCTGTGCAATCTATCCATGACGCCTTCCCGAGGTGTCTCACAGAACCGCATCCAGGCTCTGGCCGCTGCTGCCGCGGGCAAGGGGAAGGGCAAGATTTTCACTTAAAAACATTAGCAGTCTTTGCCAGTTTGTCCCCTGGTTGATTACTGATGTCACACACACACACACACACACACACACACACACACACACACACACACACACGAAAAAGAATTCTAAGAATGGATCTAACGTTTTCATAAATTGGTTGTAACTTAAATCTGTTTTAAGCATTGAAATCTCAGGACAAGCAGAGATGGTGAAACTTCTTTGAAAAAGCGTCCCTCCTCTTGTAAGGTCTGAAGTCTAACTGCATGCGTCTTCATAATTTTAGGAATATTTTGGAGGATAGGAAAAGGATGAATAGGATGTGAAAAAGAAATTTGTTTTTTTCTGGGAGTTTTTCCTTCACTGGGGATCGAACACAGGACCTCACACTTGCTAACCAAGTGCTTTTTACCACTGAGCCACATCCTCAGCCTTCGGATTTATTTAAATTGGTGATTCTGATCAACATACATTCATTGTATTGTTTTACCGGGCTGTCTGTCAACAGTCTCATTGATCTTAGTTTGGACTGCAATTTTCAAAAGGGAGAGAAATAAAATTCTTTTCCTGCCTTTGAGTCTCTAGGTCAAACTTTACCCTAGTTTTAATTAATCTATTGTTTGTTTGTATTTTAGGGAAGGGTCTAGAGGGTGTTCAGGATTTCACTACTAGATCGGACTCATAGTGATCCGCCTGTGTACAGCCTCCCAAGTGCTGGGATTACAGGTGCAGGCCACCAGCCCAGTCTCAATTCCGGGGGCAGGGCCGGCAGGGAAGGCCTGGGGATCAACCCCCTCCCCCACCCGCCCCTGAGCCTGCTTGCAGGTGCTTTAATCCGCTGAGCTATTTGGTTTTATATTAACTATTCTAAAATGCCTAAAAGCAATAAATACAGAAGTCTAAAAACCGGGGCAAGGGCAGCACAGGTGGGCGAGCATCATCACAGGTGAGTGGCCTCAGGGGATTTTCAAGTATGCTTGGTTCTCTAAGTGCCGGACTCTTACACAAGTATGCACTGCATTGTTAAAAGTATTAGCTCCAATTTTTTTTTTAATTTACAAAGTGACTTTATATATACGAGTTTGTTTGAACTTCTACATCAATGGTCTTCAAAGCAAGTTGCACCTACCCCAGTGATGTGGGAAAAAAAAATCTCTGGTATTTCATTATTGCCTCCTTTTTTTTTTTTTTTTTTTTTTTTTTTTTTTGTCTTTTTGAGACAGGGTCTCACTATACAGTTCAGGCTGGCCTTAAGCTCACTTTGTAGCTCAGGCTGG
>PVKA01000034.1:111541-206491 GCA_004027165.1 Ctenomys sociabilis
TAGGAGCATGCAATTTTTTTTTTTTTTTCTGATAATCACTGTAAAATCATCTAGGCGTTACTGCCCCTTAGTGTTTCTAAGGTGGTCGAGGAATTGCATCAGTCATGCAGTCCATCCCCACTTAAAGACTTACTGAATCATATCCTTAAGAAGTGAGGCCCTGGGCAGGCCAAATAGCCCTGCGGATTCAAAGCGCCTGTTTGGGCAGATACAGCAGCCCGATCCTTCTATGCTGGCCCCACCCCGCCCCCAGGGCGTGCCCGAGATGATGATTGAGACAGGGCGTTGTGCTGCGTGCCTGTAATCCCTCCCAGCTCTTGGAAAGCTGAAAACAGGCGGATCACTGGGAGTTCAATTTACACAGGAAACCCTGTACTCAAAAATACAAAACAAAACAAAACAAAAAAATATCTCTTCCCCCCGCCCCCCAAAAAAGAAGTGAGGCCTAGAAATCTGCTCATTTAGCAAGTCAAAGCTGGAAAATAGGAGGGATCCTCATTTTGAAGACGAGGAAATTGAGGTTCAGAAAAGTTAAGCAACCTAAACCCAGGGTCAAGGGCAAGAGACTAGGGCATATCCCAGCTTTGTTAGGACCAGGAGGCGTCAGCGTGCACTTGGTACATGCTGCATGGGCGGAGCCTCTGAAGACCAGAAGTCACCCATGGGTGGTCCGGAAGTCAGGTCCGGGGCGCTTTTCCCACCACCAGGAGTCAAGAGAGTAAGAGCGCTGTGCGATCTGATTCTTTTCACATAAATCCACTTCCTTTGTTTTTTCTTCCTCAGGTCTTTTAAAGATTGAGTTCCAGAGGATTGGAAAGTGAGCTAACCAAGCTTCCGACTGCTCTCTTCAGGTTTTTGGCTTAATTTGGAGTTTTCACCTTCAGGGAACACAGAACCATCACTAGCTGCCCAAATTCTGTGCGTGCACCGTCCCACGGACCATCATCATGCCTCGCCGTCGGAGTGGCGAGGTTGCCCTACCTTTTCCGTTCATATTTGTGCTCCCCCAGCTGCCTGTGCCCACATGACACTGTGTCACATCCCTAAGCAGCATTCTGAGCCTTGCTTGGCCGCCTGATGTCTTCTCAAGCAAGAGTGGGATGACTTACTCTTTCATTTAACAACAATAGCCTACAAAGCTCCCACTGTGTGCCACGGGCAACCGTGGAGCTGGATGAAAGGCATGTATTAGTAGCTGCTTCAGTTGCAAGAGCAAGTTGCTAACAGCAGACTCCCAGGGACTCTTCTGTGCAACTAAGAGCCAGCTGCAGGTGGCACCCTGGCCTCCTCTAGTGGCTCTTTCCTGGCTTGAAGACTGCTGGGTGTCTGCCAGGACCTGAGAGGAGAGAAGCTTGCCCATTTTGCTACCTTTTTCATAAATTACCCCTAGGGGATACATCCAGGAGAAACCAATGTTATCTTGTCTGTGTTTAACTGACACTATCTCTAAAATCAACGATTTGAAGGGGCTGGGAGATGAGTGGAATCAGCACTTCCCTGATTAGATTTACAGAAAGAAACCAAAAAAAAGCCAGAAAGGAAGAATTCCCCCATTTCCAGTAGAAACACTGCTGGTGCACCCAGAAGTCCCTTTGGTGAGGCACCGAGTCTAAATTTAAGACTGGCGGGAGGTGCGCGTTCCAGGAATAAGTTTGCTGCATCTGCTGGAGGCTGTGCCCCGCTGGCCGCAGGGGGAGGCAGCAGCCCTTCACTTGCAGGCTTGCTCCTGGCCTCCAGCTCCTTCCCAAGGTCTTGGGCCTGGGAGG
This sequence comes from Ctenomys sociabilis, assembly GCA_004027165.1. NCBI lineage: Eukaryota > Metazoa > Chordata > Mammalia > Rodentia > Ctenomyidae > Ctenomys > Ctenomys sociabilis. The sequence continues at coordinate 113,308 of PVKA01000034.1, forward strand.
CAGTAAAGGGAGAGGGAGAAAGGGAACAGAAAACGGCAGGCAGGCCGAGGGGCAACAAGCAAGTGACAAATGGCCAGCACTCCCAGAACATGGAAAAGTGAGTATGTCCTGTGTTAGACACCTAGAATTCTCTTCACGCTTTCATGGATCTGATCTGTGAGTTGTAACAATTTGCTACTACTTGCCTTGGCAGCCAGGGGAAGATATTTCATTTCATATTTATTTGATAATTTCCCCTAGTAAAAAGGAAACATAAGTATTTTAAAACTGCATTTTATATTACAGAAATAAAATAATCTTAAGTTGAAATCAAGAGTCAACATGCAGGGCTGGCCAGATAGCTCGGTGTATTAAAGTGCCTGCTTAGGCAGATGCAGGGACCAGGGTTCGATCCCAGGCACACTGTGCCAGCCCTGGCCCCCAGTGTGCTGAGTTGGCAATTGAGACTGGGCATGGTGGTGCATTCCTGTAATCTCAGCGCTTGCAAGGCTGAAAGCAGGAAGATCACCAGAGTCCAGTCTACGTAGTGAAACCCAGTAGACCCTGTACTAAATAGATGTAAAAAGAAAAAGAAGAAGAAAAAAAAGATTCAACATGCAATGTAACTGGCTAAGAATAACAGAGAATTGTGGCCTGTATCTAATTATAGTTAGTGCTTCATAATCAGAATGTGGGTCTTTAAGTTGTCTGGGATGTCAAAAAGCTTCCTGTGTCTTCAATATCATTTTTCTGATAAGAAGTGGCACCAGACTATAAAAAGAAGACTCCATGCAGCAGGATATGCAGTTACTAGGCAAACTGATAAGTAAAGCTGCAATCTGGAATTTCTTTTCAACTAAACATTCTGATTTCTTTTCTCTGAGGCCATCTGGAAAATCTTGAATACTGGGAAAGAAGTATGAAAGAAGTTAGATAGGTTAAAAAAGTATTGAAATTTTTGGCTGGTTGTTAACCTTCTGAAGCAGTTAGTTACCGGTGAAACCAACTCTTCACAATGCAAGAGAGCAGTCAGTCATGGTGAGCTCTACAGCACCTTGCACGTGCACAGTGGTCTGTGTGTGCTATGCATGAGGGGTTTCTGGAAAGTGAAGGCCCCGTTTGCACCAATACCTCACCTATCTGAGGATTCCTCCCAGGTCTGCTTTGGAGAGACGAAAAGAAAGCTGGGATGGAAGAAGCGAGTCCTTCGTCCCAGAAATCAAGGTTGTAAGCTACTTCTGTGTCATACTCAACACGAATACAACCTTTCAAGCTCTTGTCAATCTTCTCTAGGCCAGGTCTTTGGGCTTTGAGGGTCTTGTGTGGTAGAGCCTGTAAACTGAACAACTCAAAATTCCAATCAAACCTCCCTCTCCCTCCCAAAAAAAGTCTCAACATCATTTTTCCTCTTCCCAGTAATTACATCCTAGACGTATTTGGGAGTCAGATATACATAATGATAGCTTTTCCTCTAACTCCATTTGCAGCTGATGTGGCCAGATGTCCAGATGTTGACCAGTGAAGTGGAAGAGGTGAGGCAGTCATCTGGGAAGTCCTTCAGAGTGAAGGACTTTTGACCTTTTATCTTTTTCCCTCATGAAAAGCAAATGTAGTATCTGGAAACCACAGGCATGGTCAAACTAACCTGTGAGGAATTAAAAGGAAGCTACCGTGGCAGAAGGAATGCAGAGGTCATGGTTACATGGACTGCTCTTCTAGAGGTGAACAGACGTCCACCTGCCAAGCATGGCTTAGCGTAATCCCAACTGACAGACCTGGGAAGCCGTGTGAAGTAGCGCACAATCTCTAGCAGTTAGCTTTTGGTGGACCCACAACAACATCAAACATATATAGTGCCATTAATAAGGCTAATAGTTTGAATTTTAAGGGTTCCAAGAAAGCAGATACATAGAGACGGTTTGTCATTGCAGTTCCAAGCCACTCTGGGGTGTGAATGTTTTATTAAGCAGGGTAAGAGCACCATCCTTAGGCTTAAAAATCATGTTTTATGTTGAATAATCACCAAAATGAAGTGATAACATAAATACTTTATGTATTAAGGTTTTCCCATGTGAGGATATTAAAAAAAATTAAAGAGTTTAGTAAGACATTATTTTTGAATGCCTACTGTATACCAGACAGGTGTGCGAATCTTTACAGTACAAATTAGGCTTTCACTTAATACATAGGCAATGAGAAGAGATAAATTATCTCTTGCCAAAGTCAGTTAAATTTCACGGCTCATGTTGCAAAATACCAAAGGAAAACATCTGGTCTATTCATATGTTTTCTCCACAATTCGGATCATCATTACTCTCCTCAGTTCTGCAAGGAGCTAAGTCCACACAGATAGACAATGAAGTTGTTATAATTAGCATCAGACATTTAATGGCTTCAAATACTCCATAGATAGTTTAGCTCTTCCCAAAACTCAAGAACTTAAAGCCCAAATATGACACAAGAGGTTTTAAGAATTATTTTGTCTGGCCTCCCCAACCCCGAAGGCAATTGCAAAAGTCACAATGTAAAAAACGTTAAGGTCAGGGTGTTTTACTGTCATGCAAAAGGCTAACCATTTGTTCCCTGGGTCGCATCCATGCCTCCACCTAACTTGTATCCCACAAGTGGTTAGTTACTAATTCCCTATTCCCTAGGTGACTGTCCCTGAACGCATTAGGCACTTTGAAGGGGTAGTTACCTTTTTCAGGTTGGGGATAACTTTTGGCTCTCACAAGCCAGGCAAAAGAATTTACAGCTCAACAGGGTGCTCAGTGACTGTGTCCCCTGGGACTTGGAGCAGGGCTTCAGAGCGCTCTCACATCTGTACAGGGTGTTCTGGGGGGCTGTGAGCCTTGGCAAGCTGGGCGCTCAACTTCTGCATGAGCGAAGCAGCTCACGCTGATGTTTACCGCGGTGTCCCGAATGAGGGCCCCATTCATACAGTGATGCCAAGCCCAGGAATTCACCCTCGAACAGATGCTGGAGGTAAACAACCCCGAAGTCACACAAGGCGCACTGGCCAACGATCGGCTCTGTGTCCCCAGGTGCGAGGGCATCTCCATCTGCCCATGCCAGTCCTGGCGTCTAATCGGCCTCGTCCATATCTTCTCCCGCAGTAGCCGCTTCTAATGCTGCAAGGGCTTCTGCCACGGCCTCGTCCTCGTCCCCCACCTGCTCCTCCTCCTCGCTGTTCCCCTCGGAGCCCTGGGCCTCTGACTGCTTGCTCCTGGGACTGGCTACAGGTACCACACCGGCCGGACCCTTCTTGCTAAAGTAGACACTTAGAACCTCAGCCGCTGCAGGGTCATTCAAGGGCTCCCAGCTCCTTTTCAGGGAGAAGGGCAGACTCAGTTCATACTCGCCCCCTGCGGGGTGAATTTCTGCCAGGGGCCCATGCTCTGCGCGCTGGTCAAACAGATAGTCCCTTTCTTCCTGTGCCTCACTATCCTCAGCCGGGCCCCAAAGCTGAGGGTAATCTGGGACCGGCAGCTGCAGAAGGGGGCCTTGGTTCTTGCAGACTGGACTCTCGGCTGCAGCAGGAGCATCTCTTGTGGTGGGGGACGCACAGTCCTGGCCCCTGGGGTCCCTGCCTTCCAGGAAGGGCTGAGCCAGGTGGGCGCTGTCCGCAGTGCTGGCCCCTGATTCAGTGTCCCCAGTGTGAGGCTGTGGAGAGGCACCAGAGGGGCAGATGCCGTTGGTGGCGCCTGCAGGCTTTGTGTGGAGCCCGCTGTCCGGGTACTCCTGAGGGAGAGGGCCTTGGGGCTCCTGCCAGCCAGCTTGCCCGCCCCTGCCCTTGCCCTCCGTCCTCCCTAGGCCGTCACTCCAGAGGGTTTGCTTCTGCACCCAAACCACGCTGCTGCCGTTGCCTTTTAGCTTCACAGTGCCGTCCTCATCCAACTTAGAGCTGCTTACTTCATTGACATAGTCAGGGGACGGGGGTTGGACTACATCGAAGAGGTAGCTGTGGAGAGAGGGGTGGAAATTGGTCAGTTCTGCATCATGGTGGAGAGGCGAGCATGCACACATGCTCCTGGGATAACTGTTAAACTTCTGTGTGTCTAGATCAAAGGGTCATTTTCAGTGTAAAAAATGTCTTGCCATTGAAAGAGAGCTTAAGAGATCCAAAAGAAGGGGAAAGGAAAAGTACAAGGTGAAATTACAAAATTTCAAGATAAAAAACAAGGGGAACAAATGTCCTGTAAGAAGGAAAGAAGGGGTTATACATCAGTGATATGTCTCTGCAGGGGAATATTACATAGCCGTTAAAATGATAAGTATTAAATCTGTAGTAGTATTAAAAAACTGCCCCTGGGGCCGGGAGATGGCTCAGTGGAATAAGTGCTTCCCTGGCAAGTGCAAGGGCCTGAGTTCAATTCCTAGTTAAAAAACAAACAAACAAACAAACAAACAAAAACACAAAAAAACCTGCCCCTTTGTCTGTGGGGAATTGCCTGTAGGGCTTTTGCTTGATTTTTTTTTTTTTTCTTTTTTGGCAGAACCGGGGATTGAACTCAGGCTCTTGTGTTTGCAAGGCAAGCACTTATTCTACTGAGCCATCTCCCTGGCCCCTGTAGGGCTTTTAAGACACCAAAATCTGTACATGCTCAAGTTGCCTGCAGAAAGTGGAACGGCACATTTTCCCTTATATTTTCATTATCTCTACATTACTTAGTACAATGTCAATGATATAGAAAAACTTACCGTACTGTATTGCTTTAGGAGGAATAAAAACAAGTCCATATGTTCAGTACAGCTGTAATCTTTTTCAGAATATTTTTGATCTGTCTGTCATAGAATTAACTCCGTTAATCTTGAGTTTGGAACCCATGGTTATCGAGGATTGATTATATATTGGTCTATTTTTTGAGACAGGGTCTCACCTCGAGTGCGGGCTGGCTGTGAACTTCCTCTGTAGCTCAGACCACCCCTAATCCACGGCAGCCCTCCTGCTTCGGCCCCTCGCTGCTGCTGCGGGTGTGTACCAACACGCTCGGTGTACAAGCGTTTCCTGAGCGCAGCCACACATCACGTGAGCGTGGTGGAGCAGAACACAGACGCATGCGTCTGCAGCGCTTGCTAAGGCAGCAGGACCGTGCTTAACTTACTTCCTCTGTTTCATGATCCATCTTAGGTTGTTCTGAAATGTAATAGTGACAGAACGGCGTGGAAGCGATGCGGGGCGGGGCGGTATTTTCGCTGATCCCCGCTGAGGCATCCACTGAAAGCCAGGCTCTTCTTTCTATGGACGCTCTTCCGAGAGGCGGGTATTTGCACCAAACCAGATCCAGTCTCAGAGAGCGACAGCATTGCCCCTGCTCTCTGCACAGTAAGCAAAGGTCCAGAACCCAGGCCAGCTGTCCTCTGAGAGCAAAAGCACCCCAGGGGCGTAATGAACAGCGATGCTGAGTGGGCCCCGTGCCAGATGAATGCCCGTCTGGCCTGTTACAGTTATTTTAATATGTTGCTAGTACCTGTTCATTTTATAAAGTACTGGATCGCAACGTGGCATTTTCATACATGTATATAATGTTTTGATAATATTCTAAATTCCTTTTAACTGTTAGAGGTGTGTTCTTTAAAAGCAATTGAACAGCCGGGTGTGGTGGTGCATGCCTGTAATCCCAGCACTCGGGAGGCTAAGGCAGGAGGATTGTTGTGAGTTCGAGACCAGCCTGAGCTACAAAGTAAGCTTAAGGCCAGCCTGAACTGCATAGTGAGACCCTGTCTCAAAAAGACCAAAAAAAAAAAAAAAAAAAAAAAAAAAAAAAAAAAAAAAAGCAACTTAATAATTATAGATTTCTTAACTGTTTTTTTAATTTATTTAGTCCAGGGTCTACAGGGTCTCACTACATAGACTGGACTCCTAGTGATTCTCCTGTTTTCAGCCCTCTAAGCGCTGGGATTATAGGCGTGCGCCACCTTGCCCAATCTCAGTCGCTAGCTCAGCGCATCTCGGGGGCAGGGCCCGCACAGCAGGCAGGGGATGGAACCCCAGCTGCTGCGCTCTGCCTAAGCAGGCACTTTAGTCCGCTGAGCTATCCGGCCAGCCCAGATTCCTCAGTCTGAATGAAGTCTTGGATTCACCTTACCTCTGTATCATTTTACAGCACTTGCACCCCATCTGGCTTTCTCTGGGTTACCATCTGGAAAAGAAAGTACAGAAAGGAAGAACATCATGAACGGCACTGTAGCAGGAATTCTGCTGGCTTTTATTCCTGGAAATGTTCAAAGTCCAGAGTTGCAAGTTTCAGGAAAGGATAACGCGTGGACTAGGGAGGACACAGGGTACCCAGAACAATGTCACCTCTCCAGGGGCCAGTTCAGAGTTCTCAAATTGTACTGACACTTGCCTCTGAGCCAGACCCTGCCTCATTCCTATGAGCTATGTATGTATTCTAGCCTCATTTTCATAGATGAGTGTAAGAACGCCAGAGTGAGAAAGGGCTTGTCCCTGGTCTCACTCACTGCCCTTTGTGGAGGACCTGGGTAGCTCATGCGGACACAGCGGTAGGAGCCATGAAACGTTCCGGGATAATTCCTCGCTAGGGGTGAGCCGTTCAGGTCTGATGGGATGCTGCAGAGACTGTCTCCAAAGGAGACACTGGGGTCCCGGCCACTCTCCTTCTCTTACTTTCCAGCTGCCTCTACCACATGTTGTACCGTGGTGTGTCCATAGCAACAGGGCCAACAGACCGTGCAAGCCCAAACAGCCTTTCCCTCTTTACATGGATTAGCTTATGTTGATGTGACTGACAGATTACTTGAAATCAACGAGAGAAGGAAAGGACCGCTTTGGGTCGTGGCTTCAGAAGCTTCAGTCCTTAGTTGCTTGTACCAGGGCTTTGGGCCTGTGGCAAGGATGGCCTCATGGCAAAGGGAATGAGCTGCTGCTCACTCCATGGAAGGCAGAACCTGTCTGTGTATCGATACACGTGCTTCCTGTTACTGAGGTAATCCAGATAGGATTCATGAACTCTGTTCTCTTGCAGGTCAAATAAATATCTCTGGGATTTCCTGGCAAAGACAGATTCAGTTTTCATCTGTATATCGTCCCTTTCTTTTTTCCAAGCTTAATCTCCCCATCCCATTTCCCTCTGAACAAAATCTCTTCATGTAAAACTGGCCATTTTCATCCATTCAGAAAATTCTAAAAAATTCATATGGAACTATCTTTGACAACTATGCCTTTTCAAAAGACTAATATTTCTGTTACTCAGCTTTCTTATAGCTTATTGGTACTGACACAATACCCAACACCCATCACGTAGAGAGGAGGTTTAATTTAGCTCATGACTTAGGGGACTCAGTACATGGTTGGCTGGTGCCAACGCAGGGGCATCATGGTGGAAAGGGGTAGAGGGGCAAAGCTGCTTACTTCATGGAGGCCAGAAAGCAGAACAGCAGTGCAATGCCAGAGAGGACAGCCTGACAGAGGACCCAGCGTCACACCTCACACCTGCCACCCTGCCGCCCTGAAAGTATGCGGTACCCTTGGGCAGTTCCCAAATCACTCCAGTGGACATAATTAATAAAATGTAACTGTGTCAACTGGAATGGCTTGTGTTTTCCTGGCTGGGTTCAAGTTCCTTAGCTCAAAGGACCCTTTCATCTTAGCCTCCTGAGTTGGTGGGACTCCCAGCACATGGGATCTGCCTCATTAGCAGGTACACGAGGTTAATCTGTGAATAGCAATGTACAGACACAGCGAAACCTTTTGTGAAAATAAAGAGCTTTGTTATTCTTTTTAGTCCTAGTCAGAAGATTCCTATTGGAGTAAAAACATACGAACAGACATTTTCCAGAATACCTTCCATGTGCCCCTCATCTCTTTATAGGTGCATAGTTACACTGGATACAAACCATAGGAGAACCAGAAATACGATGAGAAATCAAAGACCTATAAACAGTGCAAAGCCCTTGGTTATCACCATCACTTTCAAAGTTATGCAAGGAGTCACAAGACAAAGAAAACCTACCACTCAGATGAATGTGGAAAATCAATCTCTTCTCTTAAAAAAATCACACAAACATGTGACATCGCACATTAGAGACTGATACTATAAATGTGTGGGCTGGACTTTCCAGGTTCCAGTTTCTTTTTAATACATGAAAGGACTCACACTGCAGAGAAGCCCTATTATTGTCAAAAACATAGAAAAGCTTCCACACATTTGAGAACCATTCGAAGATATAAAAGGATTATCCACACTGGAGAAAAACCACATCTTTGTAAAAAATGCCAGAAAATTTTTAGTCACCCTTGTTCTTTTAAAGTTCATGGAGGATTCCAACTGGAGAGAAGCCTCTTGAATATGAAGAATGGGGAAAAGGCTTTGTATGTTATGATCATTTTTAAACCCATAGAAGGATTTAAACAGGAAATTTCATATAGGAACCCTTTAGAACCTTTAGAGTGCATGGCAGGATTCACACAAGGGAGAAATTGTATGTAAAAAATATGGGAATTCATATCTATCTATCTATCTATCTATCTATCTATCTATCTATCTATCTATTTTTTTAAAAACCTGGAATTGAACTCAGGACCTTGTGCTTACCAGGCAGGTATGAAACTCCTTTAATGACCCTAGTTTTTTTTAAGTTAAAGAAAGGATTCACACTAGAGGAACCTTACGGATATGAAAAGGCTTCAGCAACTGTGGACCATGAAGCAAGTCACACTGGAGAGAAACTCCCACAGTCTAATCAGTATGATCAGAATGTGGAAAAGAATGTGGGAAAGCCTTCAGGGATTTTTGTTCTTTGTAAGTTTATGAATGGATTCATACTGGCTAGACAACTAGGACCTTAATATGCATCCCAGCCCTGGCTCACTCTAGTTCTTTTTTTCTTTATTAATGTATTCACTAGAGGGAAAGTTTGTGGGTGTATGCAATGTGTGAAACCTTCAGGAATTCTGTTTCTTTTCAAGTCCATGGAAAGATCCATGATAGAATCAAACATGAGTATAATTTTTCTTTCCATTTCATGCAAGCAGTGTCTGGATGAAGGAAATATATGTGAAATGTGGTGACAGTTATAATTTTTATATAGTTTAATATTTTACTAAATAATAATCCACTGAAAATGATAATTGTTTATTTTTATTTCTTTATTGGTCTACAGAACAGGTACTTGGTGTCACTTTTTAGAATAAGTAAGAAGATACTTGGTATCACTTTTCTTATTATAAGAAATAGACTTTAAAACTCAGGCCTGAAAAGATTTGTTTTCCTTTCCAAAAAACATCTTCATTCAAATTTGTAATTACAGGGGCTGGGGAGATAGCTCAGTAGAGTAAGTGCTTTCTTGGCAAGCACAAAGTCCTGAGTTCAATCCCCAGCATTGAAAAAAAAATTGTAATTACATAATAATAATGTGAGATTATATAAATTACTGTTGTTAGTGTATATTTGATACTATTTCCAATAAAAATTCTTTCTTTCTTTCTTTCTTTCTTTCTTTCTTTCTTTCTTTTCTTTCTTCTTTCTTTCTTCCTCTCTCTCTCTCTCTCTCTCTCTCTCTCTCTCTCTCTCTCTCTCTCTCTCTCTTTGTAGAACCAGGAATTGAACTCAGGCCCTTGTGCTTGCCAGGGAAGCGCTTATTCTACTGAACCATCTTCCTAGCCTCCTAAAAATTCTTTATTAAAATACAAGATTTAACCATTTATGGTTAAGATTTCAATGTTGAGTCTTTACAAGAAATTTATATATTTTACCTAGAAAAATTAAAGAAATAAGAATTTGAAGAGAAAATTTTATTATGTTCTAATTTTATGGTGCTCTACAAATGGCACGCTAAGCACTGAAGGGTACTAGGTCGGTTAGGTATCTAGAGGGTACTGCATTTATTACATTGAAAAAAAAAATCTACAAATACCCTGCTGCAGACTAAAACATGGCTTCCTAAAACAGATCTCTGCCCTAATCCCTGAATCTGTTATTTGCGTTACAACAAAACTTGGTCTCTGCAGATGTGAAGCTCCATTTAGGTTAAGAATTTTGGGAGATTTGCTTGAGGTATCAGACAAGCCCCAGTACAATTCCATGTCTGCTTAGAAAAGGGGTGTCTGGTCACAGCAGAGGGGGAGACAATGTCACCTCTCAGGCAGAGATTAGAGCAAGTGGACCACAAGGTAAGGAAGAGGCAAGAGACAGTTATCTCTAGAAGGCATGTGGCACTGGGTACAGCTTCATTTCAGCACAGTGACACCTATTTCAAGAATTTTGGGGGCCAGGGAGACAGCTCAGTAGAATAAGTGCTTGCCTGGCAAACGCAAGGTCCTGAGGTCCTGAGTTCAATCCTTGGTACCAAAAAAAAATTTTTTTTTTGCCTCTAGGGCCCCGAATCTGTAGTGATTTCTTTGAGCAATCCAGGGAATAAATACACCTACAAGTCACTTCAGCACCAAACCCTTGGGCATAATTTGTTACCTTTTTTTCCTCTTTCTTTCCTTTTCCTCCCTAGAAGGTGCTGCTACCCCTGGACCTTTAATTGCAGGTTCCAATCTGTCCACCATGACGGGGGCCTTGAGGCACTGATAGCAGCCTCCCAGCCCTGGGGACAGTGCCTGTGCCAGGGATGTGTAACAGCTCTCTGTGGAACTACTGTGATTTTCTACTGCTTAAAAATGAGGGCAGGGCCTATAAGCCTTTGGGATAGCTGAGATGAATCAAGACATTTCTTGTAGGCTGACCACATCACTTGGGGTTATGAGTAGGTGCTGGGGAGAGAAGTCTCTGGTTCTGGGCCCCATGGAGCTTCTAGCTCGCCAAGTGACTTTGGGCCTCAGCTGTTTCATCTCTGCAAGGGGATAATGATACATCACACAAGCTAATAATTAGCATCAGCATAAATCAACGTGTTACCCAGCACTGCCTGAGAATATTGAAATTTCTTCAAAGAGATGCATGCCTTGTATTCATGAAAAACACATGACCTAGACCTGCGAGCTACAGCAGTAACAATGCCCAGGAGTCTTCCTACCTAGAGTAAGAGGCAGATTCTGTATCTCTATCAAGTCTATGAGACTGAAAGACATAAGCCCTGGGCACACCACCAGTCACACAGGGGCAGAGATTGCTGAGGGGCCAGAAAGGACAGGGAAATCACCCAGTTTCCAAAGCCTGGGAGGTTGTTCCTAGCCCCTGCTCTCCACTGAGGCCCCCATTTCCTGCTAGCATCAGAGATCGGCCTGATTCCCTGACACTTCACAGTTTCTCCTCCCTGTGCCTTTTTCTCCTTTTTCTTTTTTTGGCGGAACCGGGGATTGAACTCAGACCTTTGTGCTTGCCAGGGAAGCGCTTATTCCACTGAGCCATCTCTCCGGGCCCTCTCTCCCTTTTCTGCACTGGCTCTGCACTCCTTGCCATTTTCCCTGCCTGCAATGCCATTGCTTATCTAGAATTCCTTAAACAAATAAGCAAGCAGGAAGATGGGTGTTAAAGAAAAAGTCCAAGCAAAGGAAAAAGTGGCTCAGAAGTGTTTGAGAAGGAAAGAAAGCAGGCAGATGGGGGACTGCGGTCGTGTGGCTGCAGCCACTGTGAAGCAGGGATCTCGGAGAGACATTGGGTCAGCTCTGTGAGCTGTAAGTGGGAAGGGGAGGAAGAAAAAGAGGGAGGAAGAAAGGGAGGGAGGGAAGAAACACAGGCAAAGAAGGAAGAGGAAGGGCCGCAGAAAGGAGGAAATTAAGAGAGGGGGCAGGGAAGAAGGAAGCAGGCACGTCCTTGCTGGAGCGCCAGGATTCCCAGTGGCTGCCCTGAGGACCTCACCAGGCCCATGCTGGAGGTCCTATTTCTGACCTAGTGCTGCTGGGGCCGATGCTTCTGAGCCTACCTCACCAGGAGGAAGTGACTGTAGGACTTGACGAGCCCAAGTCCCACACCACCTTTCCCTGACTCTTAAGGCATTAGTGGTGGCGTTCAGTCTCTCCTTCCTCTTCTGAAAGACACAAGGTCCATGTGGCTCCTCAGAGCCTGGCAGCTGCAGTTTACTTCACGGCCTTTCCCCTTTCAGGATCCGCTTCCCAGCGTGCTGGCCCCCACCCCTGCCAGCTTCCCCTTCAGGCACGCCGCATGGTTTCTGGTCGGCTCTGTCCCTACCTGACCGTCATGCGTCTGTAGGTTGTGGAGCTCAGCGAAGGCAGCCACTTCCTGATTCCGGGCTCTGCCCTCTCACCACTCTTCGTTTTCCTCCCCAGCAACATTCCTTTTCTACACAGAGCTATGTCCAAGGTTGTATGACCTGCCGATGGCCCGGGTGGGACTGGGGCGTTCAGTCCCAGCCCCCGCACGCCTGCATCTGCAGCCAGCCTTCCTCACATGATGTGACCAACCAGATTCAATTCACTTTCTCCTTCAGTCACCGCACACCTACACGGTACTTTTAGCACGAATTTCTCTTCGGACCCGGGGCAGAAAGGACATACTTCTCATCCAGCTTAGTCACAGGAAGACTGAGCTCCAAGGGACTGGTCTATTGCTCCCCTGTACTTCCCTATTGGCCACAGCTAGCTTAAAGCTCCTAACTTGGTTGCCGGCACCCTTTATTGCCAAGCAGGATCAAAATTTGCTTTCTGTTTGGAATATGAGAAAGCAATTGGGATGCAAAGGGTGGATGTCTCATCACCATCACTGGTTTACACAGGGCAAAAACAGCCTAGGGCGGCTGCCTCTGCTCTGCCGGAGCCACCTGCTCTGGGAATGGGAGCCCCGTGCTGGGGACGGCTCTGGCTTGCGTTTTGTGTTGAAGTGAAATAACCCTGTGTTTCCATATGGCCACACTTGTGCCCATCAGTTACTGACAAGGTCTCCTTGCAAGGAAAGCCTATTTCACAAGGGCCACAGGGGAAGGAGGAAGACCACGAGGAAACAGGAGCTTCTAATCAGGTAGAGAAATGGACAGTGTTTATCAGGGAGTCCGAGGAATGTAGAAAAGATTCGGCTCACCTAGGAAGAGCTGCCTTTAAACACTATTACTGTGAAGATGACAGGAACAGAGGAAAGGGTACTTCCTGCAGGAGCCGGAAGGAGCGGTTCCTACTGGCCAAGTCTGGAATCATTAGAACATCCCAAGAGTTAGTACTAATATAAAGGATTACAGCCCATCCAGCACAATAAGATTCATGAGTCTACCATGAGATAAAGACTAAGGGAAGGGCCTGCCCTGCCACACAAGTAGAAATCCTGCTAACGAACATAGTAGGAATGATGGAAATAGGAAATCCATCACATGACTTTTCTCATCACAATACCTGATGGGAGTAAGAATCAGGGCCCCCTTTGTAGGAGAAACTAAGGGAGGGGTGCTGGGGAAGATGTGTGAAAATGTGAGAAAGAGGCGAGCAGCCCTGAAGCCCACCTAGTATGCTGACAGGTGAACCAGTATCTTCATAACAGCGACACCTGGTGCCCTGAATGTCCACCAGGTGATCAACGTAACTTGGCCAAAGTGAGACTCAACTGGGGATGATGCACTGGGAGACACCACCCCTTCTGGGATTTTCCTGCCCACATTGCTGATCCTGCAGTGAAACATGAGGGGCATTCTGCAAAGCAGCTGGTCCGTACTTGTTAAAAAATGTAGTGCTATGAAAAAGAAAAAGAAAAAAAAAAAAAGACAAAGGAGCTATTCCAGATTGCAGGAAACTAGAGACATAACAAGTGAATGTACTACACAGCCTTCTGGATAAAGGTCATTAGTAGCACAACTGGGAAAAATGTAATAAAATGTGCAGAGCAGGTAACAGTACTAAGTCAATGTTCATTTTCTAATCCTGATCATGAGACCCACAGGAATAATCTTTAGTTGCTTCGGTTGTATGAGGGTTATAAAAGAGAACATGCCTATTTAGCAGTTCTGGTAGAGGATACATGGGGGTTCTTTGTAGTTTTCTTACAACTTCTCTGTTCAGCCTAAAATAATGCCAAAAGTTTATGAAGAAAAAAGCATGGATCAGATGTCAGATCTTATACTGTCAGTTCTTATAGCATCTGTCCCTGGATAAGGAACCTAAACCTCCAGGAAATCACTGATATTCTGTTTAAATAAGGATTGGAGAAAGATCTTGGAAAGAGCACCCAAACTCCCAGCCTTTCTGAATGCACAGGGTGTCACTGTACATTTTATGACAGCCCAACATATACACGTAGGCTCAGGAACTCTGGAAGCCATAAAGGGTCCGCCTCTGCCCTCAGTTCCTGTTCCACCCCCAAGGGACTCTCAATTTAGTGCTCTGGTGCCGATGAGAGGCTGGGCTCTCACTGGCACACAGGTGCCCACAGGAAGCGCCCCTCCCAGCCAGAGTCCAGGCCACACAGAGCCTGTCATTCAACTCATTCAAATGAAGGATTCTTTGGTGAGTGCTGTGGATACAACAAGTGATGTTGAGATTTTGGAAATTCTCCCAGCAGAGGGTCTGTTCCTGCCTGTTATCAAATCTCATACTTGCACAGCCCAAACCATAAGCCACGTTCAAACGCTGAGAGGGACCGGAGAGCCTGTGCTTTCCCCTTTTTAGCTTGGAAGTACCCAGTCCTCCCTGGCACAGTTCCAAGGGTCAAGGACATACTACCTTGAGGGTTGTGTTAAATGAGACTTTAAAGCAGTTGCTGGGAAGTACTTGGAGTTTATAGAATGTGACTGGAGTATTTGCAAGAGGGCCATAATAAAAGGAAATGGTTACATTTCAACTGTTTTAAAAAGTCTTCTTGCTAGTGTGTAGAGAACGTAATCCTGGATGTTTTGGAACCTGGCTGGCAGGTGAAGTTGACAAATATTTAGTGAGCCACTACTGGGTATGGGTATGGGTATGGAGCTCCTGACTCAAGAGGAAAGGATGGAAATAACTAGCAGGTGTTGTGGGCCCCCTTTGTAGGAGAAACTAAGGGAGGGGTGGCAGAGAAGGGCGGTAGGGGAGAGCTTCCCAGGCAGTCCGCAGGCCAGTGGTGAAAAAGGACGAGAATGGTGGCAACACGCTGTTCAATTTCACTGAAAGCTCTAAAAGCTTTCTAGCCATGGAACTAGGAGGTCCACTGCGGACTACCCAGCTCCTTTCCTTGGCAGAACCGTTTCCTCCTTTTGAGCAGGCTTTGAAAATACAGAGACAAGCAATCTTGGTATGCTTATTTTCTCCCGAAAGGGCTGAGCTTGGGTTACTTTGCGAACTAGAAAGATTATCTGAAGACTTTTATAACCATCCTTATCATTTAATCAATAGTTGATGTACTGCAATATATAGGTGTAGGTATCATCCAACACCGGGTATTTGTGTACAGAAGTATATTCATAGATTTCCTGTCCAGAAGCGGCTGCCTGGTATTCTCCCTGAACAATGGAAATTAATCATGAAGACATCCTTGGTTATACAGAGGCACTGTTTCACATGGCTTAACTGTTCCTCATCTCTCATTGCCAGGTGGCTTGGACCAGTATTGTAAAAAATTATTTGACCACAGGATTCTTTTTCATACGAAGTATTAGCAACCAACAGGAATTATGCTTTGTGGGAAAACTACCACCAAGACGGTAGCTGCTAGCATGAGTGGAGTTGTATACCCCAAACTAATACTTTATTATGGTGTCTAGATGAACTTAGCCAGTGAAGTTGACGCACATGTCTGAAATCCACTTCCCAGCCACAACCCTATCGCCACGAATGACAAGGAAGTAGGTAGGTTAATCTCTCTATTCCTCGTTACTTTATCTGAACAATGAGGGCTGTGATACCAAAGCTCTGAAGTACTGAGACTACAACCGTGTACTGTCAGGGCTGGCTTAGCCAATGACTTCTAGGCAAGTTTCTTCGTTTTGTGAACTTCAGTTGCCTAATCTTCAAAAAGGAATGATAACAGTTCCTGCTTATCAGGGCTGTTACAAAATTTATACCATGAAAATATGTCAGGCATTTACTATCACGTCTGACATATTGCCAGTGTTTATAATGAACGCTGTAATTAAAATGTGTTTACTATATGTTTCAGGGACTTTTTATATTATTCATGCCAACTTTACAACAAATGGAAGCACTATTTATTATTATTTTGGTTTTTTTGAGTTGGGAGTCCAGGCTGAATTTGAATTCATGTAATAGCTCAGGCTGGCCTCAAACTCGTGGTGATCCTCCTGCCTCAGCCTCCAGAGTGCTGAGATTACAGTCATGCACCAATAAGTCAGCTTAGGGAAGGGCGTTTTATATAACACAGGAAGGGTTACACTACTCAGTTAAGGTTATAAATTACACAGGGGGATACTGTTTCTATCTTAAAGCTATGGTTATAGTGTTCATATTGTGGCTATGTCCTGAACTCTCTTTTTCTGGGCTTTGTTTTTTTTTTTTCTGAGTTCACTGGATTACACCACAGGACGCAACTTGTGTGCCAGTAATTTTTGCGAAAGGTTCTGGTTTCTTCATACTTGGCCTCCAGCACAATTTTATAGATGTGGTGTCACTCATTTACCACCAGATGGCGGTGTGCAGCAGTTATTTGCTCTATTTTAAAGGGCAGGACTTTGTAGAAAAAGGTGCCCAGAAAGACTCCAGGGCGATGGCGCAAATAGGTGCGCTGCCACGTGGCAACGTGAGGGGCAGGTGACGTGGAAAATATTTTAGACAGTGTCTTCTCTTTCAAGTCCTGGTGGCCATGGCCCCACCATCTGGAAACGCCTGGGGCTTCTTTCATAGTCTGGGTGGAGCCTTGCACAGTGGACAGGCTCCTGCAAGCCTGCGCAGACAAACCTCAGAGAGGGCCGAGGCAGGAAGGCTCAGCAGGGTGTGCAGGGGTCCAGGTCCCCGTGGTGGACCGGAGGCTGCCGGGCCGGTTCCAAGGCTGATCCTGCTCTGAGCTGCTCCACCGTGTGAGTGGAGAATGGCACAAGGGCGTGAACTGCGACCCCAACACCACAAAGTAAACGTGGCCGGGTTTGAAAGGCATAGGGGGAGAAACGCCTGTTATTTGTATTTAAGATAAATTAAGAACACTACATGAAATGGCCTCAACCCCTCAGAGCCCCAGCAGCACAGGCCTGTGCCTCCACACGCAGCTGTATTCGGGTTGTTGTCCTGATTGTTGATGCCAGTGGTAGGCTGGGTGGGTAGATGCCCACTGGGAGCGGGGGAGGGGCAGTTACTGAGTAGCCGCTGGGGGCAGGGGTAGGCACAGGCTAGGGATCCCAGCAGCCACACAGGGTCCGTGGGGCAGGGGAGCCCACCTGGGTCTGGCAGGTGGCCTGAGATCAAGTGCCTGCATGACACTAAGGCTGCCTACTTTTTGTACTTTGAGAACCACTTTTAGTGTTTAAAGGCAGCTTGGGCCTCCATACTGTGCTCAGGGGCTGGCTGGCTTAAGTGAGCTTTCTTAATTAAAAGGGGGAGGCCTACATCTTCAGAAGTCTTGTGGGGCTCACGAGTCTCTGTCCAACAATGACATCAAGCACTAATGACATCAAGCATTAGTGCTGGATTCTCTTGGTGGCAAGCCATTTGGCTCAAACCTACCCGACCTACATTATCACTTGGTTAGAACATTGTTTGGGGTAGCAACAAATACCTGTAGTCACTGCTCCAATCCTATCCCTAACTGGTTTAGTTTCACAATGTCTTAAGTGTTCACCAGCTCGCTCATTTCCAGAACTTGTTTGCTCCCATGTTCTAATTTATGTTCACCTTATTGTCTTTGTGGCGATGTAACTGGTCAAGGCTGGCATAAGCGAAGTATCTAAAGATGCAGGATTCATTAAACATTAAATGACCTGGGAACAGCTGAACAAACCCGAGACTCCGTCCTGCCACGGCTAGTTTTTCTTGGGCCCATTTCCTGACTTCCTTTGCTTGGCGCAGGTTGTCAGGGCGCTGTATTGCTGAGATGCCCTTGCTTCCAGATCTGAACAGGTTTCACCCACAGGAAGCCCTGTGCAGGCCGGAGGTCTTCCCTTTTTCTACCTTCTCTGTCCTGGCAGTGGTTCTGCCTCTGCACTGGTACCCACTGCACTGGTACTCCCTCCACGGCACCAGCTCTGCAGCCCTGTGCCGTGGTTCTAGGGGCTGCCTACTGTCTGTCTCTGTCTCTTACCATGGGGGGGGGTGTGTCCCTCCACTTTCCTTCGCTGACAGAATACTACAGACCTGGCAATTTACAAAGAAAACAGAGTTCTGAAGGCTGGGAGGTTGAGGATCTGAGGCTACCTCTGATGAGGGCCACCTCATTACATAGGAACACAGCTGCAGGTATGGACTGGTGCACAGGAGAGAAAGCAGGGGCCCTGGTGAGTGTGTGTGGGCAATATGAATCACCCTAGGATCCACTCCTTTGATAACCACATCCAGTTCCATGGGCTGAGACCACCCCTCAACTGCTCAGTCAGCCCCACCTTCCAGCATGGCTGCTCTGTGGATTACAGTTCAAAATGAGTTCTGGAGGAGACACAGGGTCAAATCACAGCAGGAAGAAGTGCCTCCCTGCTGGACCATCTGTGTCTCCATCACCTCATTTGGTTTCCTGGCTCTTCCAACGCCTGCATAACCAAATGACCATCCGTGTACCATCCCCACTGTTAGCAAGGACGGTGGTTATTCCTGGCTGGACCTTACCCAGAATCGTTAACATCCCGGCCAAGGGACTCCGACGAAGTAGGTGACTCAATAGCTACAGGGAGAGCTGTGGACTCTGTGAACACTGGGGTCACGGGACCTGCATGCTGTGCTTGCTGCACAGCTGCACAGGGCAGGTCATGGGGCTGACAGAGTTAGGCTGCCCACTGAACATGGCCGGACATCAGTGCCGTAATCATTTCCATCAAGTCCTCTGTCCCCTATCAGCCCCTTCAGGACGAGTTTCAGGAGAGTCTCTTCCCAGCTTTGAAGCCCCTAAGTCAGTGTCCTAAATTTGCCACTGGAGAAGGGGTAAGGGCAAAGGGCACTCCGCACGACCTCCCATAATATCGTGAAGACATTCAGCATCACTGGCGGGTGTAAGCGATGGTGCTTAGTAAGTTTAGCTGTCCTTCACGCTTGCTACAGTAGGGAGGGTGCTACCTATTGCTGGCCTTAATGCCAGACGCTACACTCAGCCCCTCATCAGCACAGCAGCAGGAGGTTCATTCCCTACATGCCTCCAAATCCCTCACAATTCAGTTGCTTAAAGAAAAAAAATCCAAAGCTCTCAGAGTTGGTAATCAAGATACCTTCACATGCTTTGGATGTACAGTTGTGTCTTGGGTTCCCCAGGGAAATAATACCAGGACATCCAGATAATAAAATTCTTGGATGCTTACGTCCCTTATATAAAAATGCTGCGGTACTTATATATATTCTCCCTTACATTATAGATATGGATAGGTGTAGGTATAGATAGAGAGGGCCATAACTAGAAAATGAACTGGGTACTGGACCCACGGCTTTTGCACTGAGCTACATCCCTGCCCATTTTTATTTTGAGATGGAGTCTTAATAAATGGCAAAGCCTCCCCGGCCTGGCTTGAATCTGCCATCCTGCTGCCTTAGCCTCCCAGAGTGCTGGGATTAATGGCATGCATTCCCATGGTTGGCTTAAATTATCTCTAAATTACTTATAATACCTAATGCAATGGAAAAGTAGGTAAATAGCTGTTATAACAAGGATTAATGATGAGATGAGAAAAAGCTTGCACGTGTTCAGTCCAGAGGCACCCACGGACGGCCTAACTGCACAGAGCACACCACCAGCAATGCAGCATCCCCCAAATACTTTCCCTCTGGGGCTGGTAGAGCTATCGGTGGGGGACCCGTGGGTATGGAGGCCAAGTGTGCACTAAGAATCACGCAAGGTGTCCCAGAGGGGTCTGAAGAGAAAGTGCCCAAGACCTTGCAAATAGCTCAACCAGTCGCACTCAATTTCATCGTCAGATTTTCATTGTCTGCTTTTCCCTCGGGTCAGCTACTTGGGTAGAAGACTGCAGGGCATGGTGGGGCACACCTATACCCCAGGACTCTGGGAAGCTGAGGCAGGAGGATTCCAGTTCAAGTCCTGCCTGGGCAACTTAGTGACTTAGTGAGACCTTATCCCAAAATAAATAGAGGTAGGTATGTAGTTCAGTAGAAAGGCTTGAGCTTATTCCTGGCTCTACAAAAAACAAACATGTATTCAATCAGATCTGGAGTTGTGATATGATAGAAATATATTTAGTTGTTGCTTTTGGTTCTTAACAGAGAGCTCCTCAAACCTTTGGGATTATCTTAGGGAGGTGGACATCTCTGGAGTTTCCAAGATAACCTCCCCTACTTAAGCTTAATAATTTGTTACAGAGGCTCACAGGATTTGGAAAATGCTTTGTTTACATTTGCTGGCTTGTTAGAAGATGTGTCATAAAAGGTAAGGACGAGCACTCAGATGAAGACTTAAAGAAGGGAAAGCCCGAAAGGGTCAAGAGCAGGGGCAGCTGTCCTGTGGGGCTGGGGTCTTTCCCAGTGGGGCCATCACCAGCCTGGCATCGAGCCAACTGGACAGCCTGTGAGGCTGCAGGGAGTCCTACCCCACTCCTTCCTCCACAGCCACCACGCAGGTCAGCAGCCTTTCTGGTTGCTCGTCCCCATCCTGAGCCATCTGGGGCCCATCCTCAGTCACCCTATTAGCATAAACACAAGTGATAATGTGTTCTAGGATTCTCCGAGCAAAGTTCATCAGGTGGGACAAGTCATAGAAGACTGAGAAATACAGAAAAGAGACTGAAGGAGTCACAGAGACTCAGTCATTCAAGGAGATGAGCTGTCTTGGACCTAGAACAGAGGCTATAGCAGAGAAGGTCTTCTTACTACAGGACTAAGATTAATTTCTTAGTTTTGATAAAAGGAACATGGTATGAGAGATAGTAACATCAGGAAGTAGACTATAGCACATATAGGAACACCCTATACCATCTTTGCAACTCTTCTGTAAACCTTTTATAAAATTACAGATCTGTAAAATTCTTATACAATAAAAAATTTTAAAAATGAATATCCAGGGGCTGGAGATACAGCTCAGTAGCACATCACTGACAACCACAAGGTACTGTGTTTGATTCCTGGTATGGGGGTGGGGTGGGGGGATAAACAACAAACAAAAAAAAGTGAATACCCGTAATACATTATTTTACTATTATCATGATGGATTAAGACCATTAATAATTAGACACAAATACATACATGTATTTGTGTCTAATCTCCACGCACATGTGGAGATGTAAAGGTCTGCATGGTCCATGACATGTCGTGTGGACGGAGTCCTCAGCCCTAGGCATCTGCTGGTAGCCACCTCCAGGCAGATGGAATCAGAACTGCCTGGAGTGGTGGCCAGCAGCTGGTGTCCGGAGCTGGAAGGTCTGCCTGATACGCAAAAGCGGCCCTTCCAGGCTCTCAGAAGCTGTGCGGACCAAGCAGTAACAGGATATGCCCAATCTGTGGGACAGGAGCTCCGAAGTCACTTTAGGCCGATGCTTCCGGGCTAGGGCAGCAGCTGTGCTCCTCCTGGACTGCCAGAGGCCCTACCAGGGAAGGCCAGCACAGGCGTGAGCGCTGTGTGTGGTGGTCTGTCCCAAGCCTCTCCTATGTGAACTGCCAGTGTCTTGCTCTAAGACATCACTGTCTCCTGCTCACAGCGATCACTGCAATATCCTGTCACCTCCTCCATTTGTGTCTCCTTCTAAGACATTTGCCACCCAGAAGTCACAGGATCTTTTCAGACTATGAACCTGAATCACTGTCACGCCCCTTCCATGAAACTTTTCAGAAGTGCCCAATGCCCTCGGGATACTTAGCAACACATACCAAATATGCTAGCAGGAGTAGCACACTTACCTGGAGCCTCTGATATGCCAGAGACTGACCCCACCATGCACTAGCCCCCATTAACAAGGGATTCTGGATTTGTGAATTCACTCAGGGGATCAAATTTATCAGTGACCCCAAATCAGTTCCCCCGGTGCTGGTGAGGGTGCTGTTGGGTGTTTGCAGAGCAGGAACCTGTGAGCCCTCCGAGGTGTGCATTGCTATCTCTGCCCCAACAAAGCAACTGACTGTCTGCCTTGGTTTAACGCATACTCTAATGTCTTCTTGTGATCGATTTAGTGCCATCCTTTGGTGTGTTTTGTCTCTCCCTCCCTCCTCCTCTTTTTTTCCTTTCCTTTTGTTTCTGGTAGTTTCTTAGGACTCTTTAGAAGGTCCTAAGCCTAGTGCTGAAGTGCCACCCTCGGGTCCTGGGAGGAAGGCTGCGCTGTGCCCTGCGGAGAAAACCTGTGTGTCCTGGGCTTAATTCAGGCGCGAGCTGCACTGCTGTGAGCTCTGAACTCAACAGCAGTGAAGTAATACCAGATTTTTAAGTAAGGAGCCAGAAACGGAAACACAGAAAATGAGGTGCTGCCCTGATGCGCTGGTGAAATGCTGCAACGGAGACTCAGGGAGCCTGTATGTGCTCTGGGGCCAGCGGCTCCATGGCCACTGGCTCACTGAGGCCACCTGATGGAACACAGCCGTAAGGAACTGTGAATGCTGACTGGAGAAACTCACCTAGAGCTTGTCTGAGTCTTCTAAGGCACAGGCATCCACAGCCCTCCAGCGTATCATCTCACTTGTATTCCTGGCCAGACAACCCTTTTAAATCTTTTTCTTTTGTCTTTTTGAGACAGGGTCTCATTATGCAGTTCAGGCTGGCCTTAAGCTCACTTTTGTAGCTCAGGCTGGTCTCGAACTCACAACAATCCTCCGCTCAGCCTCCCAAGTGCTGGGATTACAGGCATGTGCCACCACGCCCGGCTAAATCTTTATACTTAATTGTTTTTCCAAAAAAGCACAGACAATTGTATTGACTTTCCTAGTTTTCATTAAAATATCAATATGTAAAACTTTTAATAAAAATAATAAAATATTCTAATGAGGTTAGAAAGAAGGGAAGAAAAACCAGAGCCAGTATCCCTGCATCTTTGAGCTTGAGAAACTTGGAGCTTTGGGAGACGGCATCTGGCATTGCACCAGCCTCTGCAGCTTTCATTTCCTGCCACGGGCTGGGATGTAGCTGTGGAGGGAGAAGGGAATGCAGCTGAGAATGACTAAGAGTATAAAGTCAGGAAGGCTCTGTGCAGGGGGTGTTGCAGAGCACTGAGGAGCCAGGGAGTACCCAAAGCATAGCCACTGGCAAGGGAAAAGGCAGAAGGGGCAGATGGCATTGGGCTCCCAAAGGAAGGGGAGGCTCTGCACCAAGGGGGCAGCCAGCCGGAGGGTCTGGAAATTGCAGAGGGAAACAGAGATGATGTGTCTGCTAGCCGCGAGAGATGCGCGGGATATGGACGGTCAGGTGCACTGGAGTAAAGCACATAAAATAGGGACATGGGGAGGGGGTGGGGAGAACCAGAGAAATGACTGGGAGGAAAGTCTGCAACTCCATAAGCCGATCCTAAGCTTGAGAATATGTTGGAGGGCTGGGCATTCCCCCCACAGCTTCTGACTAAGAGATTCATGGGGGAAACAGAAACTGCCTGTTACGGATTGTGTCTAGATGTTCCCCCAAAGCCTCATGCGGTCACAGGTGGGGCTTTTTCAGAGCTGGCTTTTGTTCTACAATGGGTGATGCTGGGATTGATTCATGGTGCAAACCTTGGATCAAGGGCATGAGGATTAAGGGTCTGAGTGCTACTCGCCCTGAGTAGCCTGGATAAATACGATGGGCAAAAAGTGCTGTGGCTCCCTTGTCGCTCTGCTACCTTCTGCCTGCCAGAACTGCTTGTCCTCTGTGATGCCTGCCTGCCACGACACCCCACCCTGCGGCCAGCAGAGGACTGACGGCTCTATAAACTCCTTGAACTTTGGGCATATTTTTTCTCACTAAGGCAGAAAGTAACTAAGACACTGCATTTCTGATGAGCTCCTGGAGGAGGCTGGTGCCGCTTCTCCTAGGACGAGAGCTGCTCTCTGGAGTGCAGTCTCTACTGCAGACATCTCCAAATGCCTGGGGACAAATTAACTAAAGCCTTCAGCATGAAGACGTGCACAGGCCACACTCTCAGGCCCGAGTATGGGAGAATCAGCTCCCCCAACAGAAGGGAAAAGAAAAGCACAGAAGTCTACATAAACCTGGGTTGGCCAGAAGGAAGCAGCCTTCGGGACGTGCTCTGTTCACAGGCTCAAATGCGTTAGGTGATTAAAAACTATACCATAAGTGGATAGGAACAGAAAGGGGGAAAGCGCAAAGGATAGACTTTCTCCAAAGCACAGAAAATGAAAATGGCTTACCAGTTTAGGTGACTGTCCATTAGGGTTCTCAAGTAGTTCAATTTGTCTTCCTGAAACAACAAAATGTTGAAATGTAAGGTCTGCATTTTACCTCCTTCTCCTAGCTGGGCCACACTGGGCAGGTGGGGAAGGCAGTGTTATTCTGCATGGGGGCCAGAGTCTCTGGCTAGAACTGTAGCTGATGCAGGCAAAGGATTTCAAATTTGGCAGGCCTTCCTTGGCAGCCAGCTCTGGACACTTGGCAATCAATTAACATTGTAGTGATCCATTTATAGGATTGCAATGAGATTTAAATGGCACAATAAGCTTTTTATCATGTATTGGAATTATTTAATAACCGGAAGCTCATTACTATGAATGTATCTCTCCTTAACATTCCTACGTTGAAACCTAATTCTCAGCATGACAGCACTACAAGGTGGAACCTTTGTGATGTGATATGAAGATGAGGGTCTATGAGTAGGATTGTTGCCCTTGCACAAGGGACCCCAGAAGCATCCCTAGGCCCCTAGGTCAAATGAGCAAAAAGATGCCACGTAGGATGCAGTTCTACTCAGCAAACAAGCTTGCTACTGTCGTGATCTTGGGCTTTCCAGACTCCAGAGCTGTGAGAAATGTGTTCTGATCTTTATTAACTATCCTTTAAGTTGGGCATGGTGGTATGTGAGCTAACCCCTAGCACACATGGGAGCTGAGGCAAGAGGACTGCAAGCTCCAGCCTAGCTTGTTCAGTGTAGTAACTTAGCAGATCTGTCTCAAATGAAAAAAAGGTTGTGGCTGTAACTCAGTATGAAGATCTTGGATGCAACCTTTAGAATCACAAAAGCCAACCAACGAAGCAAACAAACAAATAAACAACAACAACAACAACAACAACAAAAACCTTACACAAATCTATAGCATTTTATAGCAGCAGCCTGAAGCTAAGATGCCTTAGTATTGTATTCTAAATATTTCATGACAATGTGGCTCTTCTCTGATGGGAATAGTTTCAATTAAGTCAAAAAAGAGAAAAATTAAGGAATTTGCTGCCTGGGGACATATCAAGTATAGTTTCAATGAGTAAATGTATAAATTTTCAATAAGATATACAACTTAGAAAATACCTTTCCTTATAATAAAAACAATGAGTAGCAACTAAGATAAAGCAAATGTTCAGATTTTTAACAATGTCTCAGAGATTATTACAAAATTTTATATAAATGCAACATTTGCCCCCCAAGAAATGCTCTAATGCCAAGTATACTGGATACTGAGATGAGTGTGGCTTCAAATTTACCATCCCAAAGAAGGTGTGATATTTTTACACAATGGAGCATTATTCAGCCATCAAGCAGGATAAATTTGAGTCTTTTGTCGGTAAATGGATACAACTAGAGACATACTCTTAAGTGAAGTAAATCAGACCCTGATGTACAAACATTGTATTGTGTCCTTAGTGTGAGAACATGAAAGAGAAAAATAAAATCTGAAGGGTACAATAGATACTGGAAAAATGGAATGAACTTATTCAAAAGGAAAGAGTTACAGAGTTGGGGAGAAAGACAGGAGAGGGAGTGGGGGAAAGAGATTTAAATACGTATGTAAGCAGGATGGTTTGGACAACTGTACTGTGCATTTCTGCTGGTCTATGGAAAGGAGAAGTTAATGCTTTAATTTATTTTATCTCCTTTTTTCAATTGTTTGTACTTTTTCTCCTCTTAATTTTTTATGTATTTCTTTCTTCTTCCACTATTACATGCATATATATATCTTGCAATATGAATAACTGGTTAGAAGACAATATTGCGTGTTACAACAAATACTGTGAAACTCATATTTCCTTGTTAAGTGAAATTATGTATCATTTGTAATTTTTTTGTTTTAATTCTAATTTGTATTCTCCTTAAAACAAAAAAAAAAGCAAATTTATCATCCCACATTGGAATGGTTAAAACCTTTTAGTGATTCAATTTTATATTCTTGTTAGACACATCTTTTCCCTTGGTATTTTGTTGTTTAATAACTCCTTAAAATCTAATACTTTACTCAAATATCACATAATTCTATTGTGTCAGTCTTCTTTTTTTAATCATAGAACTCAAATTCAAATTATATATTAAATGATAAGACACAAGCAGGCCAAATCCATGTTTATAGGGAGTCAACTACCTATCTGGAAAGGGAGCTCTCAATGAATTAAAATATTATGTAGGATACAAAGAATGCCATAAAAGGGTAATAACCAAAATCCTAAGGAGGTTCAGCCCTGAGACTGCAGACTGAGCAGTTTCAAGCTCATTCAATGCTCAGTGGTGGAGAGATGAGAGGGATGGTGGCAGATGGCGAACTCACCATGCCAGGAGCTTCCAGGCAGAGAAGGGACTGTGTCAAGGAGGAGGGAAGAACAGGTGGGCTATCATTTATTTAATCAACAAATGACTGTAAGCTGTTGCTTTGTGATAAACTCTGTGCTACCCAGGTACCAGGAAATGGCAGGGAAGGGGATGCTATGAGGGGTACACAGGGTGGAACAGCAGCCTTGCATGCTGCTCTGGATTCCTAGGGTTTGAAGAGCAAAGCAGTGAGGAGACCAAGATGGATAAACACTTACTTGGAGCAGAAGAGGGAAGAGATAGAACCACAGGGCTTAGACACCTATGCGAGGGGCCAAAAGGTTCCTGGCAAAAGAAACAGAAGGAGCACAAAAATGTCTCTGAGAGGAGGACCCAGCCCTGGGGAATCAACACTGCTCAGGAGAGAGCAGCAGTTCTTACAGGCGGATGCTTCTCATCTCTTCAGTTTACTGTGTCCCTGCAGAACAAATCCTAAAGGCACCTCTGCGGCCACCCCTTGTGTCCTCAGCATCAGATCCTATCTTGCCTATCAGGGATGCAGCGCTTCTAACAAGACCTCAGCAGTCAGCTTTGGCAGGCCTACAGCCACAAAGAGAAGGACACTTTAAAGGTGTAATGATAGTGACTTATCCAAGGTCATAGAAGGGGTCAGTTGTGACAAAAAAGGAGGGGTTTCCTATCTCAGAAGAATTAATAACTGCACATAATCTTTGTTATTATCTTGAGTAAAGTAGTGGACTGTTGTAAGCTACTCTTAGGGATCTGCATATGCAGTGAGAGGTTACAGAGCTGAGCAGGGTGCTCAGGACTGAGAGCATAGAAGGGGAATAGACCATGCCCCACCATGGAGATTAGCATGGGCTTGGAAAACTGGTGCTGGAGTAGCCAGTGGTAGGTGTCTCACAGGACTGGATGTGGCTGTTCGGAGTTAGAGGTGCGCCTCCATGTAAAGAAGAGCATTCGCACTAATATTCAAAGCTCGAGATGGAGGAAACCTTGCAAACATTGGTCTCATCAAGCACTTCCCAGGGAGGAAGCTATAAGTGGTTCTGTACGCCTGCCCAGTGCTCACGGTCCTGCAGCAGAGCACTCAAGGCATCCCTAACAAAGTAGGGAGGGCTTGCCTGGATGACCTCTGAAGTGCTAATTCTATTTTTAGCCAGTCTGATTGGGCTGCTCCTTAAGCATCGCTGCCAATGCTCCCGTTTCCAGGCTTCTGTACGTATTATTTCCTCCAGGAGGCATACCTCTAGGCCCACCAGCACTTACACAACTCTACTTATCTTCTGAAGCTTATTTTGCACAGCACTTACCCCAGGAATCATTTAAAAAAAAACCTCAAGCCCAACTAAATGTAATTACTCTATTTAGACATTTCCTATGAAATCTCTTTAAGCTCTTAGAGAGCTCTGATAACTTTTTGGATTATCAGAATTTATTTCCATATGATTTGGTGTTCCTTCATCAGACTAGAACCTAGCGCAGGGCCATGATGGAGCAGGGTCCTGGATATATTGCATGATTATGTCACATGGTTATACTGCATGGCTATATTACATGTCGTGTCTTCTGACATGTGGACTTGCTTGTAGTGGCACAGTGCGTGTCTTTTAAATATGTGGATTATTAATGACAATTTTAAGATGCCAGGTACTAATGTATTGCATTAGATCCATATTTTGTCAAATAATGCAACAATACCCATGAGTTCAGTTGACTTTTAACATGTTTGGATTTGGAATCCATACTATAATTGCTGCCAAATCATATTTACACTGGCAGAATTATTTTTTATCTTCATGAAGCATAAGATAATCATCAATGCTATCATCGATGACATCTAATATTTCATATTAAATGTGGCACTTAATATTACACGGTAGTTCATCTCGGGAAAATATTATATACCAATTTTCTTTAAAATATCTTATATTAAGCTAGTTCCTGCTCTACGCAAATTATACAATGAAGGGCAAGACACAATCAGTTTGTCTAAGAACCTTCTGTCACAAAACTTAAGAGCATCCAGACAAGGAAGGATATCCCAAGCTCCACGCACTATGTAACAAAATAACAATAATAACATACAATGCTTCAAGGAAATTTTGATTTTTTTTTCCTGGAATGATTTTCTGAAAGATAAACCCTTTAAAAGGAAAATATTTTGTGTGTACACTGCTGGTGCTTTGGAAATATATATTTCCACACATGGAAATAAGTCTAACTAATTTGCTTATTGGACAAGCTGGCACTGACAGTGCACTGGCTTTCACATGGTGAGGACCCAAGGCCTTACCCAGTCAGGCAGCAAAACACACTGGGAATTTGGGAGAAGCACCGCTCCCAGTGTGATGAGCTGCTAAGAAAGGCTTTATGAACAGAGGAGGCCATGAGCGAGCAAAGGAATTAGAGGGGGCAGTGCTCATTAAAACAGCAACAAAGAACAGTGACACATGCAAAAGATGATACAGAGACCCATGTTGTGGGTTTTGGGGTATAAAGGTCTATATGGCATGTCCGGTTAGGAAACTGGGGGCATTGAAAGTAAGCCCAAAAGTCTAACTGTGCAAAGGACAAGATGAAAGTGACACATTAGATTGTCACCTGCTGGTGTTAAACTGAAAAAATTAAGAGTTGGGCACAAAATGACTTGTGAAAAGTTGACCATTGGCACAGTGATATGGGGCGGGGGAAGCCTGGTGTATGGTGTTGTGAAGAGAGTCCAATGGGAAGTGCAAACTTAGAACATCGTGTTGTTTGCGGTGCTGGGGATTAAATCCAGGGCCTCACACTTAAATCTAGGGCCTCAAGCACTTTACCCCGGAGCTACACCCCTAGCCCTGGAAAGTCATTTTCTCACGATTCTTCTGGTTTTCCAGTTAGCAATAATTTCTTCTGCTCTTGGTTATTCTGAGCATTTTGGTCCACGCATTGACTATAGATAGCATTTTGCTGTCTTTTGAGATATTTCCTCACACATAAAGCAATAACAATAGCCTATTTTTCAGTAGGTAGTTAGGAATAAGTGAAAGAACATGGTAGAACGGCCTTGAGCACAGAGGCTGGCATGATGTACAGTCTCAGTATTGGGCCTGACCTCTAGTCATCACTGCTGGCATTGCCATCATCACTGTTATTATGAACCTCTGTCCAGCTGTTTTTTTCTGTGCCACTGCAGTGGAAGCTCCTTAAATCCAGTGAACACATCTCTTTGTTTCTTAAAAAAAATACGAAGTAGGACTTCTACAAATAGAAACTGAATTTGCAGCACAAAAAAAGCCGGATTTCTATGACAGAAAACAATTATGTGACAAGAGACAGGCATTTGCTTCCTTCAGTTATTGAGGAGGTGGACAGATGGGAGATATGGTGGCTACACACAAGGACACAGCTGGGTGGGCCGACCACTGGCAGTATTTGAACAGCCAGCTCCGAGCCGGCCTTTAGGTGAAATGACCGAAGGGAAGATGCAACAGAAATGTGGTGGTGGAACAAACGTGCAATCACTTTCCGTTCTAAAAAGGCATAAAACTAGCGTTAGAACAGCAAGGAAGGTAGAAGCAGAAAGGGCATGGGTGTGAAGTAACTGACCTAGGAAATGTGGGAAGTGAAAGCCCTTGTTAGAGGCTAAGGGGAGCCCGTTTGGGTGCGGCCATACACACCTGTAATCCCACCCCTTGGGAGGTTGAGACAGAAGGATCACTACGAGTTCTAGATAAACCTGGTAAGTTCAAGGCAGCCTGAAACACACAGTAGCTTAGTGAGACGCTGTCTCAAAACAGGTAATTTAAAAAATGTCTTAAGATGTTTGGCTCCTAAACCCCTCTGTACTCCTAGCCCCATATGGTTTCCACTCTCCTCAGCTGAAGAACACACATGGCATGTCTGAAGATGGCAGCAGAGTTTCTGGACCCAAAACACGGAAGAGGGCTCGGAGTGGAGGGTGGGGGTTCCATTCCAAAATTGAGGAGACCGAGTGAAGGGGTGCTGAGCCAAGGCCTCCAGTTTGCCCCGTGTGGGAGGAGGAGCCACCCCCAAGTTGTCCCCCAGATGTCTGAGCAAGGCCTCTAACACAAGAGTCTGGAACCAACCAACCAAAGCCAAACAACTAACAGCAGTATCCTGCCATTTGCACCTGAAAAGAACCAAAAGCTTTTTTGAAAAGAGTTAGAAAATAACAAGAGAAAATCTCTTGGAAATTAAAAAGAAAAAATTAAAAAAATGCTTATCTCAATAAAGAATCTGGGAGAAAAAGCTGAAGAAATCTTTTCTTTTTTAGCAAAAGCGACAAAGACAGAAAACCAAACAATTTGGGATTTTAGAAAGACAATACACAAAATGATGGGAGGATTCACAAACAAAATAACTGGAGGAAATTACACACAATTGAAGGGCATGAGTGAAAAGATAGCACCACCCAAGTCCATGGATAAGAACAGAATCAACACCAAGCCACATCACTGGCATCTTTCATTTATTTATTTATCTTCTGTATTTGGTACAGGGTCTTCAGGGTCTATATGGTCTCACTACCTAGATCAGACTTGTAGTGATCTTCCTGTTTTCAGCCTCCCAAGTGCTGGGATTACAGGGGTGCGTCCCCACACCCGGTCTCAATCTCTGTCTCAGCATGCTCTGGGGTCCGGGCTGGCATGGCACAATGGTGGTCGAACCCTGGCCGCTGTGCTCTGCCTAAGCAGGCATTTCAGTCTGCTGAGCTAGCTGGCTGGCCCTACTGGCATCTTTCAGAACTAGGAGCAAAGTGAAGATTCTCCAGATCTCCAGAAAGACCTGGGCTTCGATGACTTCAGACTTGTTAAAGACACAGACACAGACACAGACACACACACACACAAATTTTAAACCTGGCTAAACCACCAATTAAGTTTGATGACTATGACCTATGACCTCCCTAGGTGACCAGAAATTTCTAGCTGTATTACAATCATGTGGGACTGCCATGCTGTAGGTGATGCCTTGCTGCCCAGAACAATGTTACGTTAGCACTGCGTACCATAGACAGGACTGCTGGTTTAGATTCGAGAAGGTAAAAAGACTCTAGACTACTTTTGAAGAGATGAAATTGGGCTGGAGTACAGCTCAGTAGTAGAGCACTTGCCTAACACAAGGCCGTGGACAGACAGACAGACAGACAGAGACGGGGACAGAGATAGAGAGAAAATAAGAACATGAGAGAATGAGAGCAGACAGATACAGACTAATGTGTCCCAAACTTAGAAAAACTAAACTGTTTCAAGGAAGAGATTTACATAATAGGGAAGAATTCTGGGATCAAATCAGAGGCAGTTACATAAAACACTCTGTAAATGAAAAGCCATTTGTTACCCCCAGGAAAAAGTTGCATAGAAAAGGAAATATAAGTAGATTTTACTGCACCTCCTTTAGTTGTTAAATATGTGTACATAATTACAAAAAACATGCACCTAAACGGAGCTAGCCCATGGCACCGCGGTGGGGAATGGGGCCTTTGCAATGGTGCGGGCAGGCATCTTCTGTTACAGTGGATACAAAGCCTAAAACTGGAAACAATTACCCAGGGATGTCTAGGAGTCTCCCTTTACAGAATATAAGGTCAACACTAAAATAACCAGCTTAAAAAAGTCATTTTCTTTGAGAAAGAAGGAAAGTGCTGTCGGGGGAGGCATCTGAGCTTCACTTGAAGGTCTGGGAACAAGCATGGTCTTCAGAGCAGAGTCATGAGAAGGCGCAAACTTGGTGATCGCAAGCAGTAGCCACAAGGCAGCAGCCAACACGTCCACTTATTTAACTCCCAATTATTATTCAGCAGCTATGGCTCCAGGCCAGGCCATGCCATGTGCTGATAGGCGGTCGTCACGGGATGAGCTACCAAGACACCGTGCTACTGAGATAGGTGAAACTGTTTAGGTTCCAACCAAGTATTGTAGCAGAGACCCCAGGGCAAGTACCATGAACGTTCCAGAATATGCTGGAGCTGCTCAATCCAACATAATAACTGCTAGGCACATGTGGCTATCTCAATTTGAATTATTCAGAAGTAAGTAACATTCAGAGTTCAGTTCCTCCGTAACACCAGCCAGCTGTGTTTCAGGGGCTCAGAAGTCACCTATTGCTGGTATAACCGTACTGAACCACAGACACAACCATTTCCTCATTTCAGAGAGCTGTGGTCTCTCGGGTGGTCTTCGTGTGGAAGTTCTGAGGTGGGGAGTTCTTCAAAGCATATTCCCTTGCAGCAAATTCAAGTACAATATGAAACCAGGGAAGCATCACATTCCACAATTCCATTAGTGAACAGTCCTGCAGAGCTTGATGTTTAACTAGCTAAGTTATCTGCACTTGGAATGGCATTTCCACCTTGTTAGCAGTTTAGCTTCAGGTGAAGCCACCCCGGAGCTAAGCAGAAGGGGGTACTTCTTACTTGTGATGCTGCTCGACCAGGGGAATGGTCACCACTGGTGATTGGAAACTTGAAAATCTTTGAAAATGCTTTTTTTTTTTTTTTTGTACAGTGGAAGCAGGGCTGAGCTCATGAGCAGGAAAATTCTGAGTTTGTTTCTGACCCTTACTACTCATGAGCTGTGTAGTCTCAGACAAACCTCTCAACCTCTCTGTGCTGCTGTTCTCGCAGGAGGCGCACACATCCAGGAGGGGCCAGGTAGGCAGGTGGTAGGTGCCGCGTACGGCAGCTGCTGCTCTCCTTTACTTCCAGCATGCTGCTTGTGGGCTCAAAGGGCAGGAGCTCCTTATCTTTGAGTTTTTTCTTACCACTATAAATTCTAGCTTTATTAAAGCACCTATCACTGCCTAAGTACCAAAGTACCTATACCAGGAAGGGGAATTTCCACTCAAAGAAGGGTGACGGTAAGTTACCCACATGTACGAAGGCCCATAGCCATCTGGTCCAGGTCCGGGAGGAGTGGTAGGAGGCGGGGGAGGAACTGTGGGGGTGAGTGGTGGTGGGAAAGCTGCCTGGCAGGAGATAAAGCCACCAGGGTGGGCTGCTGTCGGTACGGTGAGGCCTTGAATGCCATGCTAGGTGCCCTCAGCCCTTGATAATGACTGCTGGCAACATGCTGGCCTGGCTGCTCAGCAAGAGAGACATGAACGGAGCCAGCCCATGCTAGCCCACATTCAAGGGATTTTCTACCCTGAGTTTTTACCCCAAGAGGACAATCTCCACTGTCTCCTTTGATTTCCAAACTACTTCACTCCAAATGGGATTAAATTCTCAATATGATAAGCCCGAGCTGGCATAGACCATGGCTACCAGACTCCACTTTTCCTTGTAGTTGGTCAATACATTCAGGTTTGTTTTCTGTTTTCCTTTCAAGGCTTTCTCCCTCCCCCACCCTCAAGCAGGGCCAATATCTGAGGAGAAAGAAAAGGCCGCAGGCAGGGCTCCTTTCTCTGAACAAGCTTTGCAAGCTTTGCACCATCATCCTTGGATACGCTTCAGTGGGGGGCCGACCTTCCGTTCCAAAAGGAATTCCCGGTCCTCACACAGGCGCCTTTGTTGTCCGAGGTTATGAGAAGTTAACCACTACTTCACACAAGGAAACATCTTTTCATTGTGCAAAGTCGTGATCAAAGAGGCCCATCGTTTAAACTGAGGGAACAAAACCATGATTTATATATAGAACTGCTACAGAACAAAGAATGAACCCAGTTACCAAAGTAAAACTCTACATGTGCAATATCCAGCATAAGGTTTGCTCAGCTACTGATGGATTTTAAGGTTTCCTCTGCAGCATATGCCAAATTCTAAGTATTTTTACTAAGCTACAAAAACTTTCTTTTGCATTTGTTCAACTTATAAGCATCTCCCATATTTTCCAAATTCTCTGTAAGAGATCTTGCTAAAAATTATGTATTATAGGTATTGTATACGTATTTGTACATATGTAACATATAACTGGTATCAGTATACATATAAAATAGATATGCTAATACATATAGTAGTAGCACACAAAGTTTAGGGAGTCATACTCATAACTACCATAATTATAACTACCTAATTTTGTGATAACAATTTAACTATTTCCTGCCCTGTTTTATACTTCTGGTTATAACTGAGAAGTTAAAAAAAGTAAACTTTTTCCAGCTTCTAATGCCTAGAGTAGTAACTTCCTGGCTATAATCCTGGCACAAAAGAAAAGCCCACCTTTCCTGGCCCTCTTCATCCAACCCTGAGTAAATGTACATCTGTATGTTTGCTAGCTTTTGTTCTACCCTTTCTATAAATTGAGTACTGCAGGGAGGGTAGAGAATAGCTACCCTCCCATTTAGTCACATTGTGAATATTATGTTTCCATTTTTATGGGATTTTTTCATACTTTTTAATGTGTTAGGTACAGGGTCTCATCTCACAGCTTAGACTCATAGTGATCCTCCTGTTTTCAGCCTCCCCAGTGCTGGGACTATAGGTGTGTGCCACCATGATAGGTCTTGGTGGCTGGCCCAGTGCACCTGGGGATGGCTAGCATGGCATGTGGTGCCAGAGATCGAACTCCAGTCCCTGTGCTTGCCTAAGCAGGTGCTTAGTTTGCTGAGCTATCTCACCAGCCCTCATACTCTTGATAGCAAGAGGACAAATAAATCCAGAATGCTGGTACCAGATACAGACCTTTGACCAAGTCCCTGGTTTTCTGCATGAAAATATATAATATTCATTATGATTATTCTACATGGCCACAGATTACTCAAAGAGCGGCCTGTCATCAGTAGGATAGCCATTCTGATCCACAGCTTAACATTTTCAAACTTTCCACTGTTGGTAAAGTCACTTTCCTTGCAGTTTTCAAGTTCAAAGTGCACAGTGCTGACTATAAATACTATATATTTTAATGTGTGGCATGATTTTGATTGTCCTTGTCCTTTCATTTTCTTCTGATATGGAGTAAAGATGACCTGTCACATCAGGTGGTTAATGACCAGCCCAGAGGCCAAATTCCTCCATCATAAGCCCAAGGGTTTGATCCACAATTCAAAACGTTGGGCCACAAAAGCCTGCGATTAGCTGTAGCAGTCAGAAACTCTTCTGTTTCCAAATAGCTTAAGACCCCACCCAACAGAAGGGAACCCAAGCCAATTCTCAACTGCTCTTCATTCCTGAAGCACAAGCTCTTCACAGTGGGAGGCAGCAAAGTGGCTCTGTCTTCGCAGCAGGGCTCATGCTAGAAGTCTGTAGGTACCACCTGCCCCTTGGGGTGTGATCTTTTCTATTTATAAAGCCCTTATTTTGTCTTAACTTTCTCAGGCATAGGGCATTAGGAGACTTGTGTCAGACATGCAAACTACCTTGCACGTGATCACATCCAGGTCTGGTGAGGGTGAGTGGGAGAGGACTGAGTGACTGGGTCACTGCACCTAGAATGCTGGCAGTCCTTTTATTTTTTATCTTTATTTTTTGTATTTTAGAGAAGGGTCTACAGGGTGTTCAGGATCTCATTACTAGATTGGACTCATAATGATCTACCTGTTTACAGCCTCCCAAGAGCTGGGAGTACAGGTGTGCGCCGCCACGCCCAGTCTCAATTGCCACCTCAGTGCGTTCTGGGGGCGGGGCCGGCATGGCAGGGCTGGGGATCAAACCTCCTGGCCTCTGCATGTGCTTACAGGTGCTTTAATCCACTGAGCTATTTGGCCGGCCTTGGCTAGTCCTTTCAGGTGCTCAGGAAGGTTATAGCCACAGTGCTTTCCACAGGAACCATGCATGCAGATTTCCATGGGCAAACTGTGGGGCTCTGGACGGTGGGGGTGGTGATGATGATGGAGATGGAGGTGGTGATGGTGGTAGTGGTCTGTTGGGGTAATGACCGTGATGGTGGTCACGGATTTCTGACCCTTGATCCTCTACTGTGTGCTTAACTCTTCACACTTGCTACCTAATTTTCTCAGCGACTGTGAAATGTGCACTGTGATAAAAATTGTGATTTCTTAAATTAAAAAAAATTATTACTCTAACAGCCACATTGCCATTTGCCTCAAAACACTCCTGCTTGCCTTGAACACGCTTGTCCCATGTCCTTGGCACTTCCTGAAGCAGTTCTGGAAGGACTTTTTCAGGAACATCTTCTGTGGTGCTGCTGTCACTGCCTTGGGGCCATGAGTTCATTCAGAAGATTTGCCACTCATGGTCATCTTGACTTTGGGGAAGAGGTCCCCCAGTAGGGTCGTGTGCATAGGGTGAGTGCAGCCCCGCCTACGTGTTCTCCCGAGCCTGCCTTTCTGTTAGATGACGCTCTTGGCAGAGGCATTTGGTGTATTTTTCATCATGCCTCATAAAGACACTCACAAAAAAGGACTTCAAGAACTGCTCTTCAGAAAGCAGTGAGAGTGATGTGCCTGGAGCAAGGGGCCCATCTAGAGGAGGACGAAGCAAGGCACTTTTTTGCATAATAAATATTTAAACACCTACCATATTTTCCATCAGCCCTTATAATGATTACTAGTTCCATTTTATGGATAAAGACATTGGTTTGATGAGCTTAACTAATTCATAGGTATCACACTACTGAAC
Organism: Ctenomys sociabilis; assembly: GCA_004027165.1. Lineage (NCBI taxonomy): Eukaryota > Metazoa > Chordata > Mammalia > Rodentia > Ctenomyidae > Ctenomys > Ctenomys sociabilis. The sequence goes on from PVKA01000034.1 coordinate 150,380, forward strand.
CCAATAAAGAGGGCAGCGATGATTTGGAGTTTAAGCCTCTTCATTTGTGCCATGGAGCACGCACTACATGCGGTCAAGCTGATCAAGACAGAGGTACGTGGGGGACGCAGGAGGAAGGAGGTCAGTTAACCCCTGACTTCCTGTCATGAAGGGCTTCAAGGGCTTGATGCTTGACAGGTGTCTCCAAGTGCGGGCCCAGCGCTATACTGACAGTGTGGAAAGAATACAGCTTTGCATTTCAGCCCTGTTTTTTTTCTGTAATAAATCCTCTGCTCAGGCTGGGAAAGTAGCTCAGCGGGCTTAAGTGCCTTGGCTGGCAAGTGCAGGAATTGGGGTCCAATTCCTAGTACCACATGCTGTGCCTGCCCCATCCCCAGGCATGATAAGCCGGCCACTGAGACAGGGCGTGGTGATGCGCACCTGTAATCCCAGTGTTGGGGAGGCTGAGGCAGGAAGATCACTAGGAGTCTGAGCTGCATAATGAAACCCTGTGCCAAATAAATAAATAAATAATTAAAAAATAAATCCTTTGCTCTTTCCTATAAATACTCTCTCTCTATTGAGGATACAAAAATTCTATCACCTATTTAAGTAAGTGTGCACAACCAAAGATCTGTACATACATGTGAGCATTGAAAATATCCTTCAGCTTATAATGTTCTATCATTTTTACTAGAAAAGATGTCAAAAATAACAGAACAGTCATCCTGAACTGTTCAACCTCTCAGAGATCTTGATTTCCTTCCTATAGTTTTTTCCAGAAAAAACAAAACAAAACAAAACAAAATAAGTTGACATGCACTTTAAATGTAATGCAAAAGGGAACAGTAGGGAGGGATTCCTGAGGAACCATGTAAGGAAGATCCTGGGTGGGGAGGCCAGGAGAATTTGCCCCTGCTGTGTGTCATACACGGTGTCCTCATGGTGTGATTTCAGGAACTGATATCTGTGAGTCACACACTTCTATGGTACAGGGCGAACAGTCGGCCACCAGAGCTATCACTGTGCTGCTGCCCATCTGCTGCTCTTCGGGCTTCTGGGCCTCTCTGCTTGGGTTGGTGTGAAAGGCTCTACTGCTATGAGCCCTTCCTTTCTGCCTCACAGCTGGCCAGCCACCAAAGGGGCGGGTTCATGCAGTAACGGGAGGAAGTGCCTCAGTTACGTTTTCTATGGGTTAAGCTATATTTCGTTTGCTAATAAATTTTCTTGGAACACAGCTCTATCTGTTACATTTGTCTATGATTGCATTTGAGATCCACAGCAGAGTTGAAAAGTTGCGAAAGACACACCTTATTACCCACAGTCTAAAATATCCACTAGATGGGCCCCTGTGCAGAAATCTTGCTAACTCCAGCTTTACAAAATAAAAACAAGCATGTGACAAGCCACCATGTGTAGCCACTGGACATGTGAACGTGGGGTCAGGTCTTCTGAGGTCGAGCAGGCATCGAATGAGCACGAAAGCAGATTCTTCATCTCCAGAGCAGCCTGACTGTGACTAGCTGGGTGATGAAGCCCCTGGAGAGAGATTCTGAAGCAGAGTCATCCTGCTGCATTGTGCCTGGATTCCTGACCAACAGAAACTGCAAGATAACAAATGTTTGTTGTTTTATGCTGCTCAATTTTGGGGTAGTTTGTTATACAGCAATGCAGTACAACAATTGCATCTCTTTAGCTATGCTTATCCTTCCATGGTGAGTGAAATTCTAGGTCCCAGGTCAGAGTCTTAATGTGCTCTGCTCTGGCCAGTTCCCCAACCTCAAGTGGACAACTGATTACTCTGTCCTGTGGCCATGTGGTCATTTATGCAGATGTTGCTCTTTCTGACCGGTCCTGTGTCTTATTTAGTTTATAGCTATAAAACCTGATTTAATGCCTGTTATTCATAATGGAATGATGAATATTACTGAGTGCTAAGTGTCTTAGGATTTTATGTGCATGTTATCTAACCTTTACAATGACCTTGAGAGGTCAGTGTTATTTTTAAGCCCATTTAATAGAAAAGGAAACAAAGGCGTAGCAAGCTAAGGAATCTGCCTCATACCCTCAACTACCAGGAAATGTGTATTCATCCTGGTGCTGCCATACTGACCATGAGCTCAGCCATGCCACTCCTGCTGAGGAACCTCAGAACCTCACCCATAAAGTGTTGACAATGATGGCCCTTTCCTGTACCTCAGCGTGGATGCCTAGAAAAACACATGAGGTCATGATTCTTAATTCTCAGTAATTGTGCACTCCAAATACCTCTTAAACCTGACAAATCTGAAAAGTGGCTAGAAAACCAGGTAGAATGGGACAGAGGCAGGAGCCTAGCACCTGCCTGCCTGATCCCTGGCCCTCTTCTTCCTCTTCCTCCTCCTACTCTGGGCATCTCTGTGTCTCCACCTCACCTATAAACATCCTGCAATAATGGTGGGTAGAAGTGCTGGGATGGAAACACTTCACATTCACACACTGGGCATTTTTACTGGGACAGCACATGTATTCTGCCCTTTCTAGAAAGCCCACTTTTCACCATTTCAGTGACTCTTGATTTCTCCATCTTGTCCTCTTCCAGAAAGCACACTGGATTGTTTGCCCCAGTTCTCAACTTGCACGGGAACTTCTGCCCCTCTCACACAAGAGAGTTACAGCTTTTTGAAGTTGAACCCTAAGGATGTAGAAGACTGTTGGGTATATAATGGCATTTAATTGACTTTAGTTGAAAAAAAAAAAAGGAAAGAAACCACTGTAGACTGTTTTATGCTACAGTGTAAATTCCATAGGAAAGTTTCCCTGTGTTGATCCCAGTGCCAAGGGTACAGTGAGTGCGCAATGAATCTTGATCTGACTGTCCTTAAAATCCTACCCTCATAAATCCTGCCCAGGTTTAGCAGGGGCAGACTAAAAGAAGTAGAGGTGATCAAATGGACTTAAGATGCCTACCTCCAGTCCACAGCTGTGGCCTCACAGGTACAGGTTCACATGACATTGGTGAAAATAGGTGACTTACAGTGGGAACTTAAGTGGTTTCATGGTGCCACACTATCAGTGCCGTGAGTCCAACTTTTAGGACAAGGATTATCTATATGTTCTGCTCAGGCAGCAGCCAATGAGCCCAGCTTTCAATTGAATCATGTTTGAAACAGTGATGTTGGGGCTGGGGAGATAGCTCAATGGAATAAGCGCTTCCCTGGCAAATGCAAGGGCCTGAGTTCAATCCCTGGTTCCGCCAAAAAAAAAAAAAAAAAAAAAACCCCAAAAAATACAGTGATGTTTACAGGAAAAAAGAACCCTTGCGTTTCTGTAAGGACTACCTATTTGTCTTGCTTCTTCAAATACCACTGGCAAAAACAAACAAACAAAAAAATCCAGAAATATTGCTCCTGAGGAATGGCAAAACCCAGACTGGAAACCTGACCACGGGTTCCTTTCAGCGTCATCTGTCATGAATTAGGGAAATTGGCCATAAAGAAACAGAAACACCTAACGTATGCTGGACATCAAAATCAGAAAAATACGCTGCATGGTCATCACTAGGGAAATGTGTACTGCAACTATCTCCACCCCTGCTTGGCCATCCAAGGAAACGGCAAGTTTTGTCTCCATCCGGTAACTATTCAAACCCTAATCAAATATGACTTCCTCAAGTACTGTTTTTATTTTTTCTTCTAAATACTCAACTTCCACAGAAGAAAACAATTTTCCAGGAAATATTAGAGGGCTTTCTAGTTGTTCATTCATGCACTCATTTATTTTTCCATTGAACAAATGTTAGATTTCCATAAGAGTAAGCAAAGAAAGAAGGAAGTTCTCAAAATTTTGCAGGTCAAGGAAAGTTTGCTAACTTGTAAGCTAAAATCAACAAAACAGCTCCACCTTCTGCAGTATAGAATGTAATGCGGAAACAGTTTGTGGAAATGATCCAAAATCAATTAAAGTAGACTTTAAGTAACCGAATATATGAAAATATACAGTATAGTCCACGGATCACAAGAGTATTTCTAGAGAGTAGTTCAGGGCGCAAGCAAAACAAAACTAGAAATTGTTCAACTCTTACCCTACTGTTAATATACTCAGCCAAGTAAATGTATGTTGGGCTTAAATCCTTATTTTTCAGTCCTTCATGTTTTCTTAGCTGGCTATAGTAACATACAGACCACATAAACATAAACTAATGTGTTCTTTAGAGAGCCAACTCCTGCTGCTTAAGCCAGAGATAACTGGAAAGGAAACCTATAATATTCATTACTAAAATTAGTATTTTGCCATATATGCCTTAGCAAACGGCTACCTGGTTTTGAATCATTTGAAGACTTCCTGACAGTATTCACTATTTCTAGTGGACAAGGACAGTCAGCATGTTTCTTGTCCATTGTTAAATAATGGGATAAAATTATCTTCTTATTTCAGCTCTTCCAAGTAGTGCTGTTGTTTGAAAGCCATCAGCCCTGGTCTGTGGCTCAGGCAGGTGAAGGTCTCAAACCAGTAATACTTTGGAGGCTGTGGTGTGTTGGCAAATTTTTTTAAAAGAGAGAAGCATACAATTTATTTAAAGGTAGGGAAAGGGGCTAAGAGAGATGTGGGGCAGGAAGAGAGGGAGGGGGTAGAGAGAGAGAGGGAGAGGGAGAGAGAGAAAAGAGGGGAGAGAGAGAGACAGAGAATCTCAAAAAGCTACTCTGCATAAGTAGGAAGCATTCGAAAGGAAAATATTCCAGCAAATGTTTAGCAACTAGACAAAGCGATACTTATTAAATAGATAATATGCAGTATAGTGTGGAAATAATAATAAATGATATCTTGAAAATCAATTCTGTGTGGATCACTGACTTTCACAGAATGACTTCAATGAGTTTTGTCAGATGCCTTAACCCACAGTCAATCTTATCATGACAACTGACTAGTAGCTAAAGTTCTGATGTGAATGTGGGTTAATATTTTTCCTTAACAATTAAGGGGCTGGGGAGATAGCTCAGCGGTGTAAGTACCTGTCTGTCAAGCACAAGGACTTGGGTTCAATCCCTAGTACTATATTCCATGCTGGCTGTTGAAACTAGGTGTGGTTTCAACTCCCCTATAATCCCAGTGCTGGGGAGGCTGAGATAGGCAGAGCTGCATAGTGAGATTCTGTACCAAATAAATAAATAAGTAAGTAAGTAAGTAAGTAAGTAAGTAAGTAAGTAAGTAAATAAATTTAGAAGGGAATAGATGAACATATGTAGGGATTTCCCTTATTCGTGAATTACATGAGCAAAGTTCTGCTGAATTAGATAATAGTTTTTGGATAACAGAAGAAAGATATCCTCAAAGAAGTTTTGTGTCATTCTCATGTAATAGTCAGATGCAATCTACTTTTTAATTTTCATTTTTCTTTAAACAGTGGTAACTGAATTCAGAGCCTTCACACTGTGCTATGTACCTGAACCTGTAAAGCTTTTTTAAGATAAGTTCTCATTAAGGTACCTACACTGGGTCCAAACCTGAGGTCCCCCTGTATCAGACTCCCAGAGCGCAAACATTACAGGTGCTGGTACCACATCTGCCTCGAACCCATCTATTTTTACACTCACACGAACATTTTCATTATGTTCTTATTTTTTTTTTCTTAAAGAATACAAAATAGTAAAACAAGAAAAAAAGCATTAGAATGACACAAAATTTCACTAAACAAAATAATAGGAATTCAATAATGGTTGCTGTCTTGCATAATATTATCTTCAAAGTAACTGTTTAGGTTGCCAGATATAAACCTGCAAAATTGGCTAAAAATACCACCACCAACAAAAAGTTGTAAGACATTAAAAGAAAACATGAGAACAAAAAGAAAAAATTTTAGCATTATCTGCTCTTTTCAAAAGACTAGCAGAAATCAGCAGTATAATTATGCAGATTATCCTGCATACATACATGAATATATCCTTTGTCCTCTTTCGTCCTTCATCTTAAGTTTTCTTTTCCGTTCAACAAATTTTTCTTTCACCATGTTCTTAATCATAGACAATAAAAAAAAAAAAATCAATCTTTATGGATAGTGTTTGCCAATTTCAACGCTGCAAGTGGTCCTGCAATGTCTGATTTCACATTACCATGTGGCGCTATGAGCACAGGCGGAGAGGTGTACAGTAGCCTGTCACTACAACATTTCTCCTATACAAACACAATAAAGTAACCTGAAGAAGACAGAAAATGGTAAGAAAAAATCTAGAAAATGGTGTTTTAGGTATTAAATGAAAAAATATAATTTCTTTAATTTGACTACATTCCAAATAAAAAAAAAAATAATTTGACCACAATCTAATTTCAAATATTATTAAAGTCTCACAAAATTTCTGAAATTCTAAACTCCCACAGCCAGTCCCGGCTGGATCTGGTGCAGGCTCGCAAGGTTCTGAGCTTAAAGGGCAACTTTTTTCCCTCGGCCTGTCATTCAGTGATCTGGGGCCCAGTTACCTACCCACAGGTGCCTGCCCGAGTGCTGATGAGTCGCACGGGGGCAGGGGCCTGGCATTAAGGTCCCAGTAGGATATCAGCATTCAGCGAAAAACATACAGGGAAAAACGACTCCAGGAGTCAAGTGAGTTTTGAGCCAGTACTGTGTCCCAGCTCGAAGAAAGGCAAGAGCTCTTAGGGGTGGGACAAAGCTGACAGACAGTTCTCTAAAGGTCTTCACATGCCTGTGGCACAGCAGACCCATAACTCGATCTGTATCATGAAGACCACGGCAGAAACACCGGACGGAGCTCCCATTCTGGGCACACAGAAGTCAGTCAGGGGCGCCACTTTCTACTTTCTCCAGCCCAGCGGAGGGGCAGTTTTCAGGTATGACTCGGCACAAGCCTGTGAAGCTGTAGGTGCAACTGGTTCTCTTAACTACACAGAAGCCTGTTACTTGGTTCCTGGGGCTGACTATTCTCATCTCCTCCCAGAAAGGACCAAAACAAAAATCAATATAAGCTTGGAACAGGATAATCTTAGCATACACCCAGGGGTAACTCCCAATGGTAAATTTTTTATGTAGAAATCATGGGATGTGCACTAGATGGTGGGAGTTAGGAAGAGCCAGGTGCCTCTGTGTAGCCAATATTGACAATAGGCTCCTGCTAAAGGAAGATAAAAACTGTCAAGCACTTTTTGAAACTTTCAGAATTACGCAGTTCTACATTTATGATTAACTTTGGGATTCTAGAACTTTTATTTTTCTAGAATAATATCCAACTTGGGACTTTGTGCTTGCCAGGCAGGAGCTTATGCCACTGAGCTATATCCCCAGCCCTCTAGACCTTTGTAGATCCTTTCTTTAACCTATTATTTAGAGCAGAAATTTGAAAATAAAGCAAAACATATAAAACAAAAAAGGTTTACTTTCTTTTTCTAGTGTGAAATTGGGGTAATATGTATTCCAAAGGTTTGTTGTACTAAACTGAAGCATTTGGCCATGGAGTGTTTAGGAAGGAAAAACACTAATGACGGCTCAGGCACATGGTATTCCTTCTCCTGTACTCCATTCACACTTAAGTGACCCTTACAGATGGAATACTGATGAAGAGGCTGGCTTCTTCCTGTCTTCTAAGCAGGTAGGAAACAAGCTTAATTGGTACTGCATTCCCCTCCTCCTGAGGGCAATATGCTTTTCCGAGAATAAGAAGAAAACAAACAAAGTCCACCTATTATTATAGGTGGCCAGGTTATTAGCCAGATCAAATCTCAAGGGAGTAAGAGATTTTTTATATGTGTATAATATTATATATATATATATATATATATATATATATATATATATATCAAAATATATATGTTTTTTCAGGTTGGCTAAGGGCTAATAGTTATGCAACAGATAATTTAATCAAATACTAAGAGTTTCAAGCACAGAAGGGACAGAAGAACCATATGGAGTCAGACTAGCCTAAAATATACTCTTACATGTAGAATCAAGAGCGCACAATCATACCATTAAGTGAAAATAAAAATGAATTGTATCTCAAAGCTAAAATATTTTTAGAATAATTTATCATTCAAAATATTCTGATTGTAATTTAAGGCATATAGAAGTAGTATATCTGGGCATTTGGTCACAGAACATGGCCTAGAAGCATTTTAAGGGGATAAAGAATTGACTTAATGTACTGTTAAGTTTAGCATTGCTTGAACTATGAGATTTCAGTTTTAGTTGCTTTATCATCAGGTTTCGTAAGAATCTAAGCCAGACTTCTAAGTAGAAGCATTCTAAGTTGAGAAAAAGTATAATATATGATAAGCCAAACACTGGCAAGTTGTCAAAGTAAAAATATCTAACTGTGAGCACTAAAGCAGATTACCTACATCAAATTTCTACAAGTAATAATAATCAAGCATGTGTGTGTCTGTGTTTATGGGTCAAGCTTAAGCAGGAACCAAGGATGTAGAATCATTCATCTTCTTGTGAAGTTTATATAAGGCACACTGGACTTGACATGTTCCTTAAAAGAGTTCCTTAAGCAACAGTATCTGTAAGTTTGAATGCACTTTGCCATACTATTGTGCATATGTGAACTTGGAAAGAATGAACTTGGGTCAGTCTATTTTAGCCCTGAAACCCCTGCTTCCCAGACTGTAGTGGGACAACCTTATCCGGGAGACAAGTACACTGAATTAGTATAGGGTTCTTGTGTTCTCTAAACAGCTGCAGAAAGAACTGGGATTTGTTTGTTCATTTCAAAGCTTTTCTTACCTCACCAGTAGGTTCTGACCTCATCAGAAGTACACTACAGCTGTTCTGCTACTTCTTTTTCCCCAAAAGACACCCAGTCTTCTACCACAAAGGTCTTAGCATGTCACACAGTTGTGCAATGGTTAAAAACAAAGCAGGAAGCTCGGAGGAGGGTGGGGCGGGGCTGCAGGTTGGCCGTGTGCTAGCTGCTATTGCTTAACAAGGCCAAACACTCAACACGCCCTGCCACAAGGTGCAGTAATTACACAGTAAATACCGCAGGCTGTGTCCCTTCCCCTGCAGAGGACAAGCATGGCAACCTGCAATCTCTGTAGTCAAAGCTCTTCAGATTCAAACATTATACTTCTTTTTTGCCATTAGCCTTCAAGCAGCACCCAGGGTAAAATCCAACCCTGCTTCTGACCTTGATTGTAGAAAACAGTGACTCAGATGATTAAATCTGCTGTGAATGGAAAAGCGTACTTTAAAAAGTTCAGGATGAAGCCAGATAACTCTGTTTACGGTTCATAATTGGTCCTTCTTCAAGATGGAGGTAAGAACATGTTGGAACCAAGTGTATGGAACCAACAGGCAAAAGCCGTACGTCTGGGAGCTAGATCAGCAGCACAACCACTGCCTGATAAGCACAAGGTCCTGAGCTCGATCCTTGGTACAACAAAAAAAGAGAGAAAAGGAAAGAAACCTATATAAATATGGATATCATTTCTGTCATTCACTGCAGTCCTATACTCCGCTGAGTCATTTTGTTAGAGGCAGCTGAGTAAGATAGAAATATTCTAGGCAGTCAGACAGGGCTACGACCTCAAGGAGACAAGATGGCAGACAAGGTGACTTTGCAACTTGGAAGAGGCAAGACACTCCCTATGGGCCATACCTCATGATCAAGACAAAGGAGGAAACACAGCTACATACTTCCCTAGGGATGGGCATCAGAGATTGATATTCTAGATAAGATATCAATCACTTTGAAAGAGCCTAAAAGTCACTAGCCCAACCCCCAACAAGAAGAGACCCTGTCCTATATTCATGCCCGCTTGCTACATGACTCGCTTCCCTATTTGTTCCTGAACTTAATCAATTTTACCTGAGCAATGGTGCTTGTAATCCCGTTGATCATGGTTTTGTCCCACCTGTTGTCCACCTAAGAGAGTTCCCATGTCTTCCCCACCCTAGACCTGCCTCACCACATGGTTTTACTCTATAAAAGTCCGTGGAAGAGACAGCTTCTGGGGCAACTACCCAGTCGGGCCCCCCTCCTGTCTCTCCCTTGGATAGGAGCTTTCTTTCCCTCAATAAATCTATTCTGCTTATAACCTCCGTTTGTTCCTAAAATTCATTCTTCAGTTTTAGAGAACACGAACTCGTACAGGTTAGGTCCAGAGATTGTTTTTCCCTATGTCATTTGGAGGTTCAGCTTATCGTTTGGAGGTCACCCACTGGAGACCAGTTTTTCTCCCTGTATCAATTTCAAATGAGTCAGGCAGTTTTAAAAATTAGGTTTTTAGTCTATTGAGGCATTTCAGAATCTCAAAGCAAAAGTAAAAGGATCCTAATGTTTAAAGATTTCAGATATAATATAGATTTTAATGGTTAAGAAGGAATCATTCTAGGCTCACAGTCTGCCAAAAAATGTATACACACTTCAGCAGTTCATTGCACTATTAAATGTCTGGAAGGATTTGGACCATTTATAATTGTTGAGGCCAAAAATAACCCATATCAGTCTCATTATGCCTCAATAAACTACTGTTAAAGTATTTATATGTTATTCTTTTCCTGATGCGTATACTTTCTTGGGTATAATTATCTATCTATCTATCTATCTATCTATCTATCTATCTATCTATCTATCACTGTACTGGTCATTGTGGAGGAACAAAAATGCAGGCCCAGTCATCCTCAGAGCCCACCTGAGGTGTGGCTCAGCCCCCTCCCCCTGTTGCTGGGGCCTTGCCGACCCAGGCCCTGCCCACCACTCTGGTGGCAGAGTTTGGCTGAGCACTAGGAGCTTCAAAAATGAGAAAAGGGCAGTCTCAGATTTCCAGCCCACCCAGAACAAGTCCAGCAGACAAGGACATAGAAGACCTTGGAAGTCACACACCTGAATTTTGTGAAATGATAGCAACTGAAGTAATGAAACAACTCCATAGGACTATAGAAGAAATAAGAGCAGAAACAGTCTCTCAAGTAAAAAAAGAAATAATAATCGTGAAAGAATTGCTCAGTACATTTTAAGAAGACATAGGTAAAAAATAGAGAATAAAAAAATGATGGAAACACTGAACAATATAGGAAAGAACTAGAACACATTAAACACATCAAATAGATATTCAGGAAATTCAGAATTCCATAGAAAGCTGAATAAACTGTTTTGCTTGAACAAAACTATAGACTCTCAGACCTTGAATACAGTGCCACAACCAGAGATCACAAGAGGAAAGGTGTCTTAAAAATAATAAGGAACCAGGAAATAATTCAGCAACTGCAAGATGATGCAAAGGAAAACAATACAAGACTAATAAGTGTCAATACAAATGACATAAAAAGACTATTTGGAGAAAATTTCCCAAGCATGGGAAAATAATCTGATATGCACATAAGTAAGGTATCTTGAACTCCAATTAGCCATAATCAAAATAAGTCTACACATAGACACATAATAATCAAGATCCCAGAAATTCAGCAAAAGAACAGAATATTAAAATCTGTTAGAGAAAAGAACTAGGTCATACATAATAGAAAGCCCATCAGAATCATGGCAGATTTCTCAATACAAACCATCAAGTCAAGAAGAGCTTGGAGTGAAGTACCGCAGGTCAAGAAAAGAAAACAAACAAAAAAACCCCATACTTTCCAACTTATATTGACACTCCCTGCAAACTTTAGTTGTGAGATAAGATACATCCATGACAAGGAACTGAAGAAATTCTTGACCACCAAATCAACCCTACAAAGAGTGCTGAGATGAAAGATATTTTAGAAAGAGACAAGAATGACCACAACTTCAAGAACAACAATGAAAAAAAAAAAAAAAAAGAACAACAATGAAATGAACCACCAAGCAGAACAATCAATTAAACAGAGGGGAAAAGTAGGGAACCTACAGCAGGAAAATAACATGACAAAGATAAGCCAACACATATCAGTTAAAAACCATCAGTGTAAAGGGTCTCAATTCACCAATGAAAAGAAGCAGACTGACAGAGTAATCAAACAATAATGATGTATACAATAAACACTTTTAATTCAAAAGAAAATTCATAGGTTGAAAGTCAAAGGATAGAAAAAAGAATACTGTATGTGGCAGGAAACCAGAAAAAAAGTTAGGGTAGCTATTCTGGTTGCTGACAAAGCAGCCTTTAAACAAAGAATGATCAAAAGACATGAAGAAGGTCACTACATACTTGTTAGGGGACAACTATAAGAGGGTGAGACAAAAATTATAAATATATGCATCCAATGTAGGAGTACCCAACTACATAAGATGAATTTTAACAGACATGAAAAATCAAATGACCAATATTACACAATTATAATGGGGACTTTAACATTCCATTGATGTAAAAAGATAGCTCAACTAAGCAAAGAATTAGCAAAGAAATAACAGAACTAAACCAAACCTATGAAGAAATGGACTTAATAGACCTTTACAGAGTGTTCCACTCAACAGCATCAGCTATATATTTTTTGCAGCTGCACATGGGCCATTGTTTGAAATAGACCATATACTAGCACACAGAGCACACTTACATAAATGCAAAGGAACTGAAAGTAACCCATTCATATTATCTGACCATAATGCAATGAAGCTGGAAATCATTGACAAAATACATCAGAAACTCCATAAATACATAAAAATTATATAACAACATAAAATATATAACAACAATCAGTGGGCTGCAGATGAAATTAAACAATATTTACAATCAAGTGGAAATGCAGATACAACTTACTGGAACCTGTGGGATGCAATGAAAGCTGTCTTAAGAGGGAAATTTTGAGTGGTAAATTCTCATTTCAGGAAAACAGAATGAGACCAAACAAATGATCCCATGCTACATCTCAATGCCTAGAAAAAGAAGATCAAGTCAAGCTGAAAGCCTAAAGAAGTCAGGAAACTATAAAGACCAGGGAATAAATTAATGCAACACTGATGAAGAGAACAATACAAATTATTATGAGTTGGATCTTTGAATAAACAGATAAAATCGATAAGCCCCCTAGCCAACTTAATCAAAAAAAAAAAATCATGCAATAAGGAAAAAAGAGCAAAATCACTACAGATTCGAAAGAAATTCATATCATCAATATCTATTTCAAATTCTGAATGATTCAGTATTGGTGAATGAAATTGGAAATGTAATTCAAATATACCAACAAAGAAGCACCTAGGTCCTGATGTGTTAGATTCAAGCACAGTTGAATTCTGCAAGAAATTCAGAGAAGATTTAATGCCAACTTTTTTCAAATTTTTCAATGAATTTGACAGGGAAATAGTTCTTCCAAAATTATTCTGGGAGACAAGTAAGTATTAGCCTGATAGCAAACCAGAGAAAGACCCAACCTAAAAAGAAAACAAACTATAGGCAAACATAGGCCAATCTCTTTAATGAACATACATGTAAAAATCCTCAATGAAATACTAGCAAACAGAGTGCAGCAAGTCATAATATTATACATCACAATAAGAGGGATTCATCCCAGGAATGCAGGGATGGTTGAACATATGTAAATCCATAAATGTAATACACTACATCCACAGAGCCAAATACAAAAAAATCACATGATTGTCTCCTAGATGCAGAGAAAACTTTTGAGAAAAGTCCCAACACTCATTAATGATAAAAATTCTACAGCAAATTAGAATACATGGTCTCTACTTCAATCTGATAAAAGAAGTCTATGAGAAAACAACAACCAACATCATATTAAATGGTGAAAAACTGAAGAGCTTCACTTTTTTATTTTTAAAAAATTACTTAAATAATTTATTTATTTGGTATAGAGTCTTGTTATGCAGCTCAGACTTGTAGTGATTCTCCTGTCTCAGCCTGCCCAGCACTGGGATTATAGGCATGCACCACCATGCCAAGTTTTGGTAACCTGCGTGGTACACCTGGGGCTCTGTGGCCAGTATGGCATATAGTACCAGGGATCCAACTGGGTCCTTGCACTTGTCAGGCAGGTACTCAGACTGCTGAGCTATCTCTCTAGCCCTAAGCCTTCACTTTAAAATCAGGAACAAGATTGTCATCACTTACATTCAATATAGTTCTGGAAATACTAGCCAGGGCAATTAGACAAGACAAATAAGAGGAATAATGATTGGAAAGGAAGAAGTAAAAGTATCATTCTTTGCATATGACATGATACTCTACAAAGAAGAGCCTCAAAACTCCACTAAGAGTCTTGTAGATTTAATAATCAAATTCAGTAGTGTAGAAGGATACAAACTCACCACTCAAAAATACCATTTCTGTAAAAGAAGAACAAATGCACTGAGAAAGAAATTAGGGAAACCGTGCCTTTCACAACAACATCCAAAAAAAGAAAGAAAAGATATACGTAGTAATCCATTTCACAAAGGACATAAAAGACTTACACAGTAAAAATTAAAGAACTCTGAAAAAAGACATTGAAAATGATTTCAGAACTTGGAAAGATATTCCTTGCACCTGCATAGGAAATAATAATATTTTGGAAATGGCCACATTCCCAAAATTGTTATACAGATTCAATGCAATCCCAATTAAAATACCATTAGTATACCTCACAGAGCTAGAGAAAACATTTCTAAAATTCATTTGGAACCAGAAGAGACTTAGAATAGCAAAAGAAATCTGGACAACAAAGGAGAGACAGGAGGCATCACAGTCCCTGACTTGAAATTACACTGCAAAGCTACTGTGGCAAAATCAGCATGGTACTGGTAAAAAAAGAAACAGACCTGAGGGTCAGTGGAACAGACTAGAAGACCTAGACACAAATACAAACACACTAAGCCACCTTATCTTTGACAAGAGGGCCAAACATGGTCAATGGAAGCAAGACAGCCTCTTTAATAAATGGTGCTGGAAAAAGTGGCTTTCCACATGCTAAAGGCTAAAATTAGCCCCATATCGATCACCATTCACTAAACTACAGACAAAATGGATCAAAGATCTAAATATTAAAACAGAAATACTAAATCTATTGGAGGAGACAGTAGGTAGAAATCTTAAATACATGGATGGAGTCGGTAGAGAGTTCATGAACAAAAACCAAATGGGAAATACTCCAAAGAACCAAGAATTGGGATCTCATCTTTTTTTTTTTTTTTTTTTGTCTTTTTGGGACAGGGTGTCACTATGCAGTTCAGGCTGGCCTTAAGCTCACTTTGTAGCTCAGGCTAGTCTCGAACTCACAACAATCCTCCTGCCTCAGCCTCCCGAGTGCTGGGATTACAAGCATGCGCCACCACGCCCGGCTGGGATCTCATCTTTTGAATCAGTGTCTTGATTTTTTTTTTTCTGGAAGGGGGAAAATCTGATCTTTTTGTAAAGTTTATGGATGTCAAAATAAATCACCAACAGAGTAAAATGAAAACCCATGAATTGGGAAGAAACTTTATCCAAGTATCCCTCTGGCAGTGCCCTTCTATCTAGAATATATAAAGAATTAAAAAAAAAAAAAGTCAGGCTCCCAAAACTAAGACTGAATCAAATAATGGGCATCTGAGATGAATATACACTTCTCAGATGAAGGAATTCAAATGGCAACATCAATGTCATTTGAGAAATGCCAATTAAAACAACACAGAGATTCCATCTCATACCACAAATCATGGCTATTATCAAGTCAACTAATAACAAATGCTAGAGAGGCTGTGGGGAAAAAGGAACCCTTTTTCCACTGTTGGTGGGAGTGTAGACTGACTGGTACAACCACTACAGAAATCAGTGTGGAGATTTTTCAGAAAACTAGGATTAAAGGCACTCAGGGTATTTTTCCAAAAATAAAAAAATATACCACAGCAATATGTGCGTACCTACATTTATAGCAGCACAATTTGTCATAGCTAAATCTTGGAGACAACCCAAATTCTCATCACTGAAGAATGAATAAAAAAGCTTTGGTATTTTTACATAATGAAGTATTACCCAGCTATAAAAAAGATAAACTCACGGCTTGTAGGAAAAAGGATGCATCTAGAGACCATTCTCATAAGTGAAATAAATCAGACCTGCATGTGTAAACATCATATTGTTTCAATAGTAAAGAGTAAAAAACATACGTACGGTACAAAAACATATGTATGGTACAATAGATACTGTGAAAGCTCTGTGAAAGGTAAAGAATCTGTTGAATGTAAGGAAAAACTGTGATGAGTACAAGGAAAAAAGAAGGCACAGGAAATTATATATATATTCACACACACACACACACACACAGGATGCTTGGATCATTGTGCTGTTGCTTTTTGCTGATCTATTGAAAGGGGCAGTTCAAGTTTGAATAATTTCTTTCTCCTTTTTAATTTCATGTAAAGCTTTCTTTGTTTTAATTTTGCCTGCTTGTATCTGGTGGTCTAGACAACTAATCTGAAGACAACATTATACAATATAAAAACCACCATTGAATTCCTATTGTTTTGTTCAGTGAAATTCTGTATCATTTTATTTTTTTTTTACTGTGTTTTATTTTCTTTAATAAAAAAGTTAAAAAATAAAAAGGAAACAACACAAACCAGTTCACAGAGGCACAGTGCTCAAAAGGTACAACAGCAAAAGAAAAGTTAAAAACAATCATATCTTTTCTGTGTGCTCACAGGGTGATTAATCATTTATCAAAGTTGTGAGAAAAATACTAGTCTAAGCAAAAAGAATAGACCATAATAATATTACACACGTTGTCTTAGAAAAAATAAAAAGTACATAATTTACCCTAGCTCTATAAGCATTCTATCACTTTCTTTTGGGGGGGCGGTAATTATCTAACTCAAGGCCTTGGGCATGCAAATCAAGAGCTCTACCTCTGAGCTACATCCCCAGTCCTCTAGGGACTTTATAATCAGATGAACAGGACAGATCCAACACATATAATATATTCTGGTTAAGCACAAAACAATAGAGAACCAGATTCTTGTATGACAGCAACTCAGCCTTTTCCACCTAGTTCTCACTGTGTCTATGGTCTGGGCTAAGGATTTAGAGGCTACCATTGCTTTAACCTCTACTTTATTTCACCATCAAGAACATGATAAAGAACTACCAAATTTTAGTTGATTAAATCCCAAGGAAGGACTGATTAACTAGAATTCTGTCAGAACTAGTCAACAAAGAACTCACGAGAACCTAGCTGTTTACTGGAGGAGATACGAACTTATGCATGGCAGAAATGGTCTTCCTTGGTAAAATGAATAGCTTCATAACTAGGAAAATAAATTTAAGGAATAGATACCATTTAAGGGATTCGAGTATACGAGTGGGCTTCTGTGTCTCTGTAGTAAAGCAGATTAAGAGTCTAATGACGCCTGTGGCCCAGCCTCTTAGGCATGCAGTTGGAGGGTGGGCTCCTTGTCCTGTAACTTGCTAGAGGGTTACAACTGGAGTAACAGCATCTTTTGCCTGGAATGCTTTCAGGCCGACTCAGAGTCAGTGGAGCCCCACATGGGAACTCCAGCATCTGTGGATTCACCTGTGAACTGAACCCCTCCCCCAACTGTTGTGTCTGTACAACATGCACAGGCCCATTTTGGGCATTACTCAACTGGCATGTGCACAGCATTAGGCACTGTAAGTCATCTAGAGATTATTTAGTATACGGCAGGATGTGTCTACATATAAAGAACGAGTATGCAGAACTTGAGCACTTGATTTTGGCATCCACAGGAGTGTTGTAACCAATCTTTGGTGATACCAAGAGATGAAGGGATCATTTCCGCAGGGGGATGGCAGGAGAATATAAAAGGCTTGAGGTTTTAAGTTTTACATAATAGACTGATGTATTGCTTTGAGTTTCCTTGCTAATTCATGTGGTTATCTTTTTAATATGTATGTGGAGAATTCGATTTGAGACTGCTTTGATTAGATCTTGGCAGGGACCTTGTTGAGCAGGAGCTGCTCCTCACTTTGGGCTTCCCTGCATCTTTACACCCACATACCTCCTTGTTATCTGTGCTAACGCCAACTTTGCGTTTTCAAAGCTCTAAAGACTTATTTTAAAGTTCAGTGCCATTTGGGCTTCAACATCTGGCCACATGGCTGACTGTATATCCTCTAAGTTCAACTTTACTTGCATTAAATAAGGATAACAACACCTCTTCCTTCCTACCTACCTACCTACCTACCTACCTACCTACCTACCTACCGTAAACATTAAAGACAATTTAGTTTGGCTGCATCAGTAGTTTCTCTTTTTTCCCAACCCTGCTTCATCATTAGCCCTTTTGTATCCCAAAAGAAATGTGAAAAATACTTGCAGGATAGAAATCAAGTTAAAATTGCAGAATCTGTATTTAGTCTCTTTGGTGAGAATGTATTTTGGAATTGTAAATTTAGTGACTATAATTAGTCCGCCTTAAATTTGGATGCCTGGAATAGTCAGAGAGGCTGAAGCCCTTTGGCTTTCCCCTTCCAATCCCTTCCCTGTGTTGGAATTCAGGGTCCCTCCTTGCTGTCTTCCTGAGCCCAGCAGCTCCTAGCACACTCCCTGGGCTCTCCATGGGTGGTGATGGCTTTGGCCTCTCTTAGCCTCATCCTAGACTTCCCCTTTTTTGCTGCTGTGTTCAATCTCCTTCAGAATACTATAGTGTTCTTTGTATAAGGCTTTCACTTTATTGATTAGTTGAATTCCTAGGTACTTTACTTTTCTTGATACTTCTGTGAATGGTATACCTGTCTTACTTCATTTTAAGAATGAAAACTTAAAGTTCATTATCAGTGTACATAAATGTTAATGATTTTTTTTAATTTTTGTTTTGCTAT
The DNA here is from genome assembly GCA_004027165.1 of Ctenomys sociabilis. Taxonomy (NCBI): domain Eukaryota; kingdom Metazoa; phylum Chordata; class Mammalia; order Rodentia; family Ctenomyidae; genus Ctenomys; species Ctenomys sociabilis. Next base: position 169,034 of record PVKA01000034.1, read on the forward strand.
ATCACTGGAGTTGGTTCTTCATTCTAAGGGTTTTTTTTTTTTTGGGTGAAATTCTTTGGGTCCTCTATGTATCATATCATATCATCTGCAAATAATGATAGTTTCAGTTCTTCCTTTTCTATACATGTCCCTTTTCTTTGTCTTTTTCCTGCCTAATTGCTTTGGCTAACATTTTGAGTTCTATGGTGAACAGAAATGGTGAGAGTGGGCATCCTTGTCTGGTTCCTAATTTTAGTAGTAATGCTTTTGATCTCTCCCCAGTTAATATGATGGCTGTGTGCCACAAGTAGTTTTTATCAAATTGAGGTATGGGCCTTCTATACCTGTTTTCTTCAGTGTTCTTATCATGTAGAGGTTTTGGATTTTGTCAAAAGTGTTTTCTGCATCTACTGATATTATATGGGCTTTGATACTGCTCCTGCTTATGTGATATATTTATTGATTTGGGTACATTGAATCATCCTTCTAACTCTGGGATGAAACCTACTTGTACATGACCTTTTTTGATGACGTGCTACATTCTATTTGTTAATATCTTATTGAGGAGTTTTTGCATCTGTGTTCATTACGGAGATTGGTTTATGGATTTTTTTTTAAATAAAGAAAATCATAGACCAATCTTTAGATAAAGATTTATCTGACTTTGGATTCAGTGCGATGCTGGATTCTATAAATGAATTTGGAAAGCTGTTGTCACTTTCAATCAATTTCTTTCAAAAGTTTGAAGGATGTAGGTGGTCTAACATTTTTCTAAAGGTTTTGTAGGATTCAGTAGTGAGTCCATCAGGTCTGAGCTTTTTCTTTTTTTTTTTTTAATTGGTTAGATTCTTTATTACTTTGTGAATTTCATTGCTTCTTTTTGGATTGTTCAACATTTCTTGTACCTTTTTGGATCAGTTTTGGTAATTTGGTATGAGTCTAGGAATCTGTCCATTTCTCCAAATTTTCCTATTTTGGAGAAATAGGAAATAGAGATTTCCTATGAAAATAGAGATTTTCATAGTTATTATCTATATTCTAGATTTCAAAAGTGTCTGTTGTGATTTCTCCTTTGTGATTTCTAACTGCATCAAGATAAGTGATTTTTCTCTTTCTCTTGGTAGATTTGGCTAAGAGTTTATCTGCTTTGTTTATTCGTTAGAAGAACAGCTCTCAAATTCATTGATTCTTTTATTTTTGTTTTTTGGGCTCAATTTTATTGATTTCTGTTCTAATCTTTATGATTTCTCTCCTAAGTTTTCAGTTTGTGCCTAGATTGTTGTTGTTTCTCAAGTATCTTAAGATTCTTTAAAAGGTTATTTGAGCTTCCCTTGTTTTCCCAATGTGAGCACTGATTGCAACAGATATCCCTCTTATGCCTTTCACAGTACCTCAAAGGCTCCAAATTTTTGTCATTAATTTCCAAATTTTTATTTTTATTTTTATTTTTTTTTTTTCATTAAACTTTGTTTTAATGGTCTCAAAATTCCGTGACAGATTTTTGGTCAAGTTGTTTCCATTAAAAAGTATTGATTTTAAAAACTAATAACTTAAAAACTGCCACACAAAAAAACATGGTCTACAAAACATTCTCCTTTCCTTCTGAACGTTTTACGATGCATTGTTATCATTAACCAGTCTTTCACTATTAAACTTAAATGGCCAATTGGGAGAAACAATTCTGAGACCGGTCTTCCACCACTGATTAAGACTGGGGTGGCAGGTGGCAGGGACAATATTCATTTAGCCTTCTGAGATTTCTGGGCAGACTTGGTGACCTTGTCAGCTCCAGCAGCCTTCTTGTCCACAGCTTTGATGACACCCACAGCAACTGTCTGTCTCACATCACGAACAGCAAAATGACCCAGAGGTGGGAGGTCAGAGAAGCTCTCCACACACATGGGCTTGCCTGGAACCATGTCAACAATGGCAGCATCACCAGATTTCAAAAACTTGGGCCCATCTTCCAGCTTCTTACCGAAGGCGATCAATTTTTTCTTTCAGCTCAGCAAACTTGCAAGCAATGTGAGCTGTGTGACAATCCAGGACAGGGGCATAGCCAGCACTGATCTGGCCGGGATGGTTCAGAATAATCACCTGAGAAGTGAAACCAGCTGCTTCCATTGGTGGGTCGTTTTGCTGTCACCAGCCACATTGCCACGTCAGACATCTTTAACAGACACATTCTTGACGTTGAAGCCCACATTGTCCCCAGGAAGAGCTTCACTCAAAGCTTCATGGTGCATTTCAAGACTTAACTTCAGTTGTGACGTTGACTGGAGCAAAGGTGACCACCATGCCAGGTTTGAGAACACCAGTCTCCACTCGACCCACAGGGACAATGCCAATAACCACCGATTTTGTAGACATCCTGGAGGGGCAGCCGCAAAGGCTTGTCAGTGGGGCAAGTGGGTGGAAGGATGCAATCCAAAGCTTCAAGCAGTGTGGTTCCGTTGGCGTTGCCATCTTTATGAGTGACCTTCCATCCTTTGAACCAAGGCATGTTAGCACGTGGCTCCAGCATGTTGTCAACATTCCAACCAGAAATTGGCACAAAAGCTATGGTGTCAGGGTTATAGCCAATTTTCTTAATGTAGATGCTGACTTCCTTAACAATTTCCTCGTACCTCTTTTGGCTGTAGGGTGGCTCCGTGGAATCCATTTTGTTAACTCCAACAATTAGTTGTTTCACACCCAGGGTGTAAGCCAGAAGGGCATGCTCACGGGTCTGCCCGTTCTTGGACATACCAGCTTCGAATTCACCAACGCCAGCAGCAACAATCAGGACAGCACAGTCAGCCTGAGATGTGCCTATAATCATGTTTTTGATGAAGTCTCTGTGTCCAGGGGCATCAATGATGGTCACATAATACTTGCTGGTCTCAAATTTCCACAGGGAGATGTCAATGGTGATACCATGCTCAAGCTCGGCTTTCAGCTTGTCTAACACCCAGGTGTACTTGAAGGAGCCCTTCCCCATCTCAGCAGCCTCCTCAAATTTTTCAATGGTCCTTTTGTCGATGCCACCGCATTTGTAGATCAGATGGCCGATGGTGGTGGACTTGCCTGAGTCCACATGTCCGATGATGACGATATTAATGTGAGTCTTTTCCTTTCCCATGTTGGCTTGGATTTAGTATTAATGTGAGTCTTTTCCTTTCCCATGTCGGCTTGGATTTAGTGGTGGCTTTCACTACACCTATGCTCTCGCGGCAAACCCGTTGCGAAAAAGCAATTTCCAAATTTTTAGATTTCTTCTGTAGCCCATTCATCACTTGAGAGTGTAATATTAGTTTTTCATGTGATTCTCTTTTTCTGTGATTTCATCTGTCACTGATCTCCATTTTCATTGTACCATGATCTGATAGCATGCATGGGGTGATTTCAATTCTATACTTATGCAGACTTTGTTGACTAGTATGTGATCAGTCTTGGAGAAAGTATTATATACTACCGAATATAATGTACATTCTGTTGTAGTGGGGTAGAACACTCTAGAAATCTATGAAGTCCATAAATCTAAGGGTACGGTTCAGCGCCGATATTTTTGGTATTTGGTTCAATGGATCTTTCCTTTGTAAAAGTGATGTATTAAGACCCCCCCACTATGACTGTGTTGGCATTCATTTGACCTTTTATGTTCAGCAGTGTTTGTTTTTATGAAGCTAGGTGCTCCGGTATTTGGCACATGAATAAAATGCTATTTCTGCTTGTTGGATTATCCTCTTAACTAGGATCTAGTGATCCTTTGTCTCTACTGATAATTTTAGCTTGAAAATTCATACTTTTTGGGGGGAGTTCTGGAGGTAAAATATTATTCTCCAATCTGATTTTTAGTCTATGAATGTTGTTTTAGATCAGATGAGTTTCTTGAATGCAACAGACTGTTGAGTTTTGATTTTTGATTGGTCTTCCCACGTACGTATTTTATTTGGAGAGTTCAGGCCATTACTGTGGAGATGGTTACTGAGTCTGCTGATCATGTCCTAGCATCACATCCTTTCCCTGTTGGTTATTCCTTTTTTCCCTGTCATTTTTTTATTGTTGCCTATTCATTGTCCTTGTTTGTTTTCATTTCATCCAGATTTTTAGTTTTATTGTTTTTGTTGTTTCTCTCTGGATAGTCTTGGATGTTTTCTGGAGTGCTGGTTCAGTACTGAGATATCTCTTGAGCTTGTCTTTTCCATGAAATGTCCTTTTTTCTCCTATTTTGAAAGAAAGCTCTGTTTGGTATGTTTATCTAGCTTGGATATATGTTATTTGTTCTTTGGATTTGAACACTCCATTCTAAATTCTTCTTGCCTTTAAAATTTGTGTTGAGAAGCCTGCTATAATTCTAATAGGCTTTTCTACATATGTGGCTTTTTGTTTTTCTCTAGTACCTGTTAAAACTCTGATTTTTTAACCAAGGAAGTCAAAGATCTTTTCACAGAAAATTACAACACCCTAAGAAAAGAGATTATAGAGGATTTCAGAAAATGGAAAGATATTCCATGCTCCTGGATAGGAAGAAGAACCAACATCGTGAAGATGGCCATACTCCCAAAACTGCTGTACGGATTTAATGCAATCCCTATCAAACTCCCACCAACATACCTTCGAGACATAGAAAAATCATTCCTAAAATTTATTTGGAACCACAAATGACCTAGAATAGCAAAGGCAATCTTGGCCAATATAGACAAGGCAGGAGGCATCACAATCCCTGACTTGAAATTATACTACAAAGCCACTGTGATAAAATCAACATGGTATTGGCAACAAAATAGAACTGAAGAACAACAGAATAAATTAGAAGACGCAGAAGCAACTATGAACATGCTCAGCCATCTGATCTTTGACAAAGGGGCCAATCATACTTACTGGAAGAAAGATAGCCTCTTTAACAAATGGTGCTGCAAAATGTGGTTTTCTACATGCCGAAAACTAAAACTTGATCCAGTTCTATCACCATGCACTAAGTTAAAGTCAAAACAGATTAAAGATCTAAACATTCAAGCAGAAACACTCAATCTCCTGGAAGAGAAAGTAGGAGGAACTCTTGAAGACATAGGGGTAGGTAAAGAGTTCATGAACAAACATATATTCGCAAGGGAAGCTCTTGAAAGAATCAACAACTGGGATCAACTCTTCTTAAGGAGCTTCTGCATGTCAAAAGAAATTGTCAACAGAGTGAAAAGATAGCCCACAAACTTTGAAAAAATCCTAACTAATAAGCAATCAGACAGAGGTCTACTGTCTAGAATATATAAAGAACTAAGAAATAATAGGGCCCTCAAATTTAAAGACCCAGTTCAGAAATGGGCATCTGAGATGAATACACACTTCTCAGAGGATGAAATTAAAGAAGCAAATAAATATATGAAAAAATGCTCCCCATCACTAGTCATCCATGAAATGCAAATAAAAACACCTCACTCCAGAAAGAATGGCTATCATAAAGAAATCAACCAACAGCAAATGTTGGAGAGGTTGTGGGGAAAAGGGAACACTTCGCCACTGCTGGTAGGAATGTAGACTTGGTACAACCATTGTGGAGGTCAGTGTGGAGACTCCTCTAAAGAGTAGGACTAGAAATCCCATTCAATCTGGCTATCCCCCTAATGGGAATTTTCCCAGAGGAAGTGAAAACACTGCATCATAGTGATATATGTGTACCTATGTTTATAGCAGTGCAATGTGTGATAGCAAAATCTTGGAAACAACCAAGATGTCCATCACATGAGGAATGTTTGAAAAAGATGTGGTATTTCTATATAATGGAGTATTACTCAGCTATTAAGAATCATAAGTTTGAAGCATTTATGCTGAAGTGGATACCACTTGAACATATACTCATAAGTGAAATAAACCAGGCACACATGTGTAAATATCATATAGTCTCCCCAGTATAACAAGCGAAAAGCAGAAATACAAAAGGAAACGTACAACAACTGAAATCAATTGAGTCAGATAAGGCAAATTGAATGGCATATGCTGCAGGATACTAATCAGCTTTTCTTCTGGATGGTTAACAACCTAATTTCACAAGTCAGAGTTGGAGAAATAGAAGAGCCACAAGGCCAGCCAACATTTTGGCCCTAGCCTTTCAAGGTCAGCGAAGACTCAGGACATAGGAGAACCTGTACTGCAACATCATGAAACTCAGGTGAGCTCCAAATTTTCTGAACAAGGAGATTATGGAGCCACAGAGGAAAGAGACTGAAGTTTTATAGTGTGCCTGGGGAGAGTTACATGGAGAGAAAACTTTTTCTCAAGCTCTCACAGAGAGCAAACTGGTCAAGCATTGGCCGTGACTCATCCACATGGATGACACAGACAAAGGAACTACAGAATAATGTACAGGACTACAAGATAAACCCTGAGAGGACTTCACTGACCACACAAGAAATATAAAGTTCATGTGTTGGCATATAAGTCTTGCTCTATCTAGGTCCTAACCATCCAGCAGAAAAGTATAAAAATTAAGTATACATCACGGGGCCATAATATTAAGCTGAGCTGTAAATGGCTATGGTCGATAACTTCTTTGAATAACTCACTATTGTTGTGGTACGCTGCTTTTTTAATTTCACGCATTTTTGTCTGTTATTTTTCTGAGCATTTATATCTTTGACAAATTTGTAATTCATGTTTTGAACTGTTTTGGTCATCTCTTCCATTTTTTAAAACTTACTTCCCCTGAATCAATTTTGAGTGATATTTCAGTGACATTTGGCTCATTGCCTCTCTGAACTCATCCAGTTTTGTCCTCTTTTCTATAACCTTTTCAAAGCATTCTGCAGCCCATTATATGCTTGCTTTTCTACTGACACCCCTTGATCTGTCTTCAGAGTGCTGGGAGACGTTTGGGGATTTTTTTTTTTTTTTTCAGAACCAGGGATTGAACTCAGCCCCTTGCACTTGCCAGGCAAGTGTTTATTTTACTGAGCCATCTCCCCGGCCCTGACCTTGGGGATCTTCTATTGCTTTGCTTTCCCACAATCCTGTGTGTATGTATATCCATTTTCTATTATGATCCTAAGAAATCTACATCTTATAGCTCAGCAAATTAAAACACCTGCTTAGGCAGGGGCTGGGGATTTGATCCTGGCCTGCCATGCTGGCCCCGCCCCCAAGGGCATGCTGAGACAATGATTGAGATTGGGCATGGTGGTGTGCACCTGTAATCCCAGCGCGTGGGAGGCTGAAAAACAGGAAGGATAACTACAAATCCAATCTGTATAGTGATAGCCTGCAGACTTTGTATTAAACACATTAAAAAAAAATGAAATCTACATCTTGGCACAAAGAGGCAATTATCCGCTACTACTATGTTACCTTGACTATCACAGTAAATTCAATAATGACAATGGCATCAAATATCAACTGGATAAATATCTAGGAAGAACTTCTGAACAATCAACCAGAGCAGAGGACTATGACTTTAGTGAAGATAATTAGAACACCCACTGAGTGATTGAAAGCACTTCAGACCACTAATTTCTGCCAAATGTAGGGTATCTGGATATCCTACATATGGTGATAAAGCTCTAATATGTGGCACCACTAACCTTAATGCTTTCGTTTGGACCAGCCCCTCTGACTATTACATACTCTAAACTTCTCACAACAGAACATAGATGCTGTGATCCTCCTGGGCTGATCCTGTGCTTTCCAGGGGGTCATAGGAAACCACATTTATTTTCACCCTCTCCAAGCCCATCTCCCAAAGCTGTCTCTCACCCAGTTTCTGTGGTAGGGTTACACCAGTCCTGAAGTGAAGCTGTCTATTTGGGTGTTGGTCTCTTCTTCAATCAGGTCAGTCTACTGGCTGTCACCTCTGTTGCCCTGTGCTAGGGAGACCCAGGAGCAAGAGTTTTGTCAGCTGAGGCAGTGTGCATTGTTCCAGGTCTTAACAGGCTTGGATGGCTACCATTTCCAGGGCTGGGGACATGTGGATGAAAGAATGCTGTTTTTTTTTTTTTTTTTTTTTTTTTAACATATTCTGAAGATAGTTTATAAATGACTCATAGTTTATTTTTTCCACATTTATATCATATTTCCCTCTCAGTAGGTTTTGTTTTTCAGGAATGAAAGACAAGATTATGAGCTCTACATTACCTGCTAGATGTACCATGGCAGCACAGATATGAATAAATGTGTGTTAAATGTGATGATTTGAATTTCTTCTCCAAAATTCCAGTTGGAATTTAATTGCCACTGTAACAGTATTAAAGGAGGGAGACTTAAAAGGTTTTAGGACAAAGGCCATTGGGATCTCAGTGGGTTTTTGTAACAACACACTTAGCTTCCTTCATATCCTCTTGTTCCCACTCCCTCTTTTGTGTTCTCACCCACAAATAGTGGCCTCTACTATGCTGACACGAAGACCCTCACCTATGCTGGCTCCCTAGCATTGGAGCTTCCAGCCTCTAAAATGGTGAGAAATATATTCCTTTCCTCTCTGACGACAGGGTCTGTGGTGTTCTGCTACAGCAGCACAGATTGGACTATGAGAAGAAAAAATGATCATTAGACTAATATGCTGAGAAATGGGGTAAGAATAAATTAATGTTCATAGGTGCATTAGTTTTTTATGCTAAACAATTTAAAAACTATATTGGAATACAGTAATTTATCATTATTTATAACATACAATTACACAGCCTTGGGACTTTGCATAATACATATATATGTATACATATTAAATATTATTATTTAAATATATATTGAAACATCAGGTAAAGATAGTGGATTGAACATAGTCATAAAGTTAGCCTCCTTATTGATCTTATTAAAAGCAGAATATACATTAAGTGGATATAAGCACATATAGAGGAACACAGTCTGTTCAAACATAATTTGGTTTGTGAACAGAAGTATTGGGCAAAATTTCACTTTCATTTTTGAATCCCCACATTGTTAACGAAAAAGACCATGGCTGTCTTTCCCACTCTGACATGAATGGGGAACCAGAATCAAGGAATGAATTAAATTCATGAACCAAAGTACCACTGTGTACTTCAAAATAGTACAAGGGGAGGTGACCACAGCATTTGGGAAGGCAGAAATCAGGCAGAGTGACAAGTGTCTATTCAGTGGCCCTGAGAAAGTTTGACTAGAACTGGTAGGAGATCAATTCCCAGCACCAGAGGGTCCTCCAGGGGCTCTGCGATTGGTTACAGAGGTGAGCCTGAGCTTGAGCCCTGAATGGAGAGATCTGTGTGAGAAGCAGTCACTTCTGCTTCTCTTGTTTTCAGCAGAAGTCTAGAAATGCACTCTGTGGTGAGGGACAAATCAGTTCTCTGAATTGGGGGCTACACCAGGTGATGGCAAAGTGGATACTATATAAATCTAGGTAGAGTAAGAAAATATGCATGCAGCATAATGAGACTGCTTTTACCTGTTCCTCTCCTGCAGCTCTCAAATACTGGCAGCTACGTGCTTCTCTCCTGCCAAAAGTTTGCAAGAGCCTTCTGAGGGATCTGATCAAGCTGGGATAAAATCCCGGAGACATGGACACTGGGTGTCTCCTAACAGCTGCTCAGGCAGGCAGAGGCCTTTGCTTCATCAGATTCCGCGTCCACTGTCCCTAGGCTGTTCAGAGGTTTGCCTTCTGAGCAGAACACCAGAAAGCACCAAGCAGCTGAGGACAATAGAAAACAACCTGGAGGGAGAAAGCATGGAGTAAAAGGAGAACATCACAAAGTACTTGAAACTCAGAGATAAAAGAAATACAGCCTTCCCACCTGCATTTGCACCATGAAGAAGGAAACTGAGGCAGCAGTCCTACTGCGAGCAAGCAGAGGGCAGGGGCAGTGCTTTCAAAACTCCAAAGGCATGAAAGAAAAACACCAGGTGAAAATGATTCCAAACAGAACTCTCGGTGCAAACATGTTGTCCATCAAGAAGGTAGGACAGAGACATTTCTAGACAGCTGAGAACTTAATGAGTTTTCCCTCCACGTATTTTTCCTTAGCAAGCTGACATAGGATGTACTCCACAACAATGTGGAGTGAAACAAGAGAAAAGCAAAACATGATGCCAAGATAGGAATGTCTCTCTAACACTCAAGCTGAAATTTAATTATCATTATGAAGGTGTGAAAAGGTGAGACCTTTAAGATGTAGTTAGGTCATGAGGGCTTTGCCCTTATCAGTGGATTACTGTCTTTATTGTAAAGGGGAGTTAGCTAGCATGGCAGGATTTGTTATGGAAGTCTGGCCAAGTTTCCTCTGTCCCGTACCTGCTGGACTGTCCTTCTGTCATGTCACAACTGACCCTCACAGCATGCCACTACCAGGCTCTTGGACTTCCGGTGTCCACAACCTTGAACTCAAAAAAATATTGTTTATACATTACCCAGTCTTGGTTATTCTGCTTTTGCAGCATAAAAGGAACTAAGACACAGGATCTTTAAAACAAGCACCAACACAGGGAGAGGTGAGAACACCCCAAGATGACCAAGCAGAGAGTTAAGCAGTCCTGACCAGCAAGCAGTCAGAAGCGTGTCACACACAGAGCTCGGAAGACACGTGGTAGAAATGGATAGGATCCCCGAACATCTTTAGAGACTACTACTTAGACAACTAGTAAATATTTTAGTATTTTCAATGAAAGGTTAGTATATATTTTTTTAAATGTATTTGGTACAGGGTCTCACTACGCAGCTCAGGCTCATAATGATCGTCCTGTCTTCAGCCTCCCCAGCGTTGGGATTACAGGCGTTCGCCATGACACCAGAGCACACCCTGGGATGGGCCAGCGCAGCATGTGGTGTGGGAGGTTGAACCTCAGTCCCTGAGCCTGCCTAAGCATACGCTTACTCCGCTGGACTATCTCACCCATCCTAGGGTTAGTGCATTTTTATAACCACAAGTGGTTATGGTGCCATATGCCCATAGCACCAGCTCCTGGAAAGACTGATGTGTGAAGAGCTCTGTAGCCTCTGAACTGACACCAGACTGAGCAACATAGAGAGACTTGCCTCAAAAGGAGAGGTAGGTGGGTAGAGAGAGGAGGGGAAGGGAATGCAAATAAATATGCACAAGAAAAACAGACAGAAAACAGGAAGTAGAAAATTTCAGGATGTTAAGTTGTGCTGGAGAGACAAAGAATTTAGGGTATGTCCCATGTCTAAATATTATCTACAGTCATGAAAATATGAATAATGTGAATTGAGTACTTTTCTATTCAAAATTGAGATACAACTTTGCATGAATGGGAATCAATCTAGTGTGGAGAAAGAGACTAAATAGCTAAGTCCTTATCTTCCATAGGGAAAAGTCAGTGTTTTAGACAAACATAAAAAATCAGGAGATGGCAATATACACTCAACGTGAGGGCAACAGAGTTAAGGGCCAGGAGATGACTTGAGGGCGGTGTCTTTGGGGGAGGGGAAGGGTGGCAGAAGACCTCAAAGGTTTAGACAGAGCCAAGAAAAAAAGCATTATCAAAACAATCTGTGATACTGGTGAATAATCTAGGGGGAACTCACTTTTCTTTTTTATAACTCTATAGTCTTGGACTAGACATTAAAAAATGTTCCTTGACTGCCACAGAAATGTGAAGCAGAGAATTCTCTAGTTATTTCAGTGGCTAAAATGGCATATGTAAGACAGTCACCATCCAATGCTTGTTCATGAGGGAGACTAAGGCAGTGAGACCGTTTTAACTGTTCGTTGAGAGCCTGGAGCAAGGCTGCATTTCTGTCATCCTTTGTCTGCACGGGCGGAGGCACCACAGGAGACCAAAGTTCCCCACTGTGTAGACTCTGGCCTGTGATATCAGGCTGTGCTGACCTAAAAGTTAATATTTATCCATCTCTGCGGGTTAAGTTCTGCTTGAGAACATGTGGAAGAGACAAAGAAACGGTACTATAGCTGCTGGGAGGGTCGGCATCAAGTCAGTGCTAATCTTGGTAGCACAAGCTAAGTCACTCACCATAGGATGTGCCCAGGGAGCGCAAGAAGTCTGTCATAACAACGTCCTAGAACAAGGTGGGCAGGGCGGCACAGCCGCTTGGGATTACACTGAAACTGAAGACTGCCCAGCTCAGACCTTCCCCTACGTACCTGCCTTAGCGACTTTGGGTAGGTCGCTTAATCTATTCCCACTGTTCCTCATCCACAAACTGAGAATAATAATATTCACTCCATACGAGCTATAAGAATGGACATGTGTTAATATCTGCAGAGCACTGAGCATGGATCTTTGACCTGCTTTCTCTATAACAAGATGCAGGGCCAGGGAGATAGCTCAGTAGAATAAGCATTTGCCTGGCAAGCACAAGGTCCTGCGTTCAATTCCTGGTACTACAGAAACAAACAAACAAACAAAAAACAAGATGCAAAGGATACCAATTGGATTCACAATGCCTTTGGAAGGATTCCATGACACCTTTCCATGTTTTTAAAGTTATATAACTTGGTATTATAAATGATAGGACATATAAGAGGGGATATGCTTCCCATGACATATTTGGTTCAGTTAATCTCAAAAGGTCAAGGAACATACTGTGCATTGACTATCGTAGTCCCATTTAGTGTAATCTCAGGTTCCATTCATTTGCACCAATGTTTTGGATCTGACATGAAAGCTGTCCTGTGCTTGCCAGACTTGTTTGGCAGTCTGGAAGCACTGGCAAGACTTCTGTACACGTGTCAAAAAATGGAGTGCGCTAGTTTAGGGATGCACTCTCTTTTTCAAAAATTGTTTTTTATCCTAGGTTCTCCACAATATCTGGCACACAGGGAAGGTGCTTAATGAATGTTAAATTAAAAATGGAAATGTATGTTGATGTACTATTTACAGAGGTTCTATAAGCAGACCTCTGCCAAGATATAATTCTCTCATCTACAAATGCAGGCTTTATTTCTCTCATTCATTTTACTTTTATTATTGTTTCTTTTTTTGTGTCTCTGGGGATTGAACTTCAGACATTTGCATGGAACTATGTCCCCAGGTCTTTTTAATATTTTTCTTTTGAGACAGGTCTCATTAAGTTACCTAGGTTGGCTTGAACTTGAAATCCTCCTGCCTCAACCTCCTGGAGTCCATTTTTAAATTTATACTAAAATATTTACAGTTAAACATTATATTGTATATCACCAAACCATAGTGCAATTTGCATTTGAAAAAGTAAAGACTTATCCAAGGAATATAGTATTTTTAAGTGTTGATCTATTTAACCCCAAAGGCCCTAATACAATGGTAAATTAAAACAAGAGCAAAGAAAAATATGACATTTCTCCCCTCCACCTGAAGAGATCATAGTATATAAGAGAATTTAGAAGGAAAAGTATAAACTAATACATGGCTTTTATTTATTTTACTGTGGTATTTTCTTTCTTGCAGTGGGATCACCCCCTTGAATTTTGTTTTAAATGTATTTCAGTACAGGGTCTACAGGGTCTCACCGCACAGACTGGACTCAATGATCCTGTTTTCAGCCAAGTCTCATTCTCTGTCTCAGCACAGCCCAGGGGCAGGCTGGCACAGCATGCTGGGGGTTGAACCCCAGTCCCCGTGCCCGCCTAAGCAAGTGCTATAGTCTTCTGAGTTATCTGGCCAGCCCTACCCCCTAGAATTTTAATTGCACTTTACTGTATGGAAGATCTCTAGAATGTGCTTATCTTGCATGACCACACCGCACCTTGAGCTCCCCTCACACCCTTTCCTTAAGGCCCTCCATGCTGCTTTACCTCTGATGTCAGCTGTCAGTTACTGCATGTCAGTAGAACTGTGAAACACTTGCTCTTTCCCAACTGGCTTATTTCACTTAGTGTGATGTCTTCCAAGTTCTTACATGATGTCACAAATGACAGGATTTCCTTTTTTAATGTGATGTTATACATACATATATATGGGTTTCTGTATTCATTTATTCCATTGATGATGACTTAGATTGTTTCTATCTTTTGGCTACTGTAAGATAATACTGCAACAATGGGGGAGTGCAGACTCTGATTTTAATTCTTTTGGATATAGACATCAAAGTGCAAAAGCTGGATCATATGGCAGTCGTGTTTTTAATTTTTGTAGAATTTCCGTTCTACTTAGTGTAGCATATGAAGATCCCAATATTTCATCATCTTCACCAACATTTATTACTGTTTATTTTGATAAATGCTACCCTAACAAGTATGAAGTAATATAGTATGCCACAGCTTATTTGCTTTCCATAATGGTTAGTTATCTGGTTAGTTACCTTTTAACGTACTTGTCATAAGTCTGCCTATTTTCTTTGGTGAAATGTCTATTCAAGTCCTTTGCTCATTTTAAAAACAGTTTTGTTGTTGTTGTAGAGTTGTCGATGTTCCTTATGTATTTTGGATGTTAATCCTTGGTCAGATTCATGGCTTTCAAATATTTTCTTCCACTCCATACTCTGCCTTTTCATTTCATTTACTATAGAGAAACTTTTGGTCTGGTGTTACCCTCCTTGATATTTGTTCCTGTTGCCTGTCCTGAAGTCTTCAACTTGTTTGGCTATGTTGGCAGGAGACAGCTGGAGGGGAAGGAGGGCTGAGGGCAGAGGGAAGGGCCACGTATCAACTGAACAAAGTTTATTAGCAGGTACCAGAGGGGTGGATGGCAAGGGATTGCTGAGTCCTAGACAGGAGAGGAGCAATGTGAGCTGAGGAACTGCTTGCGGTAGGTCCCCCACTGACTGAGACAAGCACGCGCAAGGACAGTGGGAGGCACGGTAACAGCCAGTGCAGCCTGCTCTCTTCTGCTGGCCTCCCTGTGTGTCCAGATGTTTTGTGGACATCTAGAGCCATTTTGTAGTAACACTGGTTCTACTCAGATCAATCAGGCATGGTGTGACTCTGGGACCACAATCTGAATAGTTTAGAAACTAATCCCATCCCTGGAAGTGTTCTCAGAACCAAGGGCTCTAGGGATCATTTCCACATGCTTCTTTTTTGATCAGGTAAATGGAAGCAGCTGACCTGGCAGAGAATGTTAGGGAATTTGGAGTTATCAAACTTGCTATTTCAGCCCTTCCAAGGATGTGGCAAACACTTTATCCCTATATTAAATTAGACTAAAGTAATTACTCAGTTTTGTTGAATTAATTGATGGGATTTCATTGCGCTTGGCAATGGCTAATTTCTGTAAATAGAAGATAGACCCTGTGAGGGACATGTAATCTTGTATCAAAGGGGGAGGAAGAGTACAGATAATTTAGATGCCAATAGCATGCTTCCTGACCAAATGACAAATAGGCTTGTCTCCAGCCATTCTAGGTATTCCTGGGGGCCGGGTCTGACCGTGAGAATCACTACTGCATAGTGCTGAGGGTGGGAGGTGACTGGGGCTGAGATTCAATTAGAAGGGGAAAGTTTAAAATGCAAGCACTGGAGGCCAACAGACAGAACTGCCCCGAGATGCATTGGCTGAGCCATACCGCAGGCCCAGCCACAGTCAATACCAGTCCAGGATATGAGAGGAGCTTCTGGAGTCCTTTTTCTGCTGGACACACAGGATGAAAACTATTCGAAGGATGGAGAGTCTGACATGAATAGCATGTTTACAGCAGAGACTGCTTTATAAAAAAGACAGGATAGATATGGCAGCTCTAGTGTCCAGAGTGTGCTTCTCCCACCAATCCATGCCTAGCTCATCCTCACACACCTGCTGAGGCTTGGCTTTGTACGAACCCCACTGCTTCCAAGAATAAAGGAAGCAAGAACATGTAGGGCCTAAATGTATCTGTCATGCTCCCCTTGTTCTGCTCTAGTGTGTGTTAAAAATATCAGGACTTGAGTTGAATTTGGAGATGCTGCTCCAAGAAAATCTGAGCCCAATAGGCTGTACAAGAAGAGTACAGAGCAAGCCTCTGATCTGACAACTCAACTCCTACGTTTACTCTCGAAGCTGTGCAAAAACGATATATATGGACATGTGTGTTAAAAGAATCTTATTTATAATAACCCCAAACTAGAAATAATAATCTAATGTCCATCAATGATATAAAAACCCTCAGGTATACTCATATGATAGAACAGCACTGAGAAAGACAAAAGGATGCATTAGACACACACACAATAGCGTGGACAAATTTCACAAACACCCTGAACCAGAAGCCTTATGTGAAAGAGAGCACACTTATACAGAATCCATGAAATTTTCAATAGGCTACATTAGTATATGAGCATCTAAAACATTAGAAGACTGGTTGACTCAGTGGGGCCAGGAACAAGCATCTCCTGGGAAAGGTGCGCGAGGGATTTTTCTAGGGTGGTGATAATGTTGGCTCCATATCTTGGTGGAGATACAAGTTACACTGTCAGGGTTTGTGTCTGGGTGTCACCCCAAGGCCTCGCAGGCTTGGGAAGCTTCTGGAATCTGTGATTATTGTGGGTGTGCATGCTGCACCTTCCCTGGGGCAGTTAATTTGTATTATAATGTAAGGAGGGAGAGAGGCTAGCTGCTGCCTGAGCTGCTGCTTCTCCTTCGCTCTCTACTCTTTGCTGCTGCCATGAAAGGCTGCCCTCTGCCCTGTGCCCCTCTACCTAGGAGCCAGCTGAGCATGGACTGCAACCTCCAGCAACTGTGAGCTAAATAAATCTTTCTTTCTCTAATTTTGAATGTCAGGTATTTGTCCCAGTCTCTCAGTAAGAGAAGAGTAATTGAGACACCCTGTATATTCACTAAATGGTACTTAGATTTGTGAATTTTACTGTAGATAAATCATACCACAGAAGGAGGAGAAAAAGACAGGAGGAAGATTAAAAAAAAAGGGAAAAAGTGTAAAGTTTGAACCCATAGCTAATGCAACACATTTAAAAGTGTTTAGGGTGAAATGAACTGATACCTAAAACATATTTGGAAATACATTTTTTTTAAAAAGATGTATCCATGGATGGCTGGATGGACAGTATTAAAAACACATGACCCAACAGAATACTGTATGTAAAGGGTTACTTGTGAAGTCTACTAAGGTGCGTGGTTCACAATTAATACTTTATAGCTCTCTGGGAACTTTGAACTATTCATACTAAAAATCACTAAGTGTGGGTTTCATTAATATTTTTTGTCTTTTAGAAGTAGTCCATTAATTTTTAGGGGAAGAAAGCTATTCCAAAGCATGTAAACTATCTCATATAGGTTTTTCTACTTTATTTAAAATTTTTAAAAATTTATTTATTTTATTCTTTTTTTTTGAAGTACTGGGAATTGAACTCAGGACACACTGTGCTTGCCAGGCAAATGCTTATTCTACTGAGCTATCTCCCCAGCCTTTATCTATTTGGTACAGGGTTTCACTGTACAGTCCCCTGTCTCAGCCTCCCCCATGCCTGGTTTTGGTGGCTGGCTTAGTGTGGGGCTGAGATGCTATGTGGCATGGGGATCGAACCCAGACCCTTGTGCTTACCAGGCAGGTGCTTAGATAGCCAAGCTCTCTCCCTGGCCTGGTCTTTTAATACATAGATTACAAAATGTCATACATTCTATCTCCATTTTAGTGAAAACCACCAGCAATAACTCCCAAGTGGACCTCACTCCTGGTACACTTGGGGTGTAGAGAAAATAAGAACTGTACAGAAAACAAGAGCTGCTGTTTCTTTAACAGAGTTCTCTTCAACACTGACAGGCAGAAACTAGAACACATACATGCACCACAGGAGATGATATCTTTGACAGTAACCGGTAGACCTTATCGGCCCAATGCTATGGATGTATGAGGATTGTGTGTGTATGATGCACAGGTATGCCTGTGTGTTTTAGAGAGGGTGTTTTTTTTTTTTTTTTTTTTTTTTTCTTTTGAGATATTATGGATTGAATACAAGCCCTTTACACTGAGTTATATCCCAGGCTTTTTATTTTTTATTTTGTTTTCTTAATGTATTTAGTACATGGTCTAACTACACAGATTAGACTTATAGGGATTTTCCTGTTTTCAGCCTCCCAAGCGCTGGGATTACAGGTACCTGCTACCAAGCCCAGTCTCAATCGCTGTCTCAGCGTGCCCTGGGGGTGGGGCCGGCACGGCACAGTGGGGATTAAACCCTGAATGCTGTGCTCTGCCTAAGCAGGCCCTTTAGTCTGCTGAGTTAACTGGCCAGCCCTTTTTTAGTTTTTCTAAACTCACGAGACAAGATCGCCCTAAATCACTAGGGTGCTCAACCCTGGCTTGGATTTGCAGTCCTCTTGCACCTGGCTATGGAAATATACTTTTTTTAAAAGAATAAAAATACAAGTCACAAAAAGGAATGATAACCTTAATCCTATTTTGACACAGAGAAAAACTTAGTTCCTTTTCCCTATTTTCAAGTTCGTATTTGATGCAATATAATACCGCCACCTGGCCCGTGAGGAGGCTGCCCAAGCCTAGCACCTCTGCTGTCCTGTGCCTTTTTTTTTTTTTTTTTCTCAATAAGCTGCTGACCAAAGTTAGGGATTTGAAAGGTTGCATTCTTCCTTGCTTGGTCTAAAGTTTTCTTGAGCAGCAGAATGATTAGACATCTCAGAATGTCAATTAATAAATGGTTTCTTTTTATTTATTTTTTATTTTATTAAAGTACAAATATCAATCAATAGATGGTTTCAATGAAGCTTTCTGGAATGTATTTCCCCTAAGGCTGCTTGGTGGTGTATTTAGGATTTGTTTGCTTTGTGTGAAACTGGTAAACCACCTGGTAACTACCAGGCTGTGTGACGAGAGCAAGGAAACGGTATTTCCAGCTTGCATAATGGCAGCAAAGAGAGGCTCTGAACTTCAATTTGCATTGATAAAATGAGGAGGCAGCACAAGAAAATGAGCTCCGTAAATCATCTCTTACTGTCCCTTAGTGTGTGTGGAAGAGCAGCTCTGCAGCCACCTGTGTACCCCCTGTGTACCCAAACCCACAGAGGTTCAAGTCCTTTAAAATAAAATGGCACTGCTGTTACATGTCACTTATGCCCACTGTCTGAAATTATCCCTAGATTACCTGTAATATCTATTATAGTGGAAATGATACCTAAATAGTCATATTATACTTTTAGGGAATAACAGTAAGGAAAAAAAGTCTGTACATGTTCATGAGCTAAAACTGTAAAAATATTCAAGCTACAGTTGGTTGAGCCCACAGATACAGAACGCATGGATATAGAAGGATGACTACTAGGAAAGAAAGAGTAATGAGTAGGTGTGAAAGAAGACATGCTCTGCCACAGCTCACAGCAGACTCCTGTAACAGTGTCTTGGTGCTGCCTATTTACAGGCAGTACCTGCTAGGAGAGGCCTCACCCCACGCTGAGTATGTCCTAGAAATCTACGTAGCTCCTTTTATCTTGATGAATTGCTGCACTGCTTGTAGGATAGGACGGTGGGTCCTGGCACACTCAGGTCAAAATCTCTCTTTTTTTAGGAAACAGCTATCCGATGTGCAAACTAATCGTATCTTTCCTGTTACATTACAGCAAGATAGTGGATAAACCTCATGCAATAACTACGCTGGGAGCATCCAGGTTCCAACAGGTAGGAGACAGCATCTAAAACTTATTAGGACTGGGCGTGCGTGGGGGGGGTGGTCCTGACTCTCCCTAACAAAAACTTTATCTAATCATCAAATAAGCAGGCAGTTTTCATTGGCTTGTGATTCATTTGGGATTTAAATGCACTAAAGATGAAAGGGTGACATTTAAATGCTTGGCTGAAACTAGAGACCTATACCATCTGAAGGTGACTTTGAGGCTGGAGGGGAAGACTGAATGTGCAACAGCATGCAACATAAAATATTCACTTTGTGGCTTTTATGAATTATTAATATAATATATTCATACTGTTTTGATGACTTGATTATTTGTCTTGGTCTGAGCTTCCATAACGAAGTTCTATAGGATGAGCGGCTTACAAATAACAGCATCATCATTATCAGCAGCAGCAGCAGCAGCACGTATTTCTATGTAATGAAGACTTAGAAGTCAAAGATCAAAGTGTCAGCCACATCCTTCTGGTGAGGGATCCTCTGTGCCACAGACTGCCCTCCCAGGGAAGGACAGCCTGGCTCGTTCTGTGGGGTCTGGTTTCTGAGTGATCTCCTTCACGAGGGCTCCATCCAATGACATCACCATCACCTTCCAGGTGCAGCGGTCCCTCACTTATCGTGGAGGTCACATTGCAGACATTCCCGCCACAAGTGAAAATCAAGGAAGTAGCGATGTTATATTTATTTTAGTATTTATGTGTATTTTAAGGCTTTATAAACCCTCCCACACTCTTATAAGCCTTTGCCACACTTCTAAAAAACACTTTTAATGTTCTTCACCATTTTCTAAACTCATAAACCTATGTAATTTTAACAACACACATATACCATGCAGTATCGCAAAATCTTGTGATACAGTGAGAACTCTGTGATAAATAATGTAGATTGGTACTTTTAAAAAAATCCGTAAAATTGTGAGTTTGGAAAGTTGAGTCACAAAATAGTGAGGGACTACTGTATCATCAATTTTAGGGTTAGGATGTCAACATATGAACAGTGGGGAGACTAGAGTATTCAGCTGACAGCACTACTTTACAAACCCGATGGTACTGGCATGAATGACGGTCTTACCCTTTTATCAGCAGAGGGCTTTGTTTTTATATTTAAAGATAAAACTCTACCAGAATAAGAAACTGAGGAGTGCAATGACTTGCTTTCTTAGCAGAGAGTGGAATATAAATTTATTCCCGGTTCCCATATTTCTCCCAAGGTTTCCAGTCTCCATCAATAGAGAGGACAGCTGGCTGCACAGAAGCTGGGCCATCGGCACCAAGAGGCAGACTGGTGCTCACCTGGGCTAGGTGCTCTTTTGATTTAAGGTGAAATGCTGCTTTCACCCTGTTAAATAAACAAACAACTCCAGAAGCAATATGCAGCCCCATCTTCATGTTTCACAAATGGGTTTGGGGTGGATCAACAACGCTCTTGCTCCTTTCTTCTTACCCTCGGTGGTATGGTAGATATTCAGTAATAAGAAAATTTGTAATAGGGATCTTATGACAGTACGTGCTGTCACTCTCAGGAAGGATGCTAAGGACACAGGCACCTTAGGACTCTCCATGACACAGGACCACAGGACTTGCCTGTGGCATGGCATGTAATGGCCAATGGTGGCACCAGTCCTAGATAAGAACTTGATCTGGGAATGGTGCGTGCTGAATTCATAACCTGAGGCTCCCACTCCCAGCTCCTTAGTGCCATGGTTTGAATATGGTTTGTACCTCTTGAAACTGACACTGAAGTTTAGTGTCTATTGTGAGGAATTAAGAGGTAGAGACAATCTAACTATGATGCTGACGGGTGGGCATCTGGGAGGGATGAGGATTAGAGAAAATTATCTGAGTGGAGCCCCATGGCTGACTCCTGGTGGCTGTAAGAAGAGAGATTAGAGAATACATGTGCATGCACACACCTTGTCCCTGCTTCTTGTCATATGTTGCCTTTTGATGTCTTGGGACTAACTCCTATTGGCAAGGAGTAGATGCAGCCCCTGGACTTTAGACTGTGAGCCAAAACAAACCTCCTTCCTTTTAACTTACCCAGTCTGTGGCATTGTGCTCCTAGCAGGAGCACACGGACAAACACACTTAGAGTGTGACTGTATTTGGAATGAGGCAATGAAGGTGAAATGAGACGGTAAGCGTAGATCCTAACCCAATCAGGTATCCTTACAGAAGAGTTGCAGACCCAGACAGCACAGAGACCAAGGGCCCAAGCTGTGAAGGGGCAGCTGGAGAGAGGCCTCTAGGGAAACACCCCCTGCTGACACCTTGATCCTGGGCTTCTAGCTTCCAGCACTGGGAGAAGATATACATTTGTTACGGGAATCCTCACATATTTGTTATAGCAGCAGCTCTTGAAGACTAACACAGGGGTTTAAAAAAAAAATGGGACATTTGCAATTGTTCAGAATAAAAACAACAACTTAGGTAAGTCAAAGTTGTCTGATGTTATGTTCCCAAGAAGTTAGTAACTGTTACCAAAAAAGCAGAAAGGGTGCTCTGAGTTCATATGAGTTAGTACAGAGCTAGATTAGATGGCAGCCAGGTTCCTTTGTGGTGGGACTCTGCAGCCCATGGAGGGTGCTGAGGTACACGCTATTACTACGGCTCATGAAGTCTGGCATCACTGGTGACACCTTCCTTTCCCTATCTTCTAATTTCAAATCCTTTGCCAACTCCTACTAAATATTTCATGCCTATCTGTACCTGCATCTAAACCTGGAGTGCACCACTTTGCTAACATTTTTAGTGTCTAACCTAGCTCACTTCACGTAGCTGAACTGCTTGTGTATACGAAGTCTGTCTCCTGTGGAGCCCATTATAAAGTCTTTCTGCTATCTCTGCACATACTTATTCGGAGTTCTCCACAACACAGATAAAATAATTTTTTTTCTCAAGCACAGGTCTTATTATGTTAACCTCCTGTTTTAAAAAGAAAATTTATTAGTTTCTCATTTCTAAAATGGGAAGATAAAATTATTATCTTATTGTTCAAACTCATCTTGATTCATCTGGCCTCCAGATTACCAGGTCTACTTTCAGACCCACATTACTTTGGACCTGCCTCCCACAGGGCCTTTGCTCACGCTGTGCCTGCTTCCTGGTTAAGCTTCCCCACCCTTCTCAGAGAACTGTCCTTTATTTTTCTTACTGGGTTAAATCCTTTTATCACAGATGCTCATCACTACTGAAAATACACATTTGTTTAATTATTTGCTTATGCCTGAAGCTAATACTTTTAGACAAAATACTCAGAGCTTGTACAATATCTTTGGTGGAATGCTCCGTTCATTTATTGATTGAAATTTGGGGAGGTTATTACTGAATAAGGACTTTTTTTTTTTTTTTTTTACAAAGAAAGAATGTAAGCAGGATTAAAAGGTAAAGATTTAGTAAAGATTGGTGATCCTATGAAATGATGCCTATCATTTATCTGAAGGCAATATAAAAATGATATGATATTGGTTCTAAGTTCTGAAGATTAACTTGAGTATCTGACTTGTTTTTTCACTTCTGATTTTGAAAAGTTTCAAACTTACAGACAACTTGAAAGACTAAGGTAGGGAGCAGCCACACACCCTAATCAACCTACTTCCTATAGCATCAATATTTTTTTTTTTTAATGTATTTAGTGCACGGTTTACAGAGTCTACAGTGTCTCACTACTGTGAGTCCATAGGTTGGAGTCTACAGTGTCTCACTACTGTGAGTCCATAGGTTGGACTCACAGTGAATCTGTTTTCAGCCCCCCAAGTGCTGGGATTACAGGCACATACCACCACACCCAATCTCCCTATAGCATCAACTTAACGGTCCTCCAAGAGCTGCTGGGCAGGTGCAACTCTTCTGTCTCACTGTGGACTGCATCATTCCCATCCTGCCTGCAGAAAGACGTAAGACGAAGTAACTAGATCACGAATGCACAGATGCAAGAAGAAAGGCAACCGATCGAAGCACAGTTAGGGTTTAGACTTAAATAGGACTCCATGGGAGGGACAGATTGCACCTGAAAAGAATGACAGCCACCTGAGAAAATGACAGACACTTGCATGGGAATGAATTTGAAGCAACAAACATCACTGTGATTGCTGGTAGACGAGGAGGCAGAAAGTGCTGAGGGAGCTGAGGGCTGAGTCTGCTTCTGTCATTTCTTTATGCAAATATATACCCTATAAAAATCTGCACAGCTTGTTATCAATTAATTTCCTTATCACGATGACCAACTCAGGAAACAAATTTTACAAGGCAAATTATACGCAGGCATTTTCATTTTGAACAAACAGAAATGTAGAGTTTGACTCCTTATCTAAGATGTGGACAACCCAAAGCCCAGGAAGTATTTATTCCCCTAAGGGCCAATTCTAGTTGGTGGACTTAAACCAAATAATGAATCCATTTTCCCCCCACTAAACAATAGGCTTCTCTATTCACTGGACATATCAGATCAGATCCATCCCTGGTGAGCGGGATTCCAGACTTGGTGATCTGGGTAGCATTTGCTTCTGATCCCATTATTTCTAGATGGCTACATCTAGGCCAGAGAGATTGGAACTAAGTAAACACTGAATCAGATCACAACCTGGCACAAGTATTGGTAACACAGGAAGAAAAAAAGTCACATAAAGGCTGAGGCAGAATGTGGAAGAGTACCCATGGTGGTCAAAAGAATGTCAGGGAATGACTTTAAATTAACAGAAATGGTTAGTATGTCTGAACACCACCCAACCTACAGAGAGGACTGGACACTGCCTTTAGGAAGGTGACAACTTCAGGCTTAAGAGACTTTGCTAGATATGGTTCTGGAGAGAGGAAGCTCATAGATATACTTGGCCTGAGAGATTGGTCTCTAAAAGCTTGGTATTAAATCAGATTATCCAACCAGGAGAGAAGCCAGGGAGGAAGGAACACTGCTCTCAGATCACAGGGTTGTGCTCTTGGATTTAAACTTCGAACTCAACACTTTTCTGAGTTTTCCCCAATGTGGATGTATTAATTTTACATTTAGGAAAAAAGAACCGAGAAAATGAAGAGGGATCAGATTTAATATTCCTTATTTTTACACATGGGAAAACTGCTGCTCTAAGCAAAGAAGATTCTCATAGAAGGCTCCAAGATGGCAAAATCTAGGAACTTCAGGGCACCTTGTGAAGGGGTAATAGAGACCTACATATGGATCCACTGACTCAAACCATGTAAGCTTCGAAGGTTAGTGAAGTTACTCACAAGTCTGCTACTTTTTAAAATCATTGTACTGGGATATATACCTCATAATTGACTCGCTGAAAGTGTAAAAGTTTGTGATTTCTTTTGTACATAGTTGTAAAACTATCACTGCCATCAATTTTAGAATGTTTTCTTCACTATCCAACGAATTCCTAATAGCATCAACTTTAATCGTCAACTCCCAAATTTTCTATTCTCTCCAGCTCTAGGCAATCATCAATCTACTTGTCTCTGCATTTGTCTGTCTTGGACCTTTCATGTAAATAGAATCATACAGTGCGGTATTCTGGGTCTGGTTCATTCAGCATGTTTCCAGGGTTTACCTATGTTGTAGCACACATTTAGTTTGTCCCCTTTTCATTGCTAATCATCTATTGTGTGGCTGGATTACAGCTTTCCGTTCATCAGTCAGTGAGTGGGCTGTTTCAGCCTTTCGCCTCTCGAGTGATGATGCTATGGACCGTAATTGGTGTACGAGTTTCTATATGGACATATTAAACTTTCTCTGGAACATGGACCTCCTAGGAGAATGACAGGATAACATAACATTTCTACATTTAACCTTTTAAGGAACTGCCAGACTATCTTTCAAAGTTGATGCACCATTTCACATTCCCAACAGTTGTGTAACAGGTTCCAATATTTCCACTCCCATACCAACACTAATTACTGCCGTCATTTTGAGTATAGCCACCCTATTTGGTAGCTATCATGTAGTAGTATACTTTATTTATTTTTTAATGTGTTTGGTACAGGATCTCTCCACACAGCTTGGGCTCGTAGTGATTCTCCTGTTTTCAGCTCCCACAGCGCGGAGGTTACAAGCGTGCATCATCTGCTCGGTCTTGGTGGCTGGCTCAGTGCGCTTGCCTAAGCTGGTACTTAGTCCCCTGAGCTATCTTGCCAGACCTACTAAATTATTTTTTAATTCACTTTTAATTTTTTTAAATTATAGAAATATAGACATTAACATATAGCTGCACTGACTTGATTCCCAGCTTTTTGGTAAAAAGCAACATTATAAATATATGTATTTGTATATATGTATATGTATATGTGTGATGTTGCTTTTTATTATATATCAGAATAATTATTATCCTTATTTTATAGATAAATAGGAGCTCATGGGGTTAGAAAGCTCTAGTACCGGGATTTGAAAGCAAAGAGAATATAAACCCTTGTGCTTCTGGACCACAGGGTTATGTATGTCACAGCTACTTTCTTGTCACCAGAAGAGAATACCCAACCTCCACAACTTAAAGGAAGAAAGGTTTTTGGCTCAGTTTGCAGAGATTTCAGTTTGTAGTTGGCTGCTCCAAGGCAGGGCAGACAGTAAAAGAGTATTGTACATGGCATTGCTGCTTGAGGAGGAGAGAGAGGGAGGCAAGGAGGGAGGGAGAGGGAGAGGGAGAGAGGTCAAGGGGGAGGGGAGAGGCACACCATTCTAGGCCCCTAGTGATCCACCTCCTCCAATCATACTTCACCTCTCAACATACATCACATTTAGCAATAAATTCACCATTGTGCTAATCCATTGACTAATACCATGCCCCGGACCCACTCACCTCCCCAAGGCCCTATGCATGAGCACACGGGACTCTGGCGGACATTGGGACATAAACCATAGCATCCTGCATCAGCAGTTGCTACATGTATGTATACCCACATGAAGAACAGATGATGTAGTAAAGGTATTTGAGCTGTAAGAATTTAATGCACATATAATAAGGAAGATGCTAGAGAGCATGTATTATAACAACAGGCAACATTTCTGTGAATCTGCAGGAATTTAAAGGAAGAGCAGAAATGCAGTAGTCCACATCTCATTTATGACTTTATTACATTTTTGTTTTTACTATCTTCTTTGGAATATGAAAACACTAGCTGGCTTGGGCTATGGTGTCAAACTGAGTGGCAATGTGCTTAACGCCTTTGTGTTCTGGTCCCAGCACTTTCAAGAAACAGCAGACATTACTTAGGTTTTGGGGAGACTTTCCATCATATAAAAATAATTGATTTCTTTTTCTTCTTGTAATTGAGACAGTTTTGCAATAATGAGACCATTTTGGATTTTGCCTACAATCACAAGCAATTCTGGAAATTCCTCGTTCTGTAGTTGAACATTATTAATGAAACATTCTTGCTCACTGGAACCCCTTTCTAGAAATCTAATCTGCGGCTTTGCAGGTATAGCTCTTAGATCTTTATTTAGACTCATTCTAACATTTAAATTTGTACATGTGGCTCAATTAAACAGACTGGGGTAAAGAACTGATCTTCTAAATAAGTAATGCATAGGTTTTGCTGAAAGTGAAGTACTTTTGTTTGTAATTTTCTGAATAGCAATGAAACAGAAGTTCCTGAAAGATTAAGAATCTTAGAAGACACAGGCTAGTTTTAAGTAGGCCAGAGTAAATTCAGAAATGAGAACCATACAGAAGGATGTTCATTTTTCTGAAAATATTTACTTTGGACCAAGGACCATGGTTATCGCAATCCTCAGCATGCTGCTGGCAGAGCACATTTGCAGGGCTCACGCTTCGCCGCGATGGGGGAGGTGGCGCTGGCGGTGAAGGCCCTGTGGGGTGCATGTGGGAAAGATAGGACTTCCAGTTTTACTACTTTATTGATTTTGTGCTGCGTTTGAAGCACTTGGCAGTAAAGAGAGGCATTGTTTCTATGAACTGTACAAAGAGAAGGAAGGAGGAAGTTTTAGAAGAAGGATTTCTCTTGAAAGACGTTCTGTGTTTGAATTTCTTCCACTGCCAAACTTTTTGAGTTTCAGCTTGACTGAAATGTATCCTTTGGGGTCTAGCATGGAACTACTGAGAAGGAATTTTCTTAAACCACTGGTAAATCAAGCAGGAAACGCAGGAGAGCTGACTCTGCTGGTGTACCTTTGTCAAGTGACAACATTGATCTCTGAAATGATTAGGCTTTGATATTTTTGAGTTGCCTAAAAATGTGAAGTAAGGTGTTTTATAAGGAAATAAACATAAGTTGACTGCATTTTTGTAATCATTTTGGTTTCTCAGGAACTTGCGCTCTTTTAAGTTACATTTTCAGTTAGTAGAAATCTAATGTGAAAGCTGCTTCTCTGAGGTACACTAGGGACCCCAAAGGGACTAAACACGGGGTTCTGGAGTCACACAGCCCTCAGCCGAGTCCCACCTCTGTCACTACCTTTGCCAACTTGAGCAACTGGCCTGACCTTTCTGAGCCCACCCCTCAGTGTACATGAATGCCCTAGAACACCTGGCTCACAGGAGTTGCTTGAGAGATGTTAGCTCTCTGTGGACCCAGAGAGCTCTAGGCATAAGCATGATGAGGGGTTCTTCACTCATCCTCCAATGTGTATACTCATCATCTCTATTTTATTTGGGCTCCACCTTTATCTATGGAGACTCTGAGTTATTTTAATATACATATATTTAATTTTTTGCTGGCTCAGCCCACCCTTGGCATGGGGCTAGTGTGGCATAGTGGCATATGGTGCCAGGGATCGAACCAAAGTCCCTGTGTACTTGCCTAAGCAGACACTTTAGACCACTGAGCTCTCTGGCCGGCAAGAGAATGAATGAATGAAAGGCAGCCAAACTTGCCCTTGTGGGGAAGGAATACTTGCTGACAGTATCCACTGAGTAGCAGAAAGAGATCAAAGCCGTGGGGCTGGAGTTGGAGCTGTGAAGGGCACCTCTCCGGGTGAGCTGAGTTGGGTGGGGTCTAGGGCCATGTGGACGGAGCTGCCCCAGGAAGCCCACTTTCAGTGGATGACTGTGGGAGAGGATGGGAATGGAGAAGAGCTGTATCCAGGACTGGTATAGACACGGGGACCCTACATGAGGTGGGCCAGGGCCCAGGGGAGGTGGAAAGAGCTCGGGACAAGGAGTCCACCCTACACTGGGGTGCACCAGTGACTAGGAGATAGAAAGTGCAATGAAAAGTTGTAAGGTCCCACAGGAGATTATTAGCAGCTACTTGAGTTTAAAAAATATTTGTAAAACAAATCCAAAAGAGACATCATTTCTTGAGTTGAGAACTACAAATCTTATGTTTTACTTGACATTATCTAAGCTCTGTCAATCCTATTGTTATTTATTTATTTAGATATAGGGTCTTGCTATGCAGTTTGTATTTGTAGTGACCCTCCTGTCTCAATCTCCCCAGTGCTGGGCGGGATTATAAGCATGGGCCACCAAGCCCAGTATCGGTGACTGGTATAGCATGCCTGGCATTCCAGGGCCCACATGGTATGCGGTACCAGGGATCAAACTTGGGTCCTTGCACTTGCCGTTCAGACACTTAAACTGCTGAGCTATCTCCCCAGCCCTCTTAGTGCATTTTTACCTGAGTTAGCTTGGCATTTTCCCTGTGTATAACTGCTTTAATGACAAACTTTGTGTCACACAGAGGGCTCAGTCTTCTCCCCATGTCCCCAAGATTCAAATGACCTAACTGTGAGGTCATCTTTGATCCTGCAGCCCTGCGTACGCTGCCAACTGACCTGAATCGAAGCATCCGCTGCCATTAGTCCCATTCAGGCACTTGCGCGCCTCTCCTCACATCCAGTTACAATGCCGAGATACATTACAGTCCTTGGATTCGATTCTAAGGCTGAATCGATTTGATCCTCAGGCTCAGACTTCCTAAGAAGCGGTGGAGAAATAGGCACTAGTCCTAGAAGCAGGAGAATACCCAAGACAAGGAGCACAGCAGTGTAACAAGTCAAAAGGAAAGAAAGAACCACAGAGAGCACGCTACACCAACATCCACAGGCAGAGAGACAGCAAGGCGTTAGGTACATAAGGCAGAGGAGTGCAATATGACCATTTGATTTGGCCTGTGACATTTTTATATCACAGTGTGGACAACAATGGAATAGCTACATATTGAGAGTCAACTCGAAGTGCAGAATTGGGAATTGCAGTTTAAACCAGCAATGGTTCAAGAATGCTATAAATCTTTTAATTTTTTTTTTAACCAAAAAGGAGAAAGGGAAAGAGAAAGAGAAGGGTATAGTTATGGGAATGGCTGAAAAAGATTTTGTTTGCATTTTAATTTTAAAAAAGTGTGTTTACTGAGAAAAGAATATATAGCCACTTTGTATCTTATTTTAATTAAACAGCGATGCATGCATTCACTGAGAGTTGCCTCCTTTCAGACTTGGTCAGCGACAGCATCTCGTGGGTATGGGACACAATCTCCCAAGGATGGGAATCCAAAGGAAAAGGAACCGAAGGAAGAGGAGCTCCGTACAGATGTAGATGAGCTTGTGGACCTGGAAAAACCACACTCACTGTCCCCATGTCTCCAGGCACAGGCTGGGATGCAGACGGCTTCAGAAAAGGTCCTCCACGAGCCACCCAGGAATCTCCCAGCAAAGAGGCAGCTTTACCAATCAGAGATCAAAGGGGAAGTCTCAGAGGCTTCTGTCCAACTCTGATCCACAGTTACAAGAGATCAGGCCTGCAAGAGACTGTTACCCTCTCTGGCTGTAGGAACAGGTCTCTCGGCTCCCGCGGGCCTGCCCCCTTCTTTTTAGAAATGAAGTATATACAGCTAAATTTTTCTGTTTCCTGGCCCAAGTTCTCATCTTTCTGCTTTTAGCACATTAGCAGGCTACTTTCTCTGAGAGGTCTTCCCACCCGCTCCCATCCTTCAGGTCTCCAGGGACTCATAGAGGCTGGAACAATCCCTTTGATCTTTCCTGCTTGCACTACAATTTAAGTTCCATTTATATTTAAGGACTGCTATTCCTCTTTCCCAGTGGCTACTACAAGCCATGCAGGGAGACAGGAATTTTGTTCACTTCTGCATCATGGTCAGCATGGAGCACCACGTTTAGCATGTAGTTAGTGCTCAATAAATGACCACGATGTATGCATTTATAGACTATTAAATGAAGTCAACATCTGAGGCTGCATGTGTATTTCGTATTTCTAAAAAAACAAACTATAGGACAAACTAACAAAGTAAGCAAACTAAAAGTTAATTTTTTTATTTTTCTCTTTTGGTAACACATTGTTGATCTTCAGCCTATCAGAGCCAGGCAGCCAACTGATCAGAAAAGGACCATATAAAGCAAATATCTAACGGGAACCAATTAAGTTACTGCTGTACTTTAATTCCAGCTGCAGCCTGTGAAGCCTTACTGCTCCTGGGGAGCTCTCTGATCCTCTCATGGTTCTTAGCTGATGAATCATTCTTGGCTCCTACAAACTGTCAAAGTTTTGCCTAACATTGATTCCCAAATGCGGGGGCCAGGGAGATGCCTTAGCAGAATAAGCACTTCCCTGGCAAGCACAAGGAACTGAGTTCAATCCTGGGTTCTACCAAAAACAAACAAACAAACCAAAAATACCAAATGCGGGCCAGTCAAATAGCTCAGTGGATTAAGCACCTTCTTAGTGATCATGGTATCTCCCCTGCCAGGTAAGTATAAAGTACATTTTAATGAGTGAAAAAAGAATCTGAGGAAGTTCTACTATCCCCCTAAGGAGGCCCAGACCTCTCTGCCCTCGTCTTGTCCAGACCCATACAACTGCCTCATGCGCCAGATCCTCAGCCCTCCCCATCAAGCCGATATAAAACCTAAAGACCAGCTGGGATCTTGAGCCCCAAAGCAAGAGCGTCATCTCCAAAACGCCTCTCCTCCCCACAACGCTCACAATCCCCCTCCCAGCCTTCCCTTTGTGCTTCGTGAATCTGTGTTGTACTCTTCTACTGCTGATCCAACAGAAATAAAATGCAAGCCACATATGCACTAAAAAAAAAAAAAGCACCTTCTTAGCAGAGCCCAGCGGCTGGCATTTGATCCCTGGGCCTGCTGTGCCAGCCCCGACCCTGGGGCACTCTGAGACGACCCTGGGGCACTCTGAGATGGGGATTGAGACAGGTGGTGCCATTGTGATCCCAGCACTTGGGAAGCTGTAAACACTAGTAGAATCAATAGGAGTCCAATCTAGTAGCGAGACCCTGAATACCCTGTAGATCCTTCCCTAAAAAATACAAAAACAAAACAAAAATACTCAAAACAACAACAAAACAAATATATAGTGTGGGAAAATAGTATTAAATATTTTTATTTGCAAATTAAAGTTCTCATTTATGGGGGAAAGCACTATAAAATTTCAAGAAGGGGGCCAGGGAGATGGCTCAGAGGAATAAGCGGTTACCTGGCAAGTGCAAGGGCCTGAGTTCAATCCCCGGTTCCACAAAAAAAAAAAAAAAAAAAAAAAAAAAAAAAATTTCTCTAAAATTTCAATACGGATGATACACTAACACATGGAAATATAAGAAACCATACTACACATTAATCAAGGGATAAAACATTTCTGAACTACTGCAATTTAAATTTCTTTAAAGGAAAGAAACATACCTTGGCCTCAAGCCACTGAAAAATATTTAGAGACTTTTTAGTTTTAATTTTTAAAAAAAATATTTATTTATTTGGTACAGGGTTTTGCTACGTAGCTCAAACTTGTAGCAATCCTCTCCAGTGCTGGGATTACAGGCGTGCACCACCACACCTGATTTCAGCGGCTGGCACCATGTGCCCTGGGTTCTGGGGCCAGCATGGCATGCAGTACCAGGCATCCAACTTCCGCTGGCCACGTAGGTGCCTGGGCTGCTAAGCATTCAAAAAATCCTATTTAGACAAGCAAATTAAGACTTTGCAAACAACATTATGTAGGCTGAGTATTAGAGTTCATTAAAATGTTTATAATAACCGGCTTATATTGAAAGCACTGAACACATAATGCAGGTGGCTTCTGGGTACTATATCACCTGACAGGTCAGTGTTTGTTTTCTGCAGCTGACACTTCTAAAGCTTTCCAGAGACATCTTCTCTTAGGCCTGACCACCAGGTATAAAATGAACTACCGATTTTTGGAGAGAAACTCATGTGTCCACAAACACATAAAAAGAAATGGCATCACCAGTGAATTTCCCACTACCTTTTCACAGGGAAGGTAACTGGTGAATACAAGCATGAAGATTAGTGCCGTATAGTAGGCAAATATTTTTTCATGTGTCACACAAAGCAAACAAATGAAAATAGACTTGAAGGACAATTATGAAACCTCTTCAAGTTTAAAGGCACAGTACTCTTCTGTCCATCAGCTCCCTGCATATCTTTTTTGGAGACATCATCTCCTAATCAGTTCCAACTGAGAATTCCTACCATGAAAGTATTTCTTCTCTTGATTCTAAGGTAATTCATGTTTTCTTATATCTTCTTATTCTCTAAACATTAGGAAACAAAAATCACTGGATAGAAAGCACTTACGTGTCTGTTATCTACGTGCATTAAGAGTCAAGTGAATTCACTGGGTCTAGCCTTTGATGAAACCTACAGACACCCACTCTTTCATGGAAATTTTAATTTCCAATCTACAAGTTATTATTTTTGTTAACCAAAATGTTCATCCAATATTTACACATATATAGCTACACCTCCCCAAATGTCACAGCACTGGGTCAAAACCGCTAGGTCACATCTGAGAGAGAACATGATCACTGTTCTTATGACAAGTCAGGGAATGGATCAAGTTACAGGAAATGGGAATCCTTGACTTTGAGGACACACTGATTCAGAGTCCGTCTCCCTGTCCGTTCACCACGATTTGCATAAAGTTGGAGAATTCATAACCCCAGCAAAATCACTACAAGTTATTGCTGATGTCTGGGAAAGGAACAACAAGGACAAAGCTTCTCAGGTTTTCCTGCTCTGAGTCCAGGTTCTGGGTTATCCAGAAATAATCCCAGTTCTCTTAACCGCCCCTCGGACGCGTGGCCAAGTTGTCATCTTGCCGTGGAATGTTATGAGAGCGACTGAGTTGCCATTTAATCATATTCTTTCATGGTTAAGTGCCACAAGGAGCTTTGCCCTGTCCTGTGCGCTCTCCTCTGGGCTACTCTCAACCTCAATGCACGGCCAGCATCCAAGATGTGAATGAGAATGAAGGTTCTGCATTTGTGAAAAGAAATCTACTGGAAGCAGACTTACAACCAGCCAAAGGGACAGGATGTCAAATCGCTACCGTATGGAGAACAATTTAAAGAGATGCCAATTATGATGCTGAACTGTTTCTGCCTCTCTCTAAGTTGAAATGCATGAAAGCATTATATGGATACTTTAAATACTTGAAAGCACTGTCCACTTATCCAAGGCTCACAATAGGAGAAAAACTGGTTTGAAAGAGTTTAAAACCAAACTTTTCATAAACAGGGTCTACACAAAGCCTAAAAAAAAAATCAAGCAGATGGTTACATTAAAAAATGGAAATGTTTAGTGGGATATGGAAAGTGTTCCATTGAAATTAATAAAACAATAGAAACAAGCTCGCCAAATTTGCAAAATGAGGGGCAGAGTCGAACAGTTTCCAAAAGACTGGGTCGCTTAGGTGATGAGCCCCAGATGCCAGGTGGAGCTCAGCAGAGACAAAAGTGCTCAGCTGGTTGGGGGTGGAGGGATGAGGACGAGGAGAGAAGGCAGCAGGAGAGGGGAGCCTGACACAGCCCTCACCTCACTGGTGACTCTCCACTTGCCCCAGGGTGTCAACTTCCTGTGACAAGACAGGGTGGCCCTAGCCTGGCCTGCCTCTAATCTTATTACCCTGAGAGGCTGAGGTAGGAGGACAGAGAGTTTCAGGCCAACCTGGGCAACTCAATGAGACAGTCTCAGAATTTTAAAAATACAAAAATAAATAATCCTCCCTCCACCCCCCAAAAAAGAAAGAAAAATAAATAAAAGGGCAAAGGCCCTGAGCTCAATCCCCAGCGTTGGGGGGAAAACACAAGGGATATTTTGGGTTGGGGATAACCTAGGGCAGCCACACATTCTGGCCGTCTGGCCACTGCCACCACCCCAACAAGAGGTGAAAGTCTGAAACATGGCATTGGCCTCACAATCACGCCACGTCGACTGTGCTTCTGTGAGACAGGAAAAAATCTTTGAAACACACTGTGGAAAAACTCCCTTGAGAGTCACAGAACAAGAGAGGCCCTAATACAGCTGTGGGGAATCACAGAAATAAGTAGAGTGAATCACAAGTGCAGTTTGAGTAACAAGGCCATTTCCTTCAGGTACTTCAGGGTACTTGTATACTGCTGCAGGAGGACGGGTACCTATCAGCACAACATAGTAAAGCCAGAATCCAATTCCACAGGAGATCCAATTAGAGAAGTGCCCGGAACTCAGAGTGAGGGGGAGGCAGAGGAAAAACAAAGTGACAGAGACAAACTGTGAGGCTGAGAGAACTCCTTGAGTTCAAATATAGGAGTTTTTCTCTTCCCTGAATTTTGGTCTTGCCTCTTAGATCTGAAGTCTAACCATAATGTGTCAACTGCTTTAATGAGTACTACACAGTACTGGCTTTCCAGGTTGAAGCACATTGCTTCCTGGAGAGAAAGACAAATTTACTTAATTGCCAGTTCCATAAAAGCCAACTTATTCAGTCATAGGGAGTGCTAGAGAAGACTTAGTTGGGTAGGAAAGAAGGCTAGCCTCCAACTCTGCATAAGCCTGGGCCCTGCTCCTGCCTCGGATCCCAGCGTAAGGCTTTGTGACTTTAGCTGAGAGATGGACTTCTCTGGGTCTCTGTTTCCTAATCTGTGAGGGGGAATACTGCACTAAGGAATCTCTAAAACCCCTTTTAGATTTACCATTCCTTGTTTTGAAGAGAGAGAAATCATTTTGAGACAGTGATCACAGGCTTTCATAGTAGAATCAGGCAGACGTGGGCTGGTTGGCTTATTTTGTTAAATCTGTTTTTGTTGTTTTTCCAATTACAAAAGCACAGAGGAGAGTAGTAGAAAAAGTCCAGAGTACAGAAATGTCAAATATATATCGCAAATGGCCCTGTCCTCTCTACTCTTGTCTGCTTAGAATTTATTCTTCCAAATATTTTTTTGTTAAGTACTAATTATAATCATTACAATTTTATTAAAATGAAACACAAAATAATTATAATCATTAACATTTTATTAAAATGAAACAGTACATTCTTCTATGAATTTGTATTCTGGAATCTTTTCCCATTATGTCATCACATCTCATCTTTTACTCAGTACAGAGCAATACACTGTACCTACCTATAAGTTACACTTAACCAGTGTATACTGGTGATAGAGAAATCTTTGTTTTTTTAATGCCAGCAACACTGCAACAAAGCTCCTTGCACACACAGGCACTAGAATTCAATCTCGGCCCCTACTCTTCACTTATTTCTAATTGAAGATCATAGGCTTCTCCCCGAACTTCATAGGAACACGTTCACTTCTCCATGAAACCCCCTCTTCTTCCCTCAAGCAGAAAGTCCACTGCACCTTCTTGTGCAGCAGTCCCTTCAAAATCTTCTCAGCCCCAAGCCCAGCCTTCTCACCTCTTACCCTGCAGCCTGAGAGGCGCATCGTATCTCTCCAGCTCACAACCTTCAGTTGCTTTTCGCTGTTCTTTTGATAAACACCAAGAACCATAATGATTGTTTCTTCTGTAATTTGCTTTAAGATTAACCAGTACAGTCTGTTACTTATGCTTTGTACTCCAGGATTCAGACTAGATGACATCCTTTAGAGATGGTGGTACCTGATCAAACTCCGGACCTTACACTTGCCAGGTGGGCACTTATGCTGCTGAGCTATCTCCCAGGCCCTGGTTAGTAGCAATCTTATCAGAAGGCTGTAATCCAGAGGTCCTTTGTTCACATCACTCATCAACACAAAGCACTTACTAATTAGCAAAATTGATGTTAGCACTTACTTTACCTTGAGGAAGCAAGTTGGTCCTGCATGTGGACTGGCTGGAAATAGTGTGTCCACTCCCACTCCTATGTGGGCCCTTATGACTGCCTGGACCCTTCCCGGGGCTCCATTCTGAAAAACCATCCTGGCCAGCTGCCAGCTCAAAATTAAATTTAATTGAAGGGTCAGCTCCACCCTTCCTTAAAAAAGTGTCACATGTTCCTTCAACAAACTTGCCAGGAAAGATACTGTCAGAAACACCAAAAGAGCAGGAGGGATTTCAGCAGGCACCCAGAACAGGGTGCGCAACTGGTTTCATTCCTGCTTACTACTTGATGGGGGAGTGTGCTACCCAAGGTCAAATGCTAAGGCTGGAGGAATATCTATATCCTCAGACCTCTGCGCTGCAGCTTGCAGCAGTCACCAAGCAGGTCCAGCGAAGCACAGGTTAGCTCCTGCACGGTGCCTCACAAAGCCGGTGTGGTCCAGCTGCCTCCTGCGTCTCCCGCAGATGCTCCCTGGAACACTTGTGCTCTCAGCATGTCCTCCACCTGTCCCCCACTGCAGCACCTTTTTTGCTAAGATGCCACGCTTCCTCCCCTCTTACCGGGGTGTCCCCTGGTCAGGGAGGCCCTGCCTGCCTTTGATCATAGCTCCCAGTCTTCCCCTGGCAGAGCCTGGTACTTTCCCCCTGCAGGCCACATTGGGACATGGAGCTACATGTTTGCACAGATGCTGGAATGAGGCCATCTCCCTCCAAGGCTAAGTCCATGTCTGCTTTATGTACCTTTGATTCCCCACTAGCGGACACGGTACTTGGCCTGCATGCACACCTGTTCAACAAAAAGCATCTAGTCCATATTTTATGCAACATTAATAATAATAAAAATAAAACACTCCTCCCCCAAAAAAAACATTTTGTGGCAATAGGTTCACAGGGTTGAGCACTACATAGCAAGAATAATGTATAATATATATACAGTATCTTCTCCAGTTTTTGTTTGCTTAATTTATTGGTTTATTGAGTTTACTAATAAAGGATGATT
>PVKA01000034.1:206591-261297 GCA_004027165.1 Ctenomys sociabilis
AAAAAAAAAAAAAAAAAAAAAAAAAAAAAAAAAAAAAAAAAAAAAAAAAAAAAAAAAAAAAAAAAAAAAAATAAAGGATGATTGCATATATATATATATATATATATATATATATATTTATTATTATTATTATTATTTTTAACCAAGGATTGAATTCAGGCCCTTATGCTTGCCAGGGAAGCGCTTATTTCACTGAGCCATCTCCCTGGCCCTGTATAATATTTTTAAAAATCTAACTAAATTCACAAAATGAAAGGGTGGACAATACACAAAGCTCCCAAAGTGAGTACACTGCCCTCTGTTTTACTGATTTATATCCGATCTTCTATATTCATTTATTTGGTACAGGGTCTTGCTATGCACATCACACTCATAGTGATCTTCCTGTCTCAGCCTCCTTAGTGCTGGGATTATAGCATGTGCCACTATGCTGGGTTCGGAGACTGGTGCAGTGCGCCCAGGGTTCCAGGGCTAGTACTGCATGTGGTATTGGGGATGGAACTCGGGTCTTTGTACTTCTGCCCAGCCCTGCCTTCTTCTCTAAATACTGTAAATGTCAATTTTGAAAATGCCGCCTGGAATGAGGACCAAGAAGAGGTCACCTTCCTCCACACCCACTGTTCTGAGGTCGCAGTATGCTACACTGCCAGCGCTCACGGCCTTCCTGACTGTTTCAGCATGAAAAGTGTCAGCCTTCCCAAAGCACTCTACTTTCCCCCATTTCCTCACACTGAGGTCTGGCACCACCTGACTCCACACAGATGCGAACACAGAACTGTCATTAGATTTGACCTAATGTTCTTTACAATGCTTGAGGCATAGTTACATTTCATGAGCACTTAAAATCATCAGTGGACAGGTATCGATGTAGACAATTTTGTAATAAGGAAATGTATGTAGTTAGAAACCCAGGGGCACTCCCCTGTGTTTAAGCTTGAAAGTTCTGACTTCCTGTGGCTATACTCCAGGTCAAGGTGAGGTGGGCTATGAAACATATGAGCCCTGCATCGACCCCTCATGATTCCAATCTGATCAATACTTTTCATTCTATAATCTGGTTCTGGAGGCCACAGAGGCTGGGTCTTAAGCATTGGCCAGCTGCACACTCTGCCAGGTAGACACACATAAATGAAGTAGGTAGTTTCCCAAGTGGTAGATAAGGGCACAAAAATCCAAGCAGATCAGGTGAAGTTCCTGAATTCCTACAGGAGAAGCAGGGCCAGGATTCAAAGCTGCTAAGAGTCAGCCCTCATTCCAGTCCCTCCTGAGGCAGCCAGGCCTGACTAAACAAGCGTCATGCCTTTTCCCTGCTTTGACACTGATTTCAGGCATGGGTGTCCTCCTTTAGGGGTCCTGCCAAATGTGCCATTAGTAACTTCTCTAGTTTTTATTTGCTTGTTTTGTTTATTGAGTTTACTTGTAAAGGATGATTTCCTATCAAAGTTTACAGTTTTAGCAATTGTGTTCTCCACAGCTATATTAGTTTCTTATGGAGAGGGAATTACATAAAATCATGTAACATTCCTTTTGGCCCTTTAACATGGTTCCTGCCCATGGTACTTGCATGACTGCCCCCATGCTGCCCAACGGGACAGCACATGCATCACCAGCCACCTAACAGCCAGGAATAAGAATTACGGCTCTGTCATGAATGTGTTAAATCCTTGAGTCAAGGGAAGGCATTAAAAAACAAAACAAAACAAAACAAAACCCTCACACTCCACACCACTGAGCTGTGACTTGGTTACCTTCCTGTTGGGGTTGTACCCCCTGGAGCCAAGGCTCAGTCCTGGGCTGCAGCCCCAGCTGACTCTGGGCTCTTCTTTTGCAGAAAGCAAGCCTTGTATTCTACACATAGGGGTCCAGCCTTACCCAGTGGGCTGGAGCTGGGCCTCTGCCTGTGTTGCAGTGCATGGCTGAAGCTTTTATTACATCCACTCCTAGAACACATTGCTCCCATCCCCAAAACCAAATCCTAGTGGTGATCAAAAAACCTGTCCCAACAGGCTTAAAAGAAACTGTAGGTAAGTTGTACACTGTGAACCAAATCTTGATTATGTAGCTAATTATCAGTTTCATGATTAGACTTACTGTGGGTTTGTGCACCTTACGATGTCACAGGTGGCTGCTGAACCTGGAATCAAACTCTGGTCACCTGAGTTCCAAAATGTGAGCTCTCTTGACTTTATGTTGCTTGTCACGAGTTGGCAAACACCATCTCAAGGCAGGGAAATGTTCTGAAGCAATTTAGTTAGAGCAAGGCTTGAGGCCTTACAGACCCAGACCCCAGCTGCCTACCCCTAACTTGGGGTGGCTTCTAACAGGTCTCTTCTTCACCCTGGGCATCGGTTCTGACTGCTTGCCGTGGTCTAGTCTTCTAGGGACAGTTACAGAGCTTCAACCTAGTTGCTACAAAAGTAAGAATTGATTTGAAAAGGTAAAACTTTTTTCATTAGAGGAAAGGGCTGCAGAATAGATCACACTGTTTGAAAATATAAAGCGTAGTTTGTTGTCATTGGAATAACATAGGGATTGAATAAAGTTAAAAAAGTGGGGAAGGAAACCAGTTTTTATGAAGTATTTTCAGGTTTCCATGAAATCATTACTTCAAAATCACCAATATAAACTTGTTAGCATTTTTCTGAGTTTATCTCTGTAGACAGAAGAAATAAGAAACTTATTGGTTGGATAATCCCGCCACCAAATCAAACAGAAAATCTCAGAGTAGTCTAGGAAACACAAAAGGCTGGGCCTGGTGAGCAAGCGTGGCCTGGGTTTAGATTCCAACAGGATTATATCCTCAAGCCTCAGGGTCCTTCGCATTGGAACCAGAGCACAATACTGCAGTTCCTGAAGAGCCTCACAAGTGAGGTGGCAAGGTCTGATAGCCCCAAGAAGCACAGAAATAACTTCTGCAGTCTCAGCAATTGTCTGCGCTCTCCCAACTATTTCCGTGGATCTGTAGATTTTATTTTATTTATTTATTTACTTTTGGATCTGTAGATTTTAAATTTAAATTTTGAATTGCCTCTTAGCAATGGGAAAAGCTACCATAATTAAAAGGAGGACAGCACCTGTCTTCAAACAAAGTCATCATTACCAGATGATGTTGTTTTTCAGCAGTAAAAAATTCAAAGATAATATTCTCACCTGAGTGTGGAAAACCCAATTCATAAAGTGGCAGCTCAGAACCAACCAACCTCACTTCTTTTTTTTTGCTTCCCCTTAGACTCTGAGCTGCCACTAAATCCAGGGATATTTTGAGATGACTTTCAGATTGGACCTTTGACTCCACTTCCTCATTCCCGCTTCAGTTGGGGCAGTGTTCACAGCACACCTAGATGACTGGGAAACCTCATACCAGGCGTGCCTCTCCTGGCTGTCCTTGTCCTGGGGGCTTTCCTTCCAAGCTTCCCTAAGAAGCAGCCTGCATTAGGATCCACACAGTACCATCCATCCCATGCCGCTTCCCCACAGTGGGAAATGCTTCATTTGCTCTCAGACCTATGGAGCAGATTCCAGGTTCAAGGCTTGTGGTCTGACTGGTCTCTCTGTTTAGAAAGCTTTCAATCCTTTTTTTTTTTTTTTTTTTTTGTCTATGTTAATGCACATCATTGTCCTTGAGCCCCCTTCTGCGCAGGACTTCTGAGTGCCCCCCTAGCTATGGAGTGGTAGGGGGATGTTACAATACAGATTTTGAGTGGGTAGACAGGAAGTTGGAGATAACTACACATCCCACAAGCTCTTGGTCACCATGATGCTGCTGGGACATGCCTCCCACTCTGACCTGCAAAGCCTATTGGTTTAGTGTGTGTTGAGGGGGTAACTTTTGGAGACATACATATATACAGACACACACACACACACACACACACACACACACACACACACACACAGACTTGAATGCTAGCTTTACTAGGTGTTAGCTTTGTAACCAAGAGCAAACAATTTCCAAGGTGCAGTGGAAACATTACCTATGTTACGTAAATGACTCAAGAAACTTCTGACATAATAGTACTATTCTTGTCAAACAGCCCAACTACTTTAAGTCTCTATATAGAAGCAACAGATTGTTGAAAATGTAGCTCTAAGTGGCTTCTTTTATCAAAAGAAGTTTGTTTTTGTGATGGAGACACATGGTGTGTACCTCTAATGTAATCATTGGGAAGAGAACTGTGCTGAAATGTGGCTTACATTTATCCGCCTAGGAAAAATGTATTTTGAAATGATACGGAATGCAACATCAAAGACTGGGCTTGCCTAACAGTATTTTTTACAGCTGAAATCATAAATACCATTGCTTTTCCACCTATCTTTTAGATCAACTCACTTCCTTCTCTTACATGGATTTCTGTAGCAGCTGCCTTTGGTCTTGTTTGTATTTCCAGTAGTTCATTCTTCTCATTGCACTCTCGATGAATGTTCTAGAACAGCAGTCTTTCCCACTTAAAACCCTCTAGAGACTGTATGATCCCAGAAGACAGGACTTGTGTCCTCAACACCTTGCCAACTGCACGGTGTGGCTGGGTCTGTACACGTGTTTTTCCAAGCTCAGCAGGGTTTCCCTTAAGTTTGGAAAGTCACGTGTGCATTGAACAGGCCTCACTGCTCCATGTGGAACTGGGGACATCCTGAGGCCTTTTGTCCTATGTAAGTGACAGTCAAGGCAGCTCAGGAGTACCTAAGCTGTCTGACATCATCTGCATCTGCATTTTGAATTATTTTAATTATCTGTTTCATAATATATATATATGCCCATTAGCTTGATTTTAAGTATTATTTTTTAAACTATTTATTTATTTGGTACAGTGTCTCAGTACACAGCTCGGACTCATAGTGATCCTCCTAT
This sequence comes from Ctenomys sociabilis, assembly GCA_004027165.1. Taxonomy (NCBI): domain Eukaryota; kingdom Metazoa; phylum Chordata; class Mammalia; order Rodentia; family Ctenomyidae; genus Ctenomys; species Ctenomys sociabilis. Next base: position 211,441 of record PVKA01000034.1, read on the forward strand.
CTCGGCCTCCCCAGAGCTGGGATTACAGGCATGCACCACCACGCCTGGTTTTAGTGGCCAGCTGCGTGCATCAGGGATTTTGAGGTGGCACAGCATGAGGTGCCAGGCAGGCACTTACGCTGCTGAGCTATCTCCCAAGCCAGGATCATTTTAATGATCTCTGATCTAATGAAAAAGTCCAACTCTGGCACAACCATAATATTCTCAAGCGAAAAGGGTCAGGGTCAATAACACTTAATTTTCAGTGTACTCTTTTCAATAGTATTCTGGGGCTAACCATAGTAAGGAAAACTATGACTGAGGAGCTAAGTACAGGTAAAAAGGCCACAACAAAGTGACCAACCTGATAACCTGCAGACAGGCTCCAAGCTGCTCTCCCCTGCGATAAACCAGTTGCCTATCCCAGTTCCTTTTTTTCTAGGTCCTGAGAAGTCTATCTGCAGCCAGACAATCAGTCTAATGATCAGAAAAAGGCAACAGTAAGTAAGAGATACCATACTACCACCTAACCAAGATCTGCAAATAACTGAAAAGTATGAGAATTTGATACACAGTCCAGAAAGAAGAAACCAGCTCTTGAAAGGTTGGTACTGAAAGGGAGTCCTTGCCAAGGAGCAGTAGATGGGCTGCTAGGGCACCAGGGATAGGTCAGTTCTAGGAGGACAGTTGACACGACCTGCTCTGTCCTTGGGCAGAGACTGGATTCTGGCCAGTGATTAACAAGGCTGTGATTCCCGAATGAGGAAGGTGTTAGGCAAGAAGTTGGGGGAATTATTTCATTTTTAGGATAACAGAATATGTTTAGTTGATAAGCAAATTTTTATTGTTTTAAATTGCAGATGTAAAAAAAATTCTTTGGAACGTAGTTAAGATCAGTCCTATTTATCTTTGGATATCTCTAAATATTTAAATCTTCAGAACCACTGACTGCAGTCAGGGACATGAAATGGGCTGTATCAGAATAAATGACAGACTGGCATCTGAAGACTGACAGGGCGTTCAAACAAGAGAAATCAACGTCTCCGCCCCTTCCTGTATCAAAATCTCCATTCCTCTTCCCAGCTCTTCACCCTCCAGAGGAGTAGAAACAACCCAGGAGCTCTTTTTACCTTCAACTTTTTTTTACTTCTTCTTTAGCTTCAAATTAGGTAGCTATTTGCCCCAGGACATTGAATTTCTGTAAGGGACCGGAAAAGTATTCCACAGGAGGTGGAATTTAGATGCAGAAAGCTTTAACATGTGTTTTTGCCTTCGTAGAAGGTACCAACCAAGACACAGAATCTTTAAGAAACAGCAAACACTTGTGTCTCTTTCTTATTCAACGCTCCAGCGCGTCTCTTCCTTTCTCCAACAATTCCTTTCCCCAATGGCGCGGTTACGGCCGACCGACCACCCACCCACCCACCCACCCACCCGGCGCACGCCCGCGAGAGAAGAAGAGCTGGGAGCAGTTCTCGCCCACAAACAGCAACAGAAGAAAAGAACACACTTTTTTTTTAACGATCTGAACGTCAAGTTCCCGTAAACTCATCCGTCAAGTATCTATGCCTCCATGGAGGAATAAAAAGTACCAACTCACCAAAGGGAGTTTGTGTGCATATTGTTTTGTTTTTCACGGTTAATTAAGGTGCTGGGGGGGGTGAACCCCGAAACACTGATTTCCACCGTGCTCTTTCGTGGTAATTTCTTAAACTTCATTAAGAACTGCGGAGGTCAGTGAGATCCCTGGAATCGAGCGGGGAGATATCGCCCGATTATTAAATATTTAGCAGCTCCGGGCCACCTCACGGCTTGTCCCGGAGCCGCCCCTCCCCCAACCCCTCCGGCCACCGCGGGGCCGGGGCGGGTGGCGAACGGCGGGACGCAGCGACATCCCAGCCGGAGCTCGGGCAGTTCCGTCGCCCCCTTTCTTTTTTTATTCACGACCCCGCGATGCTTAAACGGGTGAAGAGGGGGACGCAGAAACCAGTCCGAACCTTTCGCACTTTTCTAAGCCAAGTTCTCAGACGCGGCTCGAAAGTTCGGTCCTCGGGGACGGCAAGCCCGCCACGCCGCGCGGCCGGCTCCACGCCGAGGCTTCTGACACTGCCTCGGGTGTTTGCAAAAGTCCGCCCGGCCGGTGCTCCCACCTCTCACGGCGCCTTCCCCCGAAGTCACCGAGCTGCAAACTGCCGCACCCCATCCCCCCACTCTTTTTTTTCTCCTTCCAGGGCAGAAGGACTTTCAGAGCCGCGCGCGCCCCACACGCCCGCCCGCGCGCTCCCGCCCGCCGAGGGTCCCTCCTACCTGGGCCCGGGGTCGCGGCGCCCACGGCTTCGCGGCCGGCGCGCACAGCTCGGCGCGGCGGAGCCCGCGCGGTCATTGGGCCCGGGCGTCACGTGGCGCGGGCTCGGCGGCCCCGGGTCGGCTCCGCAGCTCCACCTGCGCCCGCGCCGCCCGCGCCGCCCGCGCCGCGGCGGAGCACCCCGGGCGCCCGACGGACGCGCAGCGGGCTGCCGCCTCGGGAAAACTTTGGGGCCTCTTTTTTGTTGGAGAAAGCAACTGTCCTCGGACCCGAGGTTTAGGCGTGTGCGCTCCCAGGGGCGCGCTCTCCGCCCCTACGTTGGCCGGCGACCCCCGCCCTGGGGTGCCGCGTTTCCTCCTCTTTCCTGGCGTGGGGCTCAGACCTGCTGTGCGCACCGCCCGTCGCCTGTCTTTGTGACTGGACGGCCCCCAAAGCGGCGGAGTGGCGGCCGCAGTGACATTCCCAGGGGGTGGCGCCGCTCGCCTGCGCCCTAAAGTTTACCGTGGAGGTGCTGCGAGCGCGGTCCCTGTTCGCAACCCAGGGTTCCGATCCACGTCCTCTTCCCGGCTTCCATTTCTTTTTGGGGGTGTGTGACCCTCCACCCACTCTCCTCAGCTCTTAAGGGGAGACCCCAGTGGGCTGCCTGCTTCATCTTAAAATTCCTCTGAGGGCTTGGCTGTTCTTTTCACCTGTTCTCCGAAGCGCTCCAGCGGCCCCGCCAGGAAAATGTGTTAAGCAACTGCGCCATCTAGCTCACTGACTTCCGCTTCTCCAGTTTATGCAGAGAAAGTAAGAACAAAACAGCAGGTGGGAGAAGCGAACAGACAGAGAAGTACTTTAGATGGTCCTGCTACCCTTGGCTTTCCAATGTGTCCTGCTTATGGTTCCATTCAAAAGCATTTGCCACGCTCTGGGGAGGAAACTAAAGATTTGGGATGTCCCCTTCTTGTAGTAGCTCATCACCTTTTTTTTTTTTTTTTTTTTTAACCCTAGTGTCTCACTACTAGATCAGACTCTCATTGATCCACCTGTTTACAGCCTCCCAAGAGCTGGTATTACAGGTGCATGCCACCACACCCAGTCTCAATTGAAATCTCAACAGGCCCAGGGGGGCGGGGCCGGCGGGGCAGGCCTGCGGATGCAACTCAAGGGATTTAATCCGCTGAGCTGTTTGGACGGTCTTCATCACTTTTATAAGTCATTTGTTTGATTAAAAAAATTGTGTGTCAGAACAAGCGACTCTTGCTCCCGACTTCCAGTTATCAATCAGCCTTATAAAGTTCATAGAATATTGGTATACTTTCAAGCTATTCTGACCAGAAGGGCTTTGAGGTTTGTCTTCGATTTTAAGCATGGGTTCCTAGACTAGCAGATTCAATATCATTCTAATTCAGTGAAAACAGAAATTTTTGGGATTCTCCAGACAAACTGATTCAGAATTCAGAAATTTAAACAGCTGGTTAAGTGAGGTCATCCAGGTAAGCCAGAAGTACTGTTGCTATTCATTGCCTCAAAGAACCAGCGCTATCTAATTTGTCATGTTAACACTCTAAAACCAAACCCTTCATATGTTTGTGCAAAGTGGAATCTGTGTTTTGGGCAGCTCACTTAGAATGCCAAATGGAAATCTAGGGGAACTCTGGTAAAAGGTAGAAGAAAAACTTAGGGATTCTTGATGCCTGTTAGACCAAAGACATTAGAATTTGTTCTGTTTTTAAAATGTATTCATGTTTTTACTGTTCCACACTAATAACTCGTGGAACATAAAAAAACTAATTTATTTGAGTGGGTATGTCATTATAGTTTCAAGTTTGTCCAGTAGTTCTAAAAGGACTAAAAAATTTTAAAATGTATGGTATCAGCTTACACAACTACAGAAACAACAACAAAATTCCACAGCATTTTGATGTTGTAGTAAGTGGCCCCCTGGCCTGTAATCCATCTGATCTGGAATCCAGCAGATAAAGAATTGCCTGCGTCATTCATCCCCAGATACCATTCCATCCAAGTCATTCCCTTTCTCAAAGTCTTTTGCACCATTCCTATGACTACTTAAGAAATTCTAAAATCCTTGTGTACCAGTTAGTTGAAGCCATCCAAAATATATGTCAACTCTCCATTGTTGCCCAGTGTAGCTTTCTTCTGAAAGGCCTTTACGATGATATTGGCAGTGAAGTCCTACTTATTTGTCAGACCTCAGTTGTCTCCTCTTGTTCATCCTTTTAGGTTTCAGGGTAGAGTCCATTGTGCCTCAGTTGTGTATTCTTAGTGGCTGAGTTTCACTTTTATTGGCAATCATTTAATCACAGACTTGCATCTGATTTAGTTATGTGTCTTATTGATTGTAGAAGTCTGGACAGGGATTATATAGAACTAGTTTTCATTCTAGGGCAGAGTACCTGGCACATAGGAAGTATGCAGCATTTGTATTATTGATTCTAGGAAGGGAGCTATTTAAATAGCAAACTCCGAGTTGCTTCATGGAAGAGTGCTTGCATCACATATGCAAAGCCCTGGGCATGAGCTCCCACACAAAAGCAAAACCCTTTAACCTAAAAGATATAGACTGGAATCCAAGAAGGAAATTGCTGGCATAGGTAATGGAATGGTGTGTGTGTTAGTAAACTTCATTATTTTTATTTTTATTTTTTGGTGGAACTGGGGATTGAACTCAGGCCCTGGCATTTGCCAGGGAAGTGCTTATTCTACTGAGCTATGTCCCTGGCCCTTAAAGTAATTTTCTTTTTTTTTTTTTTTTGGCAGAAATTGAGATTGAACTCAGGGCAGGCAAGCACTTATTCTACTGAGCCATCTCCTCTATCCCCCCATATATATATATATATTGTATTTTAAGAAAGGGTCTACAGGATGTTTAGGGTCTCACTACTAGATCAGACTTGTAGAGATCTGCCTATTTACTGCCTCCCAAGAGCTGGGATTAAAGGTGTGCACCACCACGCCCAGTCTCAAAGTCTCAATTGCTTGCCATCTCAGTACGCCCCAAGGGAGGAGCTCGTACAGCAAGCCCAGGGTAAGGAACCCCTGTACCTGCTTACAGGTGCTTTAATCTGCTGAGCTATTTAGCTGGCCCTGTGTTGGTAAACTTTAAACAGAGGTTGTAGCGATAAATAAATGAGGACAAACCTGGAACATTTTTCTGAACCTTTTAAGTTTCCTCTAGAATGACTGTTTCCTGGCAACTAGATACTGTACAAAGTTGTTTTGTCTCCTTTTTCAATTGTTTGTACTTTTTCTCTTCTTAATTTCTTATGCATTTCTTTCTTACAATTTTACATGCATATATCTAGTAATATAAAGAACTGTTTGAAAGATAACACTACGTATTACAACAAATACTGTGAAATTCATATTACTTTGTGAAGTGAAATTCTATGTCACTTGTAATTTTTTCTGTTTTAATTCTAATTTGGACTCTTAAAAAATTTTTTCATCTGCGTACTTATTACTTGAGATCTTCAATGTTGCTCTGGCTGAAAAATAATCAGTTGTGTGTGTACGGGGTTTCTCAGATGCAGGTCTAAAAGCCTGAATCAGAGAAGGACTTCCTTGAATCTGAGCTCTCACTTCTTCATCATGATCTTTCCTTTTTCTGTCTCTAGCCCCAGGGAGCAGTCCATGACCCTGGAACACAGAGAACTTGTTTCTTGTTTTTCTGTTATACCTGAAACCTTAGAAGGCATAGATATTTATTTTATTTATCTTTGTGTTCCTGGTAAAATGCCTGACCAAATAAATAGTTACTGGGTGAATTCATGAATTATTTCTATATGTGTGAAAATCCTGAGAGTTGGTAGCAACTTCCAGTGGTCATGAACCAGGCCAATCTCTGCAAGTTAGAAAATTCTGGGTAGGTCATAGTCCATGAGTGCCTCCTGGGTACTGAATTCTATATTTTATCAAGAAATTTTGTATTTCTTGAGAAAGTTAATAAAAAAGACATTCATAATACATTAAATTCTTGTTCAGCTCTTCTCCCAGGCCCTTTATATCTGGTTTTCCTCATCTGTGAAAATGGATTAATAACAGTACTCATCTCAGATGGCTATTCTGAAAACTGTACAACTCAGTACATGTAAAACTCTGAACAGTGCCTAGTGATCTTATAAACATTCAGTGAAATTATTACTGCTACTGACGGTCTCCAGTTCTGCCAAAGATAGGGAAGAAATACCAATAGCACACAAATCTAAGTGGTTTATCTTTTATTCATACAAACAATACATACACAAGACTGTATAGTGTTTGAAGACTGAAATAATTTTCTAGTGTAACAACTCTGTAACAAAATTTAACTAAATGTAACATTTATGAAAATATAAATCTCTGATTGGGTAATTCTTCCCAACAATACAAAGTTTACATAAAAACATTCAATATGAGCTATCAGTTGCAAACAAGTTAGGAAAAATCATTCAAGTCACTTGTTATACTCTATTGGCTTTTACATAGAACATTCACGTACTACAGTTAATCCATCTAGGAATTTAATTCTTAGAAATGTATGACATGGAGACCCAACTGATAATGACAGGAGGAACAATGTGCTGCCTAACGAGCTAAGAAGAATTGACTCATACGATCTACTCCAGGTGACTAGTACATAGGTCTAAGCGCTCTCCGGGCAGCTACCTCCCTGGCTACTAGCTAAACCAGGGGAACATACTGAGAAAACTCTTTCGCTATGGAGGGGTAGGGGTACTTATATCTGAATCACATCTTTGAATACTTACATGTTGAACTGCTTTCTGAAATGTAGTACAATTGATTTGGGTTCTCTCTATGTTATACCACTTTTTTCCCCGTTACCATTAAGAATCAAAATGCTGCTATGTGTATTTCTCACAGTACTCCCAAATATCCCCCGACAGGGCAGTAGCAGAACCTATCACTACCTTTATTTTGTAGTTCACAAACATAAAACACCAGTAAAGTTAAAGATCTGGCTAGAGATGTGAGTTCATTGCAGAACTGGACAAAAATGTTCCTTGTTCATTATTCTTATTAAAGTGACTGCCACTTTCAAAGAAAACCAAACCAAACCACAATTGCCAGCTGCTATGGAAAGTTATCCAAGCACATGCCATGTGGAAAATAGTAAAGGAAAAAAATCACTTTCACTTTCTTTATGACATTTTCTTTTAAATAGATGAAATAGGTTTTAAAAAACACTTGGTATCATCTTATAGCCTCAGCTTTGAAATAGATAAGACTATAAAAAGTCTTAGCAGAGTCTTCAGCCTGGGAGTATAACAGATAAAGAAGCATACATACAGTGTATAGAAGTAAGAAAGTGATTACAAACAGGGACGATTAAAGAACCTTTGGACACCCCTAAGATTGATGGAATATTTTAGCACAAAGACAGGCATATTCAGAGTATTTGTCCCAGAGTATTTGGTTGTTTATCTGTGTTTTATACAGGAAAGAAGAGGAATGAGAGTAAGGCAAATGTCATCAGTATTTCTGAGATGGCATGTTCAGAAAGCTTGCTTTCTATTAAGAGATACTGCAGGATTTAGGAAATAATTTATGCTCCCATACAATTGGCTGAATGGTACAGAATTTTTTATTAGTACAATGATAGAAATGACCGGTTGTTTTGATCAACGTTGTAATGCCCATTCTGTACCTCTTTACACTCAGCACAAGTATGCATTTTGAAAGAGATGGGAAAAAAATTGTGGTTTCTTATTAAATGTGTTCTTTTGCAGCCCCAGAAATAAATAGATTGAGTCCTATATTCCACTATACAGAAACCTGGCATGCACTTGTTGCAACTGTATTTTAATAAGGACTGACTCTCCTTGTCCGGTAACCCTGGGATAGCCATGGTTAATCCTTGTCTCAGTCCAGTTCACGGTGTCACATTTCACGTTGTGTGTCTTGGGAACCTGGGAAGATGTCTGGGCACTTTTGTTACATGATTTTGCACCGTTAGACCATTCTTCTGCAGACTAGGTTTACACAGTTGTCAGGATCAGAAAATTGAAAGAGAGATTAAGGCTGTTTCATTTATCACACAAACATTTGGAGTCCAACAGCCCTATCATTTCCGTGATTTTAACTTTTTTTGCAGAACTAATGCCAGACCAAACAGTCTACATGTAACTGTAGCCTGTCTCTTCTGAACCAAAAAAATCAACCATACTGCTTCTTACCACACAGCTGAGTTTTAAAACTTTTATCCTCTCTCTTACAGGTGAAATAGCCATGTCTGTAGCACTTCTAGAAATTCTCTGACAAAAATATGGCACCCAAAACTCATTTCACATTTCTGTATGTTTCATGAATGTATTGAAAACCCTCAAGTTCCAGCATCATTGCTCTCTTCTAAACAAATGAATGCTTTATCATTTGTGATCAGAAGATCCTTTTCTTTTTCCCCTTACGTAGTGGGTCATCTGTTTCTATGCAGCAGGACAAACACTGTGTCAGTTATCAGGGGTGTAGCTGTGGCTCCTGGGTTCCAGGGCAGAGCACACCCGGTCATAACAGGAGTTGTGTTTCTTCGAGGGTGTTGCCTCGTTGGACTCTGAAGAGTCGCTCACTGTGATTGGACTGTCTCTTGCAAAGACCTCGGTGGACTCCCTCCATAAGCAATCCACAGACGTTTTAAAACAGTAACTGTTGGACTTTGGCCTGGATGCCTGAGTTGCGTTGTTGAAAATCTGTCTGCTGTTTGAAGTGGCGATCTTGATCTTGAGCGCAGCATCCACGCGGTCCACTACAGTGTAGATCCCTATGCTCCCATCGTCGAATCCCACGATGATGTTCAGGTGCCTCTGCGAGAGCGCTAAGAAAGTTGGCGTTTTGTACAGGGAACAAGCACCGATGTTTTTGCCATCTGCCAGCCTCATGACAATTAAGCTGGATATCGCCCCGTTTTCATCGTCCTCCTCCCCATTTCGGAAACAAATGTACACCAGGTAGCGCCCATCGCGGGACAACCTCTGGCGCCAGACCGCGCCAGAGGCATGCACCACCCGTAGTTTACCGCTGTGTAAATCCAGCACGTTGATATTTTCATCTCCCCTCGATATAATGCCTAGCTTCCCATTAGGAGAAATTTCAAAATCCTCTAGATTTTTCAAGAAGTTGTTCGGAAGCTGCACACGTCGACAGATCACCTCATCTGTCAGGCTCCAGATGTTCACAGTCTCTGCTGAGGTGATAAACACGATGATGTCAGGACAGTCGGGAATCAACTTAAAATTCACGATAGTACTACCGTCTTCGCAGCAGAACTTCTTGGTGATGCTTCCTGTCCAGAGACTGACTGCCAGCACTTTGCTTTTAGTCATGCCCACCACGAAGGTGTTTGCCGAGGTAATGAAGGCATTCTGCAAAGTGGTGAGGATGTTGCAGACCCGGTGGCCCGTGGCTAGTCTCCAAACCCTGGAGGCATTTTCCTCACACAGGGAAACCACAAATTGGTCATTGTGTGTAATCAGCAACTGAGAGATTCTCTGCCCATTGATTCGGAAGAGGTTTTCCCCACTGTTGGTGTGCCAGACATACTGGCTGCTTTTGTCATCTGAGGTCACCATTATGTCTCCAGCAGATGTTAACACACAGTGCTCAACTATCCCTTCATGCTTAAATACTGCTTCGATGAATCCACTGCTGAAGTTCCACTTATGAACACAATCAGAGCCATCAAGCGAGTAAATTATTTCCCCTCTGGCAGGCAACACCAGACTTTGGATGGGTTTTCCAGTCTTATCTATGTTGGACATCGCTGTGATTATATCTATATCCCAAATAGAAAGAACACCACTAGTTGATAAAGACAGTAACATATTGTGGTGGCTGGATTTCACCAATTTAACTATGGTGCCTGAGATTTCCTGCAGGCTCGCCATGCACTGACCTGTGTCCCGCCTCCAGAAAAACACAGCTGGGGTATTCTCCATAGTAGCAATGATACAATCTCCATTCTTGGACAGTACAGCAGATACAAAGCGTTCGTTGTGCTTGGCTCTGAACTTTTCAGCCACCTTCCACATGCCAGTATCTAAGAGTTCAATGCTGAGAGCCTTACAAATCAGAATTGCACTTTGGTCCTCTGAAAGTTCAATGGTGACCACCTCGCTGTCTTCCCTTCGGCAATCAAAGTCATCAGTTAGCTGTGGGTTGGAGATGTCTTCAGTATTCCAAACTGAAAGACTTCCCTCACTATCTACCATTACCATCTCTTGAGCTGTGTCCAAAATGAGAAGAAACTTTACAAACCCACCTGAAAACTCAGATGTCACAGTACATAACTTTTCTCCACTCCCTAAATGAAATATGGTGGTTGTGTTTAGGTACTGTCCACAGAAAGCATGCATCCCATCCAGAGAGCACTGGACACAGGTCACTTCATACCAGCAGTGGAACTGGTAAAGGGGCCAGCCATAGAGCAGGTCAATGACTGTGACATCTTTGCTGGCCTCAAGCCAGGCAAGGGCATGGTTGACCGATAGAGTAAATCCATTGATGTAGGTAGAACTGCTTCCATGCTTGGTTCCTTTGATTTCTACTTCAGAAAGCAGACAGGAATTGACATTGTCATAAATCAACAAGGTGTTATTTGTTGTAGCAACCACAAGGTACTTTTCATCACTTGTGAGCTTCATGCCTAGGATGACAGACTGGGCTGTAGTAATTTGCCTGAGGAGCTGGCGAGTTTCTACATCCCATGTGCTGATGGAACCATTTTCTAGAGCTGTGAGGACAGTACTGGGGTTGCAGGTGGGCAGGATCTCTGTGACATGCAGGTGACTGGATGATAAGGGGAGGCGCTCGGGACTGTACGTCACATCCATGGATGAATGCAGTGGCACAATGGAGCAGTACTTGGGCCCATCTTTGTCACATTCCAAAAGAAGGTGTCTCAATTTGGGCAGGGAACTTATGACAGGAAGCAGTCTTTGCTGCAGCTCTGCGGACAGGGAGCCGGGAAATGCGGTGACTTTGTTTTTGATGCTGCGAAGGGTGCTGGCCAGGAATTTTAGCTCTTTCTCTTGTGAATAATTATAAGCCAGCTCAATGTCTGAAAGTACCTTGTCAAATTGGCCAATTTTGATCATGGTATAAAGCCAGCTGAAGTTCATGATGATGCCATAAAGCAGGTCATCAGTTTTCCCACACCTTGTCAGGTGATACAAAAGCTCGGACATTTTCCGGTGATTGACAAAAAAGATGTCAGGTTCCAGTGGATTGCATTGGAAAACCCAGGGCTGGTCAGGGGCCTGCCTGTCAAAGGAGGCCTGTTCCATGAAATGCTTTTCTTCCTCAAGTAGGCTTCTATTTTCCAAGTCAAGACAACCATTCAAGTAAGTGTCTTCAAAGCAGAATGCTTTCCTCCTGCCCCCTGACCAGACTCCCAGAAAATAATCTGCCAGGATGGTGTGCATTTCACGCAGGTCACTGTCCTGTTGTAGATACAGCTTCTGGGCTATCAGCTGCAGATGTCTGTTGGCCCAGACCAGGAGTGTGACATTCTTCACGTGTCTTTCTATTAAGTACCCACTGAGACCCTCCTTTAGCCTTGCGATGTAGAGATAAGGTACTCTCAGCGGATTGCTGGGTCTGTTGTTTTCATTGAGCTCATTCATGACACTGTTGTCTAGGGCTAGCACGTCCTCCAGCTCCATCTCACTCAGACCCATTTTGGCCATGGTAATATAACTAAGAGCCCTAGAGACCAGTTTCTGGCCACACTTCTTCTCTAGGGCCCAGAATAACTGCTCTATACTTTCGTGAACGGTGACACAGAGGGAGGATTCATCAACATCTTTGTGAGACCGCCAGTGTCTCACCTCCCTGAAGGTCAGGTTCACAAACATTGGCAGTGTGCACTTGGAGAATGCGCTGTTCACGTAAATCTGTTGGCCTGACGTGACCTTCCTTTTGACCCGCAGCAGCTGGTGTTTGAGGACCTGGCTGCACATCTTCCTGTCCCGGGGAAGCAGCTCGATGTAGTTGTCTTCCTCATGAATAAGGCACCTTAGTTTCTGTAGGATCCCGTGCTTGTTGGGCAGTGTGGAGAGGACTATCCGCACGAAGTGGGGGAGGTGAGCTGGGAGCCACCACAGCTTCCTGGCGTCCTCATTCTCTGAGAGCTGCTCCAGGGCATCAAATATTATTACGAGAGGTCTCTGCAATGAAGACTCATTCAAAAGGTTTATAAATAAGTCCCGGAGGTCATGGATCTTCTTAGGATAGCTTTGAACCAGACACCGGTAGTTAACTGCCAATTGTTCACATACACTTAGGAGGAGAGGTCTAAGATCAGTACTCATGTCTGTTGTGCCGAGAAATCTCACAACTATTACTGGGTCCGATTCTGGTCCTGTGTCTTCATGCAGCCAGCCATAAGCCTGGAACATACATGTGGAATTAGAACAAGGCTACGAATTCACAGGGTCACAACCCAAGGCTCTCTCTTTACAGAGTGGCCCACACACTTCTGATAACATGCACCATGCAGAAAACAGCCTAGAACTGAGAAAAACAAAGCCCCTCTGGGAAGGCCAAAGAGTTGTCACTAAGCTCATGCACCATAAACTACAGGTGAATCCTCAGGTAGTAAAATGATAATGAGTATTATTTGAGTGAAAGGAATCATTTAGCTCATAGGCTAAAAATTGCAAAGTAGTCCACAGAAGTGTAAATCTGAATATTTAACCATCACTAACTCGCCATTTCCAGGCCCAGATTGCTAGCACATAGTAGGCACTTAAGTGTTTGTTTGATGACAGGATTAATGATTTACAAGTTATGATAAGTTAAATATTCTCATCAAGAACACATGATACCTTTTATAGCTGATAATTTTCTAGTTAATTAAAATGTAATAGAATATTCAATATTAAAACGATGATATAGTCTTTATAATTCAGAGACATTTTTGTTGTCCTGTAGGGTCATGATCATGATTATCATTTTTCTTATAAAATCTTCACAATGCTATTTAAGGGAGTTTTATTCAGTGCTGTGATTCATAACAAAGGTCTGCTACACAAGCATGAAGTCATCTGTCCTATGATCTCTCTGTAGAGCAGATGTGATTATAGTGCTAGTTCATAAAAGGGGAAACTGAGAACAAGGCTGCCCAATAACTTGTTCTGAGTTTAATGGTCATCATGAGACAAAGTTGGAGTAGAAGTCATATCTGAATTATATTATAACTTCACTTTTTTTCTTTTTTAAACTGTGGGATTGAAGATAAAATATATAATATATAAAGTCCATACTAAATTTAGTATTATTTTTCTGTTTGAAAAGTCCCAGATGAGAAGGCTGTGATAAACTAAGTACTGTTTCAGGAGATAAAGTCATGTAGTAATCCTAAAAATTTATGAAGGATATTCTTTAGGAAAGGAAGTTTTTCCCACATTAAGATGGAAATTTATGAAACTCAAGAGAGCGTTTAGGTTAAGAAATAAATGAGACTTATGGGTGTTAATTTCATAATGAGCTATTAAGAAAAGTAACTATTTTGTTGGTGTTTCACTCCAGCCTTGGAAGCTGGTTTCAAGAAAGACAATCTTGTCATGCCATCACTGTTGATGGGTGGCAAATCAGAAACAAAAGTTTGTTCCCACACTAGTTGATCACAGTGAATATATGCACCCTCCTCCCTCCTACATCCTATAGGCTGCTGCATATATGGTGTCTGTGGAGAATGGCACCACAACCTCCAGCTGGTGTCTGTAGAAATGCTGGTTAATAGAGGAGACCAAGACAACACGTCTGTCTGTGTCCTTGGGGGAGATGGCACATCACAGGAGAGCGGTGACAGGAGGCCAGTGAATCTCCCTAGAAGACAGGCAAGCAGAGTAGAGGACGGGACCTAGATTCAGGTGAGATTCCTCGAATAACCAGAATCTTAGACTGTGGATAGAGACAGGTAACTGGACGAAGTATCCAGAGGATGGGGAACTCAGAAAGCTATTTCCCAAGTTGATGGGCTTTGCGCTGTTGGCACACTCTGTCCTGCAGCCACTGTTTTGCTCCTTAGGCAAATGCGTACATCTCGTGTAATCCCTGACCTCCAGGTAGGATATGTGGAAATGCATCACACCAGCATTCACTTGGTCAGTTTAACAATATTTGTTCCTGCTGGTGAGTCCACTAAGAGAAAAGCTCTGGAGTGAGAATGAAATGGCAATGTGTGAGTACTAATGCATTCAAATTCACTTCTCATGTGTCTCTTATGGTGTCACCATTATGCTTACTTGGCATCATCCTCAAGTTCAAAGATACACAAACTGGTGTAGAGTTGCGTGCACATAGACACAATTTATTTTGATGTCCCTTTGTACAGGCTTACTGCCTCATCAACTGAAGATGGAAGCCATATTTTACAACACAAGAATAAAGGCTGGCAATATAGCTCAGGGCATAAGAGCCTGCCTGCCGAGCTCAAGGTCTGAGTTTGAATCTCAGTACCCACCCCCAAGCAAAAAAAAAAAAAAAGAAAGTACTAACCGGGCTTGACATATTAAGACATGGTAAATTAGCTCTTCTAATTAAGGACTTTTGAAGGCAAACATGCTATACCTGGTATTTGCCCTTGAGCTTACTTTGGAACCTAATCCCCACACAAGGCATGATGGAGCTTGTTCTATGTTTGTTCTCAAGATGACCAATTTGAGGTTGTGCAGGACACAGCAGAGTGAGAATGTGAAACTTGTCTACAGCCATACCACCCTAAACATGCCCGATCTCCTCTAATCTTGGAAGCTAAGCAGGGTTGGGCCTGGTTAGTACTTGGATGAGAGAGTGTGAAGCTAAAGAAAGGTCTATTCTCAAGAGAGCAACTTCAGAGGAACAATGTGGAGATTGTGAGTTAATGAATGAATGCTAGAATTAATGCTAGAAGCAATTCTGAATTAATGCTTGAATAATAGAAACCAAGTATTATCATGAAGATAAAAATGGAGGCAGTTTAGCTCAGCATAGGTGGAGGAAGTAAAATACTAGATATCACTTTCCACAGTAAGGTTCCAGACTAGGCAGGACTGGAAAGGAAGGTTCTGACCAGTTTAATGCAGGTTGGAGACGAGGGTGCCATGGATCCTATTTCTTACTTCCTCCTTAGAAAGGAGAGGTCAGAGTGGTGCCTGTTCTCTGCCTCTAGCCCAGAGGAAGGGACTTCTATGGTCCCCTTACAAACTTTTCTAAAGCCAGAGGGACAATGATATCTGGTGTCTGATGACATCTGAGGAACATGAAGGACAGTGGCTGGGCTGCTATGTATATACTTGACCATACACAGGAGATGCAGAGCTGGTGTTCTGGGCCAGCCCATAGGTCTCTCAGGGTCGTTCCTATGTATGTAATCTGGGCCATCAGCAGCTGAGAGATGACAAGGGTTTCCTTTTGCCTGCTCTGCTTTTCCAGGTCCTGCCTAAGGAATGTGCTAGACTGTGAGAGGATCCTAGCTGGAAGTGCCTCAGAAAAGATGGGAAGTAGCTTTAAACACTGTATAAAGACCTGTACTAAAAAGAAAGAGCTGTACTTCAGCGTTGAAGCTCACAAATAAGCACTGGTCATGGGAGGACCTTCCAATCAACTTCCCTTCCCTAAGCAGACAGGGTCATGGGCATGGCTGGGTCAGGGGAGGAGGGAAGGAAGGGCTGCATGGATAAAGAAAGAGGCCATGTTCTCACCGCCACTGTCGTGCCTGGCTGGTGGCAGGCCTCAGTGGGGGCAGAAGTGCAGGCCAAAGTTGTAATGATCACATTAGACGCATGTAGTGACTAGGAACAGACAGAAGGTTAGTCTTGCAGGGGATGGGAAGAAGTCTTGGGATCTGTCCTAGTTCTCATCCAACTGGAGCAGAGGAGCTAATCACAGAAGTTTGAACAGTGAGAAGAGAAATTAGGTGGATTTATAGCCCACCCCATGAGTCTTGATCTCCCAGTGTAGCTGTTATACCAACAGAAACACAGAAGTATTCGTTCCAAAAGGACTAATTATAATTCAAGTAGTAAACACAGGAAATGGAAATGAGTTGCATCAATTTTTTTTTTTTTTCTCCTAAGGAAGAGTATTTATAAATACTTGTAAAAGAGAAAGAACAGACTTTTACCTTCTTTGCTATTTCAGCTAGCAGAAGTGTCTTTCCAGTGCATGGTCCACCATATATGATAAGAGGGTTGATGTGCCCTGTCTTGCTGGGAAGGATGTATTTATGCACAATGTTCAGAGCCTCACACTTGTACTCATAGAAGGAGGCATATGTTTTACAAAGTGACGAATGCTGAAGAATCTCATCATAGAGTGTGTCGGTTTCCGTATCAAAATTTTGTTGTACTGTTGCCTGAATTATATCAATCATGTCCTCATAAAATTGCTTGCCAAGTCCTTCTATGTAATGGTTTTCTATTTCTTGGGAATAGCCCAGTTTCATGTCACAGTGAGTAACAGATGTGTACACTCTCAGATTAGATGATGCAACTATGGTAGGAATAAATTCATCCCTGAGTTTGATCAGCTTCTCTTGAGCTTCTGGGTCTCGAATAATCCTTGGTTCTGTTCCAGTTATATCCATGTATTTCCCCATCTCTGGGATTTTCACAAAGCGCTCAATGTTAGCAATTTTCCTAATGTAGCAAACACACTTCTTCAGGAATGCTGGAGTCTGTTTGCCTAGAGCAAAGTCAAACTCGTCCTCAATAGCTGGAAAGAAAAAGGGATAGGAGTTTATTGGCATGAACAAAGGAGCAAAGTTTTCACATTCCCAACACACAGATCGCAGTCACTGGTGGTTGACGGCTTCACCTATAAGCCGTCATGGAGTAATCTTGCTTTCATTTCCCCAGTAATGGGTATTGAACCAAGGACCTTCCCCATGCCAGGCAAGTGCCATACCACTGGGCTACATCATCCACTCCCTAATTGTGTTTTCCTCAGCAGCCCAAAAAGCCATATAGAGGAACTTATTTTTAGTAAAATTAGTTAATTTTCTCCCCAATGGGAGGAAGAGGTCAAGTATCTGTAAGAAAGAAAGCTCAACAGCTTACAGTTGATATTTTAAATTGCTTGCTGGTTTCCCTCTTCTCCTTCAACTGTTCTAAGTGCAAAAAGAGGAAGAACCAACTTGGGCCAGGAGAGAAAGAGGAGGAGGCTGGATGACAGCAGCCTGTTTGCTTATTCCTTGTTATTTATGATTTGGTTTTTCCACTTTGAACTATACCGTACCTGGGACCATGTATGTTCAAATGTAAACATAAAAGCCTATTTTAAGACAATACATAAGCTGATTGGGGTGGTCTGTGCTTATAGTCCCAGTATCTAATGGCTGAGGCAAGAAGATTATGAATTCAGGATCAACCTGGGCTACCTAGTGAGACTCTGTCTCAAACAACAACAACATGATTTGAATACTGAGTAAAATGAATTACCTGTGTCATAGTTAAATTCCATAACATCTACCAGGAAAGGCACAGAAAAATAACCTAGCACAGAATGTTGTTTCTTCTAAATTAAGCCATATGTGGTTTAACAGCAATATGCTTACACACAAATAAATTTACATTATAAATCATTTGAGGCCTCTTAAGGACATTAAAGCCAGGATAAAAGCATCATTGTGTAGAGGGAAAGAAAAGAACTAAACACATGGGAATGAACTTTAAAGCACGCAGTGTTTCAAAACTGGCTGCAGTCCTCCCTCCTGCCCCTTTGCTTTCTTCTCCCCTTCATAAGGTTGGGCTTCACTGAGCACGAATGCTGTGCTGGCATCCTGCGGGCTACTTAGAACACAATGGAGAGATGAAGCAGACGGTACTGAGGGAAGAGGCAGTAGGGATCTCATAGCCTGAATATTTGTGTTCTTCTGCAAACTATGTTGTAAGCTAAATCCTTAGATACTAATCCAGGTAGGGCTAAGTGATGAGGTCATGGGGTGAATCCCTCATGAATGAGATTAGAGTCCTTTAAAAGAGTTTAGTGTTCTTAAACAAGGGGTCAGACCTAAATTAAGCTCTATTAGAGATACAGAAGCAGAAAATCCAGATGATAGCATTTTTGACCAAATATTGGAGAAAAATTATAGTAATCAATCATCAACCTCAGTTGCTAATATTGATACTGCTTTCACCTCAAACAATCTAAGATTAGGGGTTGGCTTTTTGCAATCAATATGTTGCAGATCTATTAATGTGAAAGCTAAAGATATCTGATAGACTGAAAAGACACTCTGATCTGCACAGTCCCTACTTATTTTCCCTCCTGTCTCTCCTCCTGGGGAGCAGTGAGGACACACTATCTGGAAACCAGCGAGTAGGGCCTCACAAGACATCAACGATGCAGGCACCTTAGCCTTCGACTCTTGCCCTTTACAAATTTTTGTTTTAATAAGCTACATAGCTTAGGGTGTTATTGTATAGCAGCTCCAGAGAACTAGCAAATGGAGTTTATAGATTGCTAGGGGAGGACAGATATCACGTCTAGATTCCCACAGACATCCTGATTGTCCTTAGTCCTGCATCAGAGAAGAACATGATGTAAGAGAGCAAACACACAGGATTCTAACATACTCAGGAAAGTCAGAGAGAGCTTCCTTCTGGAGGAAATTTCTGACTGGCAGCTTACGGAAGTAATGTGGGGAGAGTACTTTGACTACACAGGGCTGGTCTGGTGAGAAACTTAATACATTTCAACATAATGGCCACAACTTCAATGTCAAGTACGGTCCAAACTATACACATATCTATTCAATACAGTAACTATTAAGGGAGTTAATTTTTTAAAATTTGTTTTATTTTTGTCAAGCAAGGGCTGATTGCACTGAGCCATCTCCTTGTCCCCATTATTTTTGAAAGAGAGTAGAAAACAATATTAAAATAGAAAAATTACAAATGATATAGAATTTCAAAAAACAAAACAATATAAATTTCACAGTATCCATTGTGATGCATAGTGTTGTGTTCAAATTAGTTGTTCATATCACCAGATATATATGCATGGAAAATTGAAAGAAGAAAGAAAAAAAAGTAAGACATTACAAAGAGAAAAAAGAAAAAAATGGAAAAAAGAAGGCAAAACAAATTAAGCATTTAACTTCTTTTTTCCATAGACCAGGAGAAATCCACAGTTGTCCAAACCATTCTGCTTGCATACATAGATATCGCTCTTTCCCCCACTCCCTCTCCTGGCCTTCTCCTCAGCTAAGTGATTCCTTTCTTTTGAAAGATTCATTCAATTTTCCCAGTATCTACTGTACCCTTCAGATTTTATTTTCTCTTTGACACTAAGAAAATAAAAGGATATTTACACATGCCAGTCTGACTTATTTCACTTAAGAGTATCTTCTTCCTTATGATAGCCATTCTTTCTGGAATGACATGGTATCTCAGTGCTGTTTTTATTTGCATTTCATGTATGACTAGCGATATGGAGCATTTCCTCAAAAGAGGAGGACTGGAATTCCCACTCACGCCAGCTATCTTCCTAGTGGGTATTTTCCCAGAGGAACTGAAAACATTATATCATAGTGTTATATGTGTACCTATGTTTACAGTTGCACCATTTGTGATACCAAAATCTTGGAAACAACCAAGATGTCCATCACATAAGGAATGGTTGAAAAACATATGGTATTTCTATATAATGGCGTATTACTCAGCTATAAAAATGATAAACTTGAAACATTTATGTTGAAGTGAATACCACTTGAACATATACTTGTACATGTAACAAACCAGAGACTCATGTCCAAATATCATATATTCTCCATAGTATAAGAAGTCAAAGCAAGAAATACAATTAGAAATATAAAACAGCAACTAAAGACAATTGAGTCAGACAGGGCAAACTGAACGGCATATGCTGCAGGGTACTAAGCAGCTTTTCTTCTGGATGGTTAACAACCTTAGTTCACAGATCAAAGTTGGAGAAATAGAAGAGCCACAAGGCCAGCCAACATTTTGGCCCTAACCTTTCAAGGTCAGCGAAGACTCAGGACACAGGAGAACCTGTACTGCAACATCATGAAACTCAGTTGACCTCCAAATTTTCTGAACAAGGAGATTATGGAGCCACAGAGGAAAGAGATCGAAGTTCTATAGTGTGCCTGGGGAGAGTCACCTGGAGAGAAAACTTTCTCTCAGGCTCTCACGGAGAGCAAACTGGCCATGACTCATCCACGTGGATGACACAGACAAAGGATCTTCAGAGTAAGGTACAGGATTATAAGATAAACCTTGAGGGGACTTCACTGACCTCATCAAAACAAAAGCTACATCTTTTGGTATATAGGTTTTGCTCTATCTAGGTCTTAACCATCCAACAGAAAAGCATAAAAATCAGGTATATAATGTGGAGAGCCATAATAATAAATTGATCTCTAAATGGCTATGGTCAACAACTTTTTCATATAACTCACTGTTAATGTGGAATGCTGGAGTGAGTTGGATTGTGTCGCCGAGTTCAGGCACCTAAATTTGTTTAATGACGATGAAATGTTCATCTCTGACCTATCTAGACAACAAAATATGGGGGGATACAAAGAAAGAATCATGATGTGTGTATATAAACAGTAGATTTAGGATAAATATGCCGTGATTCTGCATAGTTCTATGAGAAGCAAGATTTGCACTAATAGTGGTTGGACAAGATATTATGTAGGCTTCTAGTACTATGGACAGACACTGGGGAGATAAGAAGGTAAAGTGTGTTAATTGTCGAATCTGTGATATAAATAAGCTGTAGAGAAATAAGATAGGTATATAACTGCACTTTCTTCATTCACTTATTAGAGACATCTGCTATAATAATGCCTGTAAGTATATCATGTATGCACCTTATACAACACCGAAACATTACCAAAACATTTTGCAATATATTGGTTTGTTGAATCTGTCTTGTTAATTTGTCTTAAAACTGTCTCATTTCTATTTTTCTTCAATAAAAATAATAATAAAATAAAATAAATCTAAAAAAAAAGAGTATCATCTTGAGTTGCATCCATTTACTGATAAAATCCTCAAATTTATCTTTTTTTAGTAGCTGAGTAATACTCCATTGTGTAAAAATACCACTTTTTTGTTATCTTTTACATAGTTGATATACATTTGGGTTGTTTCCAAGATTTAACTATGACAAATCGCATGGGTATAAACATGGGTGCACATGTGCCATTGTGATACCATGTTTTCAGTTCCCCTAGGAGGGGAACAGATGGGTTGAATAAGATCTCCAATTCTAGCTTTTCAAGGAATCTCCATATTTCCATGGTGGTTATACCAGTCTTCACTCCCACTAACAGTGGAGAAGGGTTTCTTTTTTTACATAGACCCTCCAGCATTTGTTATGGGTTGATTTCTTGATGATAGCTATTTCTGCATAAGATGGTATCTCAGCATTGTTTTAATTTGCATCTCTTGAATGACCAATGATGTTGAACATTTTTTATATATTTACTTGTTACTTTTGTCTCATCATTTGTGAAGTATATATTCATCTCAGGTGCCCGGTTTTGGATTGGGTCTTTGAATTCGGGGGCCTGTATGTATGCATGTATGTATTTATTTATTTTGAAGAATTGGGGATTGAGCTCAGGTCCATGCGCTTGCCAGGGAAGTGTTTATTCCACTGAGCCAACTCCCTGGCCCCGGGGGCCTGATTTTAAAAAATTATTTATGTGTTCTAGATGGAAGGCCTTTATGAGAGGGACCGTGAGCTATAATTTTGTTCCAGTTCATGGCTTTTCTTTTTACTATGTTGGAAATTTCTTTTGAAGTGCAGAAACTTTTCAAAAAGATGAGAGATCCCAATTGTTGATTCTCTGAAGTGTTTCCCATGCAGTTTGATTTTTAATCATAAACTCTCTACCAACCCCTATGTCTTGAAGATTTGTACCTATATTTTCTTCCAGGAGATTTTGTGCTTTTATTTTAATGTTTAAATCTTTTATGTATTTTGACCATAGTTTGGCATGTAGCAAGACAGTATTTTCAGCACCATTTATTAAAAGAGGCTATCTATCTTCCAGTGAACACGTTTGGCTCTTTTGTCAAAGATAAGGTGGCTAAGTGTTTGTGGTTGTGTCTGCATCTTCTAATCTGTTCCTTTGGTCTTCAGGTCTGTCTTTATGCCAGTATCATGTTGATTTGATCATAGTATCTTTGTAGTATAATTTCAGATCAGGGATTCTCATGCTTCCTGCCTTTCCTTTATTACCCAGAATTGCTTTTGGTATTCTGGGTCTCTCCTGGTTCCAGATGAATTTTGGGAATATTTTTTTTAGCTTTGTGAGGTATACTAATGGTAATCTGTATAAGAATTTTGGGAGTATGGCCATTTTCACAACATTCGTGTTTCCTATGCAGATGCAAAGAACATTTCCAGTTTCTGAAATCCTCTTCAATGTCTTTTCTCAGAGCACTGTATTTTTCACTGTAGAAATATTATACTTCCTTTGTGAGATTTATTACTAAGTATTCCACTTTTTTGGATGTCATTGGGAAAGGCATATTTTCCCTAATTTCTTTCTCAATGCATTTGTTTGTGTACAAAAATGCTAATGATTTTTGAATGTTGACTTTGTATTCTCCTAGGTTACTGAATTTGTGTTTACTTTTTAAAAAAATATTTATTTATTTATATATTTACTTGGTACATGGTCTTGCTATGCCGCTCAGACTTGTAATGATCCTCCTGTCTCAACTTCCCCAGCACTGGGATTATAGGCCTGTACTACCACACCTGGTTTCAGTGGCAGGCATGGTGTGTCTGGTGCTCTGGGGCCAGCATGGCATGTGGTTAGACCATGCAGGCAGGTGCTTAGACCACTCAGCTATCTCTCCAGCCCCTACAGTGCTGAATTTGGTTATTAAATCTACCAGACTCTTGTCAGACTTTTTTGGTTCTTCTATGTAGAGTATCATGTCATCTGAAAATAATGATAATTTCACTTCTTTTCAAATCCTTATCTCTCATGTCTAATTGCTCTGGCTAATGTTTCCAGAAGTACACTGAATGGAAGTAGAGACAGTGGATATCCTTGTCTTTTTCCTGATTTTAAGGTGAAGATTTTCATTTCTTGCCCACTTAGTATGATGCTGGCTGTTGTTTTACATAGATGGCATTTATTGGGTGGAGATACAGACAATCTATTTTGATTTTCTGTAGTTGTTTTTTTTTTTACCATGAATGAGTATTGGACCACGTCAACAGATTTTTCTGCATATACTGAGATGACCTCATGGTTTTTGTTCTTGGTTCTTTTGGTGGGGTGTGTTACATTTATGTATTTGTGTATATTGAATCATCCCTGAATTCTTGAGATAAATCCACTTGGTCATGATGCATAATCTTAGTGTTTTGCTACATTCTGTTTGCTAGTTTTTTATTGAGGATTTTTTCATCTATGTTCATTAGAGAGATTGGCCTTTAGTTCTCTTTTTAAAAACTGCATCTTTCTCTGGTTTTGGTTTCAGAGTAATGCTTGCCTCCAGGGATGAATTTTGGAAAACTGCCTCCTTTTCAACTTCACTGAAGAATGTGAGAAATGTTACCATTAAATCTTCTCTAGATTTCTTTTAGAATTAAGCTATGAATCCATCAGGACCTGGGCTTTTATTTGTTGATAGATTTTTGATTAAATTTTCAATTTTGTTTCTTTTTTATTAGGTTATTCAGAGTTTGTATACTTCTTGACTCAGCTTTGGCATTTCATATGTATCTAGGAAACTGTCCACGTCTCCTGTGTATTCCATCCTGTGACAGCAAAGATTTGAAGTCAGTGTTCATCATCTTCTCAATTTCTATAAGGTTTGTAGTGATTTCATCCTTTTCACTCCTTGTTGCATGAATTTGGGGCTTTTCTTTCATTTTTTGATAAGGTTGGCCAGGGGTTTATCAATTTTATTTATTCTTAAAGAACCAAATCTTTGATTCATTTATTCTTTGTATTGTTTACTTAGTCTCAACGGCATTAATTTCTTTTTTAACATAATTTTTAAACTAATGTTATCGAGAAACAAATGGCAATGAAATAATTTCAAAACTGATTAATAGAACAGTTTCAATAATTAATATATTGTATATTGTTGTCTTTATAGTGGTTATTCATAGTACAAGATGCAGGCATGATTTCCTGTCCACAAACACTATTAGAACAAATCTTTCTTCTCACTGAGTTAAGAGAAAGTGGCTATATATCTATCCTATTTTGTATATACAGATACAAAATAGTCCTTTATTTGTATCCCCCTTTTTTGTTTAGTTTTGTCAGAGATGGGTATTCCATTGCTATGTGTTAATTTCTGCTGTAATCGCTATAATTTCTGGCCTTTGGTTTTGGGCTTAAGTTGTTCTTTTTTCTAGGAGCTTGAGGTACAGCATAAGATCATTTATTTGGACTTGTTCTGTATACCTAATTTATGAATTTACTGCCATAAATTTCCCACTTAAGACAGCACAGCTTTCATTGTATCCCACAGGTTCTGCTAAGTTGTACCTGCATTTTCATTTGACTGCAAATATTTTTAAATTTCTTCTTTAATTTACCTGTGATCCGCTGGTTGTTTAGGAAGTTGTTACTTAATTTGCATGTGTTCATGTTTTTGTTTGTAGTTTCTTCTGTCAATAATATCCAGTTCCACTGCACTATGGCTTGATAGTATGCATAGGATAATTTAATTTCCTTTGCATTTACCTACACATGCTTGGTGTGCTAGTATATGATCTATTTTGGAAAAGATCCCATGTGCAGTTGAGAAGAATGGGTATTCTGATGTTGCTGGGTGAAATGCTCTTTAAAGGTCTACTAAGTCATTTCTGCACAAGTTTGTGTTAGTTGTGCTATTTCTTTGCTGATTTTTTGCCTAGTTGGTCTATCTCTTTGTGACAGTGGTGTGAAAGGTCCCCCATTACAATTCTATTATTGTTCATTTATTTTTCATTTCTGTTAAAGTTTGTCTTATGGAGATGGGTGCTCCTACATTGGGTGCCTATATATTTATAATTGTTATCTCTTCCTCTTGCAATTTTCCTAAGGGAGATTCTTTTAAAAATAAATTAGTAGAACTTGTGATATTGTTTTTTCCATAATTATGTGGAAGAGATGTGTATAGACAACAGTTCTTAGTAAGTTATGCCATGTGCATCAGTAGATTCTAATAAAGGGTTTTTATTAGGTGAACCAGTTGAGGAGGCTTATTACAGGTGTTTATGCAACATGTATTTAACTTTCTTTTTATAGAAGAATAAGTACTTATTATAAGGTAGACAAGGACAGATGCAAGAAGTGCAGACATTAATGAGTTGATACAGAAAGTTCATTCAATCTATTCTTTTTCCTGAAATTTGCAAGCACATTGGCTTAGCAGACTGAGTCTCCAATAGCCAGAGAGAGAGAACGGATGAGGCTCAACTATACATCTGTCTGGGATGCTTGATGGTCAGAGATACACAGTACCTCGGACCCCCAGCAGAACACTGAGCTGCAGCCTCACAGGTCACTCAGGAGTTTGAAACACAAAAAGAGATATGCATAAAGTTGGAAGAGTCCATGCTTGGTTGAGGTTGGGGGAGAGGGATTGTATACAGAGGGCCTCGAATGAGTTGTATTTAGTAAATGAGCCTGAGTGAGCGATTCAATACCAAGTTTATGGAGTGATTTTTGGAGGTGAGGATCCTTCCAATTTTGGGGACTTGCCGTAATTTCTGGGACAGTTTGGATTTAGAACATGCTTCAAGGGCCATGGCGTTAAAGACTTCGCCCCCACAGTGGTGCTGCTGAGACATGGTGAAATCCATCAGAGGTGTGACCCAGTGGGAGGATTTTGGTCATTGGGGCTTGCTCTCAGATGGGTCCATGGGACACCCAGATCTCCCTCTTTGTCTCTTTTGTGTTTGGCTATCAGGTGGACCTTTTGCCACCTGCTGTCACGTGATGTGCTGCCTCACCACAGACTCAAAAGCAATGGAACCAACTGGTCCTGCACTGAAAGCTCTGTAACTGTGAGACAAGAAAAACCTTTTATCTCCTTAAGCTTATGATGTCAAAAGTTTGTTATAGTATCAGAAAGCTGACTAATGGAATTCTTGATATTTGTGTGTAAATATTAAATTTTTCCTTCTCTTTACTAAATTAGTGTATTTATTTTCTGTCTTTGCATTTTCCTAAAAATACAGCAGTTTAGTAAGTCACAGTACCTGATGGAAGTAACACTGGGGACATATTTCTTGCCCTGGTAACTATCATCTATCATTTGTATTACTCCAAAAGCCACTCAATTTTGACATCCACAGAAGGCTAGTAGTTTCAAGTCTGATCTATTTATCTTCTATTGCTTAAACAGGTAAAACCAGAAGAAAATTTATATTCAAATGATAAATAATGTACTGTTATAGTTCTTTCTCATGTTCTTACTTTCAGGATGTCTAAACTATTAAAGAATGTACTAAATCTATTTGAAACAGTTGGCATTTTGCCAGTTTTGATTATGATAAAAATTTGGCATAATCCCAAAACGAGTTTGAAATGTACAATAAATTAAAAATTCATGACTATGTATATCCTTAGGAAATATAATTCCAAGGGGAGGGTAGACAATTTGCGGCAGTTCATATGAAATGATTAATCTGTGCAGGGCTATTATCCATGTAGACAAGCTCTTTAGATGGATGAAATTACAGGAAAGTGCTTGTTGGTGAAGTACTTGTGCACTTGAGCCACATGACTGTGAGAGGACGCTTTCCTCAAAAGGGTATTCCTTATGGAAAGTACAGGGAAGCCTTGCTCTGAGCATTTTTCAAGCCAAGCACAGTTTTGAAACAGAGTGGTTTTATCAGTGATAAAGATGAAAAGCGAGAGCCTCAAAAATGGATCAAAGTTATCAAACAAGCATAAAAATTAACCTGTATACTCTCGAGGTATGCCATACCTATTTCTGACAATTTTGGTATTTTTAGGGAGACATAAAGTAGGGGGCTTTTTTTTCTTTTGGCTACTTCAGGCTGCCTTAAGGACAGGTCTGGTGTAGCTTCTGGAGCTGGGATCAAATTGCGCTCCTATGCCCTTGACTGCTTTTGCCCAAGCAGTGCTTTAAGCAACTGAGCTATCTGTCAAGGCCTCTGGGGAGATACAAAATAATGTGCAGTTTTTTGATAGCTTCCTTTTGGAATATGTCAAAATAGTGTAAAATACATATGAGCATGGTCAAGTACCCTTAGGATTTTCCGCATACTTTGCCATACCATTTGAAAACCAACCTGAAAATGCAACTACTGCTGTTTCTTCCTCAATAATCCGTGACTATCAACTTTCAAAATAAATGTCTATACTGCATATCTGATTGCTTGTACCAGTACTGCTTGTTCTCTAGAAATGATGATTCCTTCAGGTCTGTGGTTTTCTGTGCCACTTGTAATATGAAGCTTCCTTTCCAAGACTAAAAAGGCTGACAGGTGAGCTTCTGCTTAAAAGGTGGAGAAATTCTTCTGTTAATGTTAATGTTAAAGGAGACCCCAGCACCCTTTGCTCAAGCAAAGAATAGAAAATGAAGTTCAGTAATGTCAGCTGTGCTTCCCTCATCTTCTTTCTTGCCCTGACTCTGGTAACCTAGACTTTCTCTCCTGGAATTTGCTAAACACACTCCAGTCTCAGTGACCTTGAACCTGTTGTCCCCCTGTGTGGGATTCTCTACCCTAGACATGCAAAACACTGCTAGTTGTGGTCCCTGCTGCCATTGAGATCACTGGCCGCCCACTCTGTACCTAGATGCCAGCATCCTGCAACTGCTACTGTCACCCAATTACTGTGTTTTATTTTGTGCAAACTACTTCTCATTTCTGAAGAGATCTTGTTCATTTACTTGATGAATTGACTATCATTTTTTTTCCCCATCAAAAATAAGTCCCAGGAGAAGGAAGAGTTCTTGCTTTTTCTTTTTCATTGTCATTGCCCAGTGCTTGATATAAAGTAGAACAATGCCCATCAGTGTGTGCAGGACACCTGGATGAATGAATCAGCGAATGGATGGTCCAATAAGGATACATGGTAGAATCTGCTCTGTCATGTTGAGCCACTTCGGACTTTTTTCAGCATCACATTCCCCAGAGAAGCCCTCAAGTTAAGGGTTTTCATTGAGCTGAGACAAGGGAACACTTGTTTCTCAGGGACATGGGCACATGTAGAAAAATCACATTTTCCAGGCAGTAAGTACAACTACATTTATAGAACCTTAAAAGGGATGCAATGGGCTCATTTGTTATTTGTCTATTCCTTAGTTTACTGAGGATGTGTGAAAATTACCTGAGAACAGGTACCTCTTAGCTTGGCTGTGTTTCATTTTACCCTTTTCATGTAACAATTTGACTGCGGCCTTAAATATCATCTTAATCTCATCTGATATCTCCTGCCATGGCTTCTCATTTTCAGCGTTGTCAGGAGGTTGTGTCTATGGAAAGGCAAAATTGAGAAATTATTTATAAAATCATCAAAGAAAAAGCAGTATTTGAGAGCAAGAAAATTCCTTTTACTTTAAGGCCTACTATGTGCTGGTACTCTAACAGGTGCTCTACAGTGTCTTACTTCACCCACCTAATCCTCACCCTCACCCTAACCTTCTGAAACATTCAAAAGTAAACCTCTTCTTTTTACGTAGCAGGTGTCAGCTATCTTATCCTATCAATGGGAATGTGACTAACACAGGAGGTCATGATGAATTGTTTCTAGTTTCTTCTTCCTCACTGTTTTTGATCATCTATTAGGAAATAAAATGAGAGAATTGTCTAGCAAGAAAGAAATATTTGAAAAGTCTTGATGGTAATCTTATTCATATGTACCACAATAAATTATGCAGAAATAGCATGTGAAGCTTAGGGAATAATTTACATTTCTCCAAAGTATCACAGAAATAAATGAAGATGGAACAAATAAATCCAATTAAATAGTCACCTAGAAGCAAGTGCCTCCAAACCACTGTGCAAACCATTATCTTGAGGTTTCATACTCTTTGCTATTTGCTTTACTCTTAGTTTATTTACCTGGGGAATGGTTCCAGCTTCCCCTGATACACCTCTCCAGAGAAATAATATTTTTATAGAGAGTTACTCTGAATAATGTATGTGTGGAAAAGAAGAAGAAGAAGAAGAAGAAGAAGAAGAAGAAGAAGAAGAAGAAGAAGAAGAACCAAGAGTACCCAGGTGGTTTCATACTACATAGAGAATATGATTTATGTTGACTGTTGGAAAGTCAAATATAAAAGGTCCTGACAGGAGGCCCTGCTGCTAATCGACCACTCTCCTCCCCTTGAAGATGCTGTGGGGCAGATTTATCAAGGATGTTCTCTTTTAGAAAAAATCTCTCTCAACACTCTATGCAACAGATTCTTCCTCACCTGCTCCATTCAGTTTTAGGGGACACATAATAGATACACTTGGGAACCCAGTTGGAGGGAAAACAACAAAATATTTCCATTGTATTCACCCATGAATCAACCTCACAGTATGATTCAATACCAAGTACAAGAACACACCTTACTTGTTTGAAATATTAAAAGAGATGTATCAAATTTTTAAAAAGAGACCTTGAAAGCAGCTAGATTTTAAATAGAGTTCATCCTACAACATACCACTCCAAAATATCCTCATCCCCTTGAAAGATCGTGTAGAAACCTTTCACAAAACATACATTTTAACTGCTGAAGTTGGAAACTCACTGTAGGGACAGAGCATATGCACCTGAAAAGTACTGGTGAGCCAGAAAAATCATCTGAGGTAAGCTTCTAGGGAGCAGCTCAGATGTAAGGAAATGGTAATATGGAAGATAATTATGAAATGTGAGAGACATACCAAAATTAATTATAATTAATTATAATTAATTAATTAAATTAATTATATTTAATTAAATATAAAGTGTATATTTAATTAAAGAGCAAAAAGGAGAGAAAACAGGAAAGGAGAAAACGTTTGCTAAAAGTTTAAGGAACTGAGAGGTAAAGCATAACATATGATAATAAGAATAAATGAAGACATCTTTAGGAAAATGAGCTAAATGATATTTCAGATAAATAAATTTTGAGACAGTTTATCATTCATAGGCTTTCACTTGTAGAATTTCTGAAATATATATTCCAGGGAAAAGGACCCCAGAAAAATGCTAAAATGCTAAACCGAAATGCTAAAAAATGCTAAACCCATAATTTGGAAGTTTCTTAGCTTTGACTAGACTTTTAAAAACATGTTAAGGGTACAAATATAATATTTTGCTGTCTGTATACACTATGAAATAGGTAACAATGTCAAGCTGGCTGATGTATTTATTACCTCATTTAGTTACTTTTTGAGGTGAGAAGACTTGAGATCTACTTAGTTATCTTACAAGCAAAGGACTATGCCCTTGGCCCACAACCTCTCCATTTCTCATTCTTTACCCTCTGGGAAGTACTTTTTTACTCCCTCACCCTGAGTCTAACTGCTCTAGAGTCTACCTATACTTGAGACCATTCAGTATCTGTTATTCTGTTTTATTTATTTATATTAATTTTAATTGAGAAATAAATAGCATTGAGACAGTTGCAAACAGGTTAGTAGGAAGAATTACAATAATTAACACATTGCATATTGTTGTCTTCATGGTAGGTATTCATAGTACAAGATGCAGACATGATATCTTGTCTAAACACTAGTAGTACATATCTTTCTTCTCATTGAAGTAAGAGAAAGTGGCTATATATCCATCCTAGCTATTTTGTATGTACACACATATTTTTTTCCACTACAAAATGGTCCTTCATTTACATCCTTCTTTTTTGTTTACTTTTGCCAGAGATGGATATTCCATTGCCATTCAAATATTGTAGGTGCGTGAAGTATCTGTCATTCTGTGCTTATTTCACTTAGCAAAATGTTTTCTAGATTAATTCATATGGTTGCTGATGTTAAGATTTTCTTCTTTTTAAAGTGTAAAAAATGTTGCACTGTGTGTGTGTGTGTGTGTGTGTGTGCGCGCGCTGCAGGGAACATTCGTGCACGCGTCAGTTCAAAATGCTGGGCAACTAACTTGAAGGCAACAATATGCAACAAAACCACCACTGTTGAATTCCTATCATTTTGTTTAGTAAAATTGTGTATCACTTCTAATTTTTTTTTTTTTTACTATTTTTTAATTCTTTTTAAAAAATAAAAATAAAGCAAATGGTGATCTTCCCTTGGAACGCATATACACATGCGGGACTGCTCTGTCAGAACATAGCTCTGCTAGCAGACAGGCTCCCCAGCTCTGGAAACAACCTTTGCAAATCTGTGTTCTGTTTCAGACTGGTTACCCACCCACTGAGGGACACAGACACCCAGGACTTCAGTGCATGCTGTAAAACCACGCAGTACAGAGCTGGACAAAGCTACATCAGTCTCAAGAGACCTCCCGGTGGGCTGTTGTTCCCTCATTATAGTCTCATCCAGCTCTCCCCATCTTGGTCTGGTCCATTTCTGACCCACATTGAAGTTGGTGCATGTCAGGATTACAAGAGAGCAGTTGCACGTGTCCTGGGGGATTTAATCTCTGCCCAGGAAAAGGCAGAATGAATCTTCCCACATATTAACAAAAAATTTTTCCCTTCTCCCCTTTCTTTTTAATTTTTCTTTTCATTTATTTATTTTTTTGTAGTTTTTAGGGAAGGGTCTACAGGGTGCTCAGGGTCTTACTACTAGATTGGACTTGTTGTGATCTGCCTGTGTGTAGCCTCCCAAGTGCTGGAATTACAGGCGTAATTCCTACACCCAGTCTCAATCCCCATCTCAGTGCATCCCTGACATATGGGCCTGCAGCTGCTTTAAGCTGCTGAGCTATTTGGCTAGCCCCTCTCCTCTTTCTTTTAAAAGGACCCAATCTGTTGTTTAGGTGGAAAGTTATTTGTGTCAGTTATTTCCCCTAGCTTTTCTTTCTGTGGCCAAAGAAACCTCTTTCCTTTCTTGTATAATCAACTGCGTTTTAATATTGACTTTGCAATTCTGATAGGAATAAACAGCTGTTTGGGTCAGAAACTGGTACCATTCAATTTTACTTTGTATGTGTGAATGTGTGCATGTGTGGTTCTGAGGACTGAACCCAGAGCCCTGTGACTGCTAGTGAAGTACTCTACCACCCTGCTGCATCTCTATCTCCTTTCTCTGTATTTAAGGATCTTCTCTACTGTCAGCTGCTGTGGCTGCACAAATTTCCAGTCCCACCTGCTCACCAGCACTTACTTTTCAATTTTCAGGGTGATTATGATTTTCATTTCCTCAATGTATTTAGTTGTTAAAAGAAAATTTAGGGGCTCTAGCAGAGTAGACTTTCTGTGTCTTATGTCTCTTATGTCTTTTTAAGAAGACACCTACCCCTGGATGACACAGGCACTGTAGAGAGATGGAGAGAAAGGGACTCACTGCATTTTTATTGCTTCTCAGCATTTCCGATTTGGGTCTGAGGTAATAAGCCGCTGGCACCGAGTTCTCATCTCGACAGTACCACTCTTCCAGTAACTTGGTCTCCAACTTGGCCTCGATGGCAGCGTCCAAAATCATCTCAAATTCTGAGGCTTCCACTTCTCCGGGAATTCGGATGTTTCCATATTTTTCACCTAATAGTCCCTGTGTATTAACAAGAAAGTTCAGTTTAGTGTATCACCAAGAAAGTTCATTTCAATGTTCACCGCATGTGGACACTCAATAAATATCAATAGCAGAATCGTGGCCATGCTGGATTTTTCCTTTAATCATGGTGGATACTTGGTTTTGTGGGTGAAGTGAGATCAGTTATAAGAAATGATTCGGCATTTTGAGACTTGCACATCTTACCAGAAAATGGAAAATACAGAATTTTTGTAGCAATTTCATCTCTTTTTTTTTGTACAGGGTCTCACCATGCAGATCGGACTCATAGCAATCCTCCTGTGTTCAGCTTCCACAGCGCTGGGATAATAGGCATGTGCTACCATACCCGGCCTCAGTCACCACTATTCTCAGCATGTGGAAATGGGGATCACCTTCTTTAATATTACATGATGCAACAAAAGCTGTTCTATGCTGAGAGCTGTTTGTGACAGATAAAAGTAACGTGCTGGACAAAGCTTCAAAAATTGATCTTCCAAGAGTTGATAATATGGATCTGGGTGAGATGATACACACCTGCAGTCCCAACAGTCAAGGCTAGCCTGGGCTTATGGCAAGATCTGATCTCAAAAGGAGGATAGAGAGGGTGAGGGAGGGAGGAAGAGTAGTATTTTAAGTTCCAGATTCATATAGGCACAAGGGCAGAAGTGTGGTATAACTGGGTAAGTGGTATTACTAACTTTACTGACAAGTGAAAACAAAAATGTAAACAGGATAGCTTCTACTAAATTGGTAGTCCTCCTGTAATATTAAACAACACATGTGCAGCACTACATGAAATATGTGAAAAGATGTATGTCAGGCATGTAAAATGAGCCAGTATTTCTCTGTATAGGGTATTCCAGCAATATCCAAAGAGACTTACAAGTCTATATAAATTTTGGCTTGGTTTTTTTTTTTTTTTTGTCAGGAAATAGTTAAGAATGTAAATAAAGAGAACAAAATATTTTTGCTAATTCTGTTTGAGTATGAAGAAACATTGGTATGACAACTTAAATACCCAGCAAAAGGGAACATCTGAATAATTATGACCCATCAATTTAGAGGATGTACAAAATTATGTTGTAGAGCTATGTTGACTTGAAAAGATGTTTGTAAAGTTTGATCCAATGATTGATAGATATGAGGGAAGAGGTATAATATGTATACACATAGACCCAAAATACATACACATGTAATGTGGATAAACAGCGTAGACCACCAGGCTCATGTAAAGGCAACATGGCATGGAATTTATTGCACCTGGGTCCAGGCGGAGCACGTGACTGGAACAAAAAGAAATGTGTCTGTTTTATATGCAGGGGGAGAAGGCTGGGAATATTAGGCAGGAAGGTCCCAAGGAACATCTGTGGTTATAGCTTCCTGGAAAGCTTTTGGGGTATCTCTAGGACTTGCAGACTTCCTTGATCTGTCTTATATCCTTTTCAGTGTTTGCTGACGACAGCCTTAGTGCTGAGCTGAGTTCTCTACAGAAAGCAGGGTTTCTGCTGAGAAGGACACTTAGGGCTGGGCAAGTCAGGCCAGGCTGGAGACTTACAACGCATATGAGAGAATTTATAAGAATACAGAGCAAGATTTTTGTACTGGTTGATACACTGTGTCAACTTGAGAAGATTAGAAGTTGAATTAAGTGACTCAGCAGAGAGACAGAGTTCTTAGTGGTAAACACCCTCATCCTGTGCAAGAGGAGGGCGGGGACATTGTGTGAGGTCTGCGCCCCTAGCCCCAGGGTAGCTTGTTTATAATATAAGGAGGGGAGAGAGGCTGGCTAGAAGCCACAGCTGCTGCTCTTCCCTTTGCTCTTCGCTGTCTTCTGTTGCCATGAACTGCTGCTCTCTGCCATGTGCCACTCTGCCTGGGAGCCAGCCCAGTATGGACTGAACTAACTGAACCTTTCCTTACTTAATTTTGGGTGTCAGGCATTTTCTCCCAGCAAGGAGTAACAAGTAACTGAGACAGTTATTGAGAGTAACGTATCCAAGACTGTTCTACAAGGTTGCTTCCTCCAGCAGTTCTGAAAGCTGTTCCGAGAGGACCAGCAGCAGCCTCATTATGGACTCTAGACATGCAAATCCTCAGGCTCCTTTGTAGAGCTCCTACATCTGAAACTCCCAGTATAGAGGTGGATGGTCTGGATTAGTAAGTATTAGAAGCTTTCTGTTTAATCTGTAGGCATCTTTGGTCTTTCTTCCCATTGACTTGCACCTTTAATGTAAACATTAAGATTTGTGTAGCCACTGGCAAATGAATCACTGTTTTGGTGTTCCCAAGAGACAATTCTTGCTATTTCTACTGCATATTATTGCCAGATTTACAGTTTTTTTTTTTTTTTCATCTGATAGGGACAAGTCAGAGCATAAGATCTCTGTTCAAATAAAATTAATGACCTAAATTCTACTCCATGGTAAGTCCCATGAGGGTAGAGGCCAGAGCTGTTTATTCTTAACAGACAGACAGTATTTCAAAAACACAAAACCTATTTGCTGAGTAAGTGAATAAGCCAAGACAGAGAAAAAAATCATTAAAGGCTACTCTATTTTTATTTATTAATTTTTTGAATTTTATGTATTTGGTACATGGTCTCATTATGCAGCTCAGACTTGTAGTGGTCCTCCTGTTTTAGCCTTCCCAGCACTGGGATTACAAGAGTGCACTACCATGCCTGGCCTCAGTGGCCTGCTCAGTGTGGCCAGGCAGGGCTGGCACAGCCTGCAGCATTGGGGATTGAACCCCAGTCCTTAGGCTTGCGTAGGTAGGTGCTTAGATCACTGAGCTACCTCCTTGGCCCCAGGCTGCTTTATTTTTATCCAATGATTCTCCTTATATTCAAACTCAATAGTTTGGTTCCAAGAGGTACAATTACCATGTGGGGAGGGACTGTTGGTCAACAGCATGAACTTCAGTCCATATTTTTGAAGTAAACACTGTATACACAAGTCTTTAGAGGGCCATTGCCCTGCTCAGCTCTTCACAGACAGTGATGTGGCTAGCTGCATTCACCATTCTAAGCTCAGTCCCAGTCTCAAGAACCAGGCAGGAAGTGAATGCATACAGTCTTTTCTCTTTGGCCACAAAAATGCCTTTGGAAGGGACCTGCATGGAGTGACTTTCCTTTATTAGTATTTATTATTTCAGCATCTGATTCAGAGGTTTTATGGAGGGTTCTTTTTTGAGATAAGACTATTATCAAACCAAACTGCTGTAGTAGTCTGAAGGCCAATTAGAAACATTTAAGTCAATCTGCAACTTTGGGTCAGGTTTGATGAGTCTGTATGGAACACCAACTATGTGTTTATAATTTTTGATGGTTTCTTTGCTAAACAACTTTCCTTTTTACCACAGATAGAAAGAGATGATCTTTTCCAGGGTAATTCACCTAATGATTATCCTATTACTTTTGGCTAATTCTGGATAAGAATTTTCAGCCTATCAGTCAGGACTGTATGCCTTGTGGGGTGAAGTTTTAATTTTAGGATGAGTCAGTTAGCGATGTCACATAGGAGGCAAAGTAGGGAATGACAGGATCCCTAACCAGTAGTCACCAGAGACACTGCACCAGATATGGAGATGGAGCGGGGTTCTGGGTGAAGAAGCAGGCAGATATGAACAACATCAATTTCGAAGTTCACAGCTCTCCACCTCTCTAAGCAGCCAGTGCAGTCCAGGAATAGCATGGGGCCAGCTACCATGGTGCAAGTTAAGATGAGATGGATTTGGGGCATGAAGTGGGGAAGAATGCAGTGCTGACTCATGTGACAGGGATCTCAGGACAGAACTGCCACCATTGTGCTAGTAAGGTACTAATCATTGATTATTTATTTTCTTTCTTCCCTAAGTAAAACATGTGTTTTAGACCAGGGTAGGGCCAAATTTGTGACTTGGTTTCTAAAGTGTGATATTTAGATGGCCATTGTCTGCATGTCCCTCACCCAGGATGTTTGTTAAAATGTAAGTTTTTAGGTCCCTTCTCAGACCTGGGGAGCACTGTAGGCAGGGAAGCCCAGAGCTTCCATTTTAATATGGCGTTCTAAATAAATCTAGAAATTTGATAAACACTAATAAAGATGGTGAATCCATTGCCAACAGCCTTGCGAATAATGGTTAGCAAGCAATGAGGAAGTAGAGCTGGGAATGGAGCAGATCCTTACAAAAATCGAAAGCCATTTAAAAATAATTATTTTTGTTGAGTTGAACACTTGGCACCAAATACTATAATTATTTGATCAATGCAGTAAGGCCAAATGTTCCATAAAGATTGCCAAAGAGAAAAAATATCCCTATTCAATTCAAATAACAAATACATATTGAATGCCTACTATATATAAAGTGGTACTATGGAGCTCTGGAAATGTAATAACATGTTGTGTAGACTTAAAGTTACTTATTGGATTGTTCTCCTTTATCTTTTTCTTCCCTCTATTGATTCTTCCTCTATGTGGAATGAGCATAAATCATTTATTAGTTATTTTTCAGGAGTCCAAGACAGGATTCTACCTTCATCTTAACTTCTGATTTGAAAAATAGCAATCCATATTTGCTGCCACATTGTTGAAGAAGCCTTTCTGGGGGTACTTTATGAGTATTTCTTGAATGTCACACATAAATTGTTTTTCACATCCAATTACTTACAAATATTTATCAGAGTTGGAGGGAGTCAATTTAGAGAGAGTCAGGCAACTCCATCCAGCTCATGTGGTCAATGGATCAGAAGAGGGGGACAGAGGGACAGAGGGGAGAGGCAGTCCAGGGAGCCAGGAGGAAGGATCTCACTTGCAAATGTAGTTCCCTGTTTTGCTTCATAAGTAAAGGATTTCTCAGCTCTGCATCCATGGAAAGTATCTGTGAATGACCTGGAAGCAGCTACAGAAACTTAGAGTGAGAAGACAGACTCCTCTGTCCACTGGCCATACAATTTGTACTTTCACCAATGCAGGACAGACAATTTTTCTGCATCCTTCTGACCCCAGTACTCCAGAGCTTGTTTGGTGTTTAGTTAAACTAATTTGTTTCAGTTTTTTAAATATTATCTGTTTGCAGTACATAATGCTAAGAAAATTTTTTAATACTTTTATCTGTACCTACAACTCTAGCATATGAAATATTCCTTGATGTGGAGGACCACCTGGCCAACTCTCCCTGAAAGCAGAGCAGTTGTCTCCATTTTGGCTGTGCCTGACCCTATTTCCATGTATTGATATGTACAGAACTGGCTAGGACTTTTCTTTATCCTTTCAATTGACTTTAAGCAGCACATATTAACCTAGTGGAGTCTTTGAAGATGGCACATATTTCTCAATTCCCTCACCCCCCTGTTGCTCTTCAATTTGAGTTGGGTTGAGACAGGAGGAAGAGCCAATGCTCCATGCTGTCTGCTGGGATTGAGCCTCCAGATAGTCTATGACTTCTTGGGGCTTGAAAAATTACACATCAGAGATGAAGCACTGACCTCAAAACATTAGATACTATGTCAATTGTGTAATGCAGATTACTCTTAGCATATCCTTCTCTCTGAATACTGCAAAGGTAAATACAGACCTCCTACCTAGCTCAGCTCACAGTACTCGCCCACTTCCTGCCATTCTCAGTCATTCATCCTCAAGCCACTCCTCCTTCATGACTAAATAAAACCCAGGTTCTGCCCTGGGCCAAGGCCTTGGTTCTGGGTAGCCATCACCATGGCTGGATTTAGGATCTCTTGGCTCCCCATAGCTATAAATATGCTTTAGTGTCTTTATTCTCAGCATGAGTTGCACTGGAAGTGGTAGATTGGGATTAACATGATAGGAATCCAATAATTTATAATGAGATTATAAATATAAACTTCCTGGACTGAGATGAGGATGAAGAAAGTCTATACCTTGATACTTTGCCTCTAGATGGGATGGTGGCAGTATAACACTATAAATGTATAAAATACCACTGAGTTGTTCACCTTAAAGTAGTTAATTTCACGATATCCAAATTTTATTGCAATTAGAAAAAGAAAGAAAATGCTTTCTGCACCACTAAGCTCTTCAAAATTAGAAACATAAGTGTAAAAAGATTTTATTTTTCTCTTCTCTTTCCTTCTGTATATGCCAAAATGGATACATTAAGCCTTTGTTTTCAAAGGCTTAGTGATAACATTTTCTTTCCCCTCAATTGATTTTTCTTTTCCATTGGGCAAATATTGATTTTTTTCTCCTCTACTCTGCTCATTATGTGCAGTGCAAGCTTCCAGGGCTTGTGACTAAGAATCTTTGGAGTCTAATATGTAGTTTTCCATTGTAGTAAACAGTAGAGAGGAACTGAAGCATTTTTGAAGGTGTTGTGAGCTCAGCATGTCAGGTGGGACAGGCAGTGACAGGGCCATCTGGGGCTGTGGTGGAAGTGTGCTCTGTAATGAGGTGGGCAGGTGCTGGCTGGGCTGCTCTTCCCAACTGTCACTCCTAGAGGACAACAAGAAGGGGGAAGAGAGCGATCTCTACCCTTCTTGGAGCTGCTGTGAGAAACAAACTCATATCCTGCCAATAGCCACTTCTCCCAACCCAACCCTCAAAGCAGGTCAGGTGTCATCATGGCTCCCTTTCTACACATTCCCCTTTTATTCATGAAAGTACAAGCCACATCTTATGCATAATTTCCCTTCATTCGTGGTCTCATTTAACACTTGAGAGTCTGTAAACTAAGCAAGATCTCCTAAAAAGGATCCAGAAGGTCAATTGTCTCACTCAAGACTTCTTCTCTAAGAAGACAGTAGCACTTGTGTATAGATAGGTGACATCTAATTCAATAAATGTATTTTTTCTACTTCCTCTTAGAATGCTACTCTCTTTTATCCGAGTGCTGTTTCAGATGGCTTGTTTCTTCATGATGTCTCTTCCAGTCTGTACCACCTGTGCAGCGGTGCCACTGTGCAAGCTGTGCCCTGGCAAACTCTAGCGGGAGCTTGTCATGGGCCAATGGCATGTTCCATACCATGGCAATGGGTGTGGGTGGTATTCTACTCCACATGAGTGGAGAGGCCGAGGTGATGCTATATTACATGTAATCCCTGGGGTTCACAGCCAGTGCTCATATTCAGAGCTCTGCTGTGGAGTGTGGAAAACCAAGTCCTATCAAAGAGGTAGCTGCACCTTCTTTACACCCTTAAGATTAGTTTTTCAACATTGTGGAAGTCAGGAAGTACCTTCATGCCTGTTTAAATTTTAAATTGGTGCTGGATACGATGAAAAGGCAAGGTAAAGTGATCTCTGTCATGTGTGAGCTCTGTCAGGAGTGGCTGTCCACAGCCAGAAAGGGAGCACTCACCCACGCTCGCCAGGTGGGGCCCTGACTGCCTTCAAACTTGCAAGAAAATAAGCCTCTGCTGTTCAACCCACTCAGTGTATACTATTTCATCATAACATTGGAGGTTTATGAATATAGGCATAAAAATGAACGCGATGAATCAGATTTTACTAACATAAGATCAGTTGTTTTGACAATTGCAAATTGACAGAGTAAAATAAAAGATTAAATAATTTACCAATTCATTTAATGTAGCAGAATAACTAAATTGGTGTTTCAATTCAATTTCTTTGAGAAGTGACAATTCTCAGCTTTCCCACGATCACATTATCTCTTTCTTGAAACTGACATTTATGATTTAGTTATGGCTATAAAACTTGCATTCTTATACTCACCATGGAACTACTTACATCATCAATAAATTTGCTACGTTTCAATTACTGCGCCTCACCTCTACCTGTAACGAAGTTTCATTACCTGGGAAATCTTGAACACAGTGATTATTCTCTAGATACATTTGAATAAAGGCAGCCGCTGTAACTTAACTTAGCTCAGTGATAAAGTAATTAACTTAGACCTTGCTGTTAAAGACCTATTCCAAAGTACAGACTATGATTGTAACCATGGGCAGTTGCTTTATAAAACTGAGAACTGCAAACTGTGTGAAGATTACTAAAATCCTAACATGCTAGAGAAATCACTAAGAAAGTGAATGCAAAAGAGGAGCAGAGTTTTTTGAAGGATAATGGACAGAGTTTTTGATATTAGAAGTGAGGTGTCTATATATATATTCATGTACTGCTGTCCAGGAAACAATTTAAAATTGTAGATATGTAGGCAAAAGCATAATTTGGCTAGAAAAGTAGTCATTCATCCAACCAACACTGAGCATCTGAGTTCCCCTGCAAATCATTTCAGTTCCCTCAGGACAATCTTAGTTTGGACATTGAATGTCCCTGGAACTCTCTTGGTCCCTGGCAAGTTGGGATAGCTGGTCACACTCTCAGGATTGCAATGGTTCCTGCTTCTAATGCATTTTCATTTTTTATGCATTAAAAAGAAAAGATTTATTTATTTAAAACAAAGTCTCACTAAGCAACTCAGACTTGAAGTGATCCTCCCATCTCAGACTCCCTAGAAGATTATAGGTGTGCACCATCATGCCTGGATTTGGTGGCCAGCAGGGCTGGCCTGGCATGCGGTATAGGAGATTGAACCTGGGTCCTTGTGTTTGCCAGCCAGGTGCTTAGACCACAGAGCTATTTACACAGCCCCTCCATTTTCATTTTAGTAGAGCAGCCAGATGCCTATGCAGATTGGTTAGTTATAGCATGGAAACAAGGCTGAGAGCCAACAACCTTTGGTGTGTCCACCAGAGTAGGGAAGGAAGAGTCAAGAGAGAAGTCAGGAAGTCAAGGGAGAAGAAAATGACAAATCCAAAACACTGATGCAGAGCTGTTACAAAGCAGTGGAAATACAGGACATGCACATAAACCAAAGACTAGTAAGCATGAAAAATGACAGTGATCAACTCTATTAGCAATAAACAACTATAAATAAACATCCAAGTATAGTAAGGTTTTATGCCTATCAAACTCACAGAGAAAAATGAGGCTATCTAGAAGTTTCTAGGCACCAGAAATGGGCATTCTCAGGTACAGACTGCCAGTGCAAATGGATATCACCTTGCTGAGCTTGTAATAGGGTCACAGGTATGAAATTCCACTTGTAGAGATTCATCGTACTACTTGCATGAAGATTTGGGTAGAAAGAAGCTCCATAGTTTTTAGCTTGTACTCCCTGGTCTTAATTCTACATATGTTTGATGGTTATTCAGGGCTATCACACACAATGAAACTGACAGCAAAGCTGTCCACTGTCATTGCCATTTCACATAATTTTTTTTGGAACCAGGGATTGAACTCAGGCCTTTGTGCTTGTCAGGAAAGCACTTATTCCACTGAGCCATCTCCCCAGCCCCGATTTCACATAATTTTGTAGGACAGAGTTCTTCTGTAAGTTTTAATTGTTTTAAATTCTGAGGAATTAAAAAAATAGAGAAACATACAATGAAATAAATATCTCCACAGTCCAGGTTGGCAGGTCAACATTCTATCACATTTTCAAGTGCTCATTTTTAAACTCGTAAGTAAGCAAGATTTCAAGAACAGTGTTAGATGCACAGAAAATTAAGTGAATACAAAAGTTCTCATATACCACACATCATTATCCATAACTGTGTCCTTTATTAAATCATTAGCCTTAACTGTTCTTCTAGATTTCCCTCTTTAACATCTTACATTAGTATTGGTTATATTAGTTATTAATATATCAGTTATTCATATTAGTTTGCTTTTTTTCTTTTCTGAAACCAGGGATTGAACTCAGACCCTTGCACTTGCCGGAGAAGTGCTTATTCTACTGAGCCATCTCCCTGGCCTGAGTCACTGTAAATGATCCAACATTCATATGAACTGAAGCTCACTGGAGTTTATTCATACTTCCTTAACTTTTCCATAATGCTCCTCCCCTGCTCCAGGATCCTATCCAACATACCATATTCCATTTGCTTGTCATTTTTCCTATACTCCTCATGAATATGACATTTTCTCAGGCTATTTTTTTTACAGCTTTGTTTGGAAGAATGGTGCTCACATAAATTGTAGGATTTTCTTCTACTGGAATTTACCTAATAGTTTTCTCTATTAAGCTGGAGTTACTGTTTTTTTTTTTTTTTTTATTACTAGTTTTGAGGGGTATCATGGAGGTGGAGTGGCATTTTCAGCTGATCAAAAGTACTTATATTAACATAAATTTATGAATGTTGCTATTGACCTTGAGCACCTGGCCGACTCAGTGTGGGCTGGCTTTCTCTGCTCTGTAACACATCTCAAGTCCTTCCCATTTTCATCCTGGGTTCACTGGCAAGAAGTCATTATGTACAGCCCGCAGGTAAGGGGTGGGAGCCACGGCTCCTCCTCCAGGGCAGAGTATCCACATCATTGCATAATTTACATGGTTTGTAGTTACTCTGCACAGGAGAGTTTTTCTTCCCTCCCTTTTATTAGCTCAGTCCGTTGTTTGTATGACATGAACGCATGGATGCTCTTTCTGGATGTTAGGTCATCATTCCAATTCAGCTTTGTTTTTGGTGGTAAAATTACCCTAGCTTTCATCATTGAGAACCCTTTCCTTTTGTTCCCTTTTTCAGTTTTTGAAAGAATCCCTATTTTGTGGGACCATAGCATGCTCTAGTCCCAGAGTCCCCCATGCCTTCAAGGAACCCTGGTTCCTTTTATTGGAGTAGAGAGTGGTGGCAGAAAGAAGGACCTGGGGGCTAGGTGTGCTTATTGCTATCACAGTATCAATACATTTGTGACTTCTCAGATGGCGGAGCTAGAATCCTAGATGCATAGGCTAAGCTGTGTATATGTAAATACTTATAAATACATCTATACACATTTCCATCTGTGTCCTTTATTAAATTATTAGCCATAATCTATAAAATGTGATAAAGTATGGTGAATGTTTAAATTTAAATAAACGTATTATAATAAACACATATTACTATTAATTACTCTCAAAACACTTCCTCCCCATTCTGAGCACTCCTTATATCCCATTGTTT
This sequence comes from Ctenomys sociabilis, assembly GCA_004027165.1. Classification (NCBI taxonomy): domain Eukaryota; kingdom Metazoa; phylum Chordata; class Mammalia; order Rodentia; family Ctenomyidae; genus Ctenomys; species Ctenomys sociabilis. The sequence goes on from PVKA01000034.1 coordinate 255,246, forward strand.
TTGTCTCTTTCTGGAGAAGTTCTGGAAGGCTTATCCTGTGTCTCTGACTACACCCTTGTGGCTGCCTCAGTGTCCTGTGGTGACTCTCCAGCTTTGCTTTTTGTGATTAGTGTGACTTGGGGGAGGAGCCAGAAGTTCCATCACACTAGATATGGTAAAGAAGGTAGGAGAACGCTATGATGTTTTTACTTAATAAAATTTCTGTAAACATTTAATCACCATGATGTGATCATAAGTGAATATTTAAAATACAAACATTGCTACAGTAAAAGGCACATTGCTATATAAAGTTGATGAGCCAAATAGCCAATCTCATCAAAAAGAGAAAAGAAAATATTCAAATACAAACAATAAGGAATGAAAAGGGTGAAATCAACACAGACCCAGTGGAAATTCAGAAGATTACCAATAGCTACTTCGAGAATCTTTATGCTCACAGAATAGAAGATACAGAAGAAATGGACATATTCCTAGAAAGGTACAAATTAGGAAAACCGAATAAAGAAGATATAACAACTCTCAATAAGTCAATAACAGCCAACAAAATAAGAAACGTAATAAAAAGCCTAGCGACAAAGAAAAGTCCAGGTCCTGATGGATTCACAGCTGAATTCTACAAGAAATTTATAGAAAATATAATCCCTACACTCCTCAGACTCTTCAGTGAAATTGAAAAGGAAGCAGTCCTCCCAAAATCATTTCTGGAGGCAAGTATTATACTGATTCCAAAACCAGGGAAAGTCACAACCAAAAAGGAGAACTACAGGCCAATCTCCCTCATGAACATAGATGCAAAAATACTCAAAAATACCTGGCAAATAGAATACAGCAAATTATGAAGAAGATCATACACCATAACCACGTAGGATTCATCCCAGGGATGCAAGGATGGTTCAATGTTCGAAAATCTATAAATGTAATACACTATGTTAATAAACTGAAATCTAAAAACCACACGATCATCTCAATTGATGCAGAAGAAGCTTTTGACAAAATGCAACACTCATTCATGTTCAAAACCCTACAGAAAATTGGAATAGATGGCTTCCACCTCAATTTGATAAAAGTTATCTATGACAACCCAACAGCTAACATAATTCTAAGTGGGGAAAAACTGAAATGTTTTACTCTTAGATCAGGTACAAGACAAGGATGTCCTCTATCACTCCTCCTGTTCAATATGGTTTTGGAATCATTACCAGCAGCCATTAGAAAAGAGGGAGAAATAAAAGAAATAAGAATAGATGAAGAAGAAGTTAAGTTATCAGTATTTGAAGATGACATGATACTTTAGTTGGAAGACCCAAAGAATTCCACCAAGAAGCTACTAAAATTGATACAGAAATTCAGTACCATAGCAGGATACCAAGTCAATACTCAAAGTCAATAGCATTTCTCTACACAGATAACAAAGACACTGAGAAGGAAACTATAGAAACAATGCTTTTTACAATAGCACTGTGGAAAATGAAATACCTTGGAATTTATCAAACTAAAGAAGTTAAAGGTCTTTTCATGGAAAATTATTGTACTCTGAAAAAAGAGTTCATAGAGAATTGCAGAAAATGAAAAGATATACCGTGCTCCTGGATAGGAATAACTGACATCATGAAGATGGCCATACTCCCAAAAATGTTGTACAGATTCAGTGCAATCCCTATCAAACTATCATCCTTGTAGATATAGAGAAATCCTTCTTACAATTTATTTGGAACCAGAAAAGACCTAAAATAGCAAAAGCAATCCTGGCCAACAGAGAAAAGGCTGGAGGCATTCAAAATTCCTCACTTGAAATTATACTACAAAGCCACTGTGATAAAATCAACATGGTATTGGCAATGAAATAGACATGAGGATCATTGGAATAAATTGGAAGATGCAGAGGCCTCTGAAAACACACTCAGCCCCCTGATCTTTGACAAAGGGGCCAAACACACTTACTGGAAGTAAGATAGCCTCTTTAACAAATGGTGCTGGAAAAACTGGCTTTCTACATGCTGACAACTAAAACTTGACCCAGATCTATCACCATGCAGTAAGCTAAAGTCAAATGGATTAAAGATTTAAACATTTAAACAGAAACACTGAATCTCCTGGAAGAGAAAGTTGGAGGCATTCATGAAGACATAGGGGTAGGCAAAGAGTTCATGAACAAACATGTTTTTGCACGGGAAACACTTGAAAGAATTAACTTATACTGTTTGTATAGGATATTTTATCAGCTTCTTGTACTATGGACAATCACTAGGAAGATAACAATGTAAGAACTATTAATTATTGTACTATAATTCAGCTTTAAAAATAAGGTAAGTATACAGCTACATTCTATTCATTCATTGATTAGAGACATCTGCTCTAATAGTGTTTATAAGTAGAATATCAAGTATCCACCTGGTACAACAAAAAACCACTAGGAAAACAATATGTAATGTATTAATTATTGAATCTGTCCTGCTGATTTGATTTGAAACCATTAATTGCTATTTGTTCTTCAATAAAATAAAATAAAATTAAAAAAATAAACCTTTTGCAAAATAAATATGAATAAAATCATACCAAGATACACACACGAAAAAATATATAAAAATGATGTAATCCTTGAATAAGCAATATAGGAAAGAAATAGTATGCATGAAGCAGATCCAAAACAATATACAGGAATTTAAATCCTCAATTACAAGCTGGCAAAAACATTTCATTTGAATGAAAGTGAGGATAGACTTTCAGACCTTAAAAACACAACTGTAGCTAGTGAAAAAGAAAGAAAAATCTCTTAAAAACAACTAGGATGCAGGACAAAATAATTCAATACCTGCAAGATGATGCAAAGATGAGCAACGTGAGACTAATAGGCATCAATGAGAAGAAAGGAGTCAATGCAAATGATTTAAAAGAATATGGATGGAAGTAATAGCAGAAAAGTTCCCAAATATGGGCCAATAATCTGACATTCAGTAATCGAAGCATGTAGAACTCCAAATAACATCAACCCAATTAAAACCACTCCCAGACATATAATAATCAAGATCCCAGAAATTCAGCACAGGAACAGTACACTAAAAGCCGCTAAAGAAAAGAAACAGATCACATTTAAAGGAAAACTCATCAGAATAATGGCAGATTTCTCTTCACAAACCATCAAGGCAAGAAGAGTATGGAGCAAAGTACTTCAAGTCTTGCAAGAAAACAAATTCCAACCCAGACTGATGTACCCTGCAAAACTCTCTTTCAAGTATAATGAAAAAGTAAAATACTTCCATGACAAAGAACAACTAAAAAATTTCATGATGACAAAACCAAGCCTACACAGACTACTAAATGATGTTCTAGAGAGGGAGCAAAATGATAACAACCCCATGAATGAGAATGGAAAGAACCCACCAAATAGGGCAAACAATCACGGGAGAATAAGAGGTATACAATAGTAGTGTTTCAGTTACTCTTTTATATACAGCAGCATGATACTTCCATCAGCACAGTCTACAAATGGACTTCTCTTGCACCCTATAGGTCAAGATTCTGTCTGGTCCTATAGGGTGGATATCAAGGAAAGAGCAATGGCTCAATCCCACAAGAGACACCTGGCCACCAGTAAGTGTTATGGACGTTACCCATATCCACGACACACTAGAACTTAATGTGATATCCTGTCCCCAAACTGTTAGAAGTGCTGGTCATTTATTTGGCATTCCAGTATTTATCTTATGCTTTATTCTTAGTAATTCTTTACTATCATGAACATTTTTTTAGTTCAATTGTTTTGAAACATTTAGTTTTTCATTAATTAGTATTTAATTTTCTGAAAATTGCTTCATCGCAAGTTTTTAAAGATTTATACTATATATTAGACTTTCAATCTGTATAAAAGACATGGTATGATATTTTCTCCAAGCATTAGAAACTTTAAAAGTATATTTTCTTAGGAAAACAGAAAGGGAACAAATTAGCACCCTAGTGTTGCACCTCCGACAATTAGAAAAAGAAGAGCAAACAAAACCCAGAGCCCAAAGACGGGAAGAAATCGTAAAGATTAGAGCAGAAATTAATTCAATTGAGATGAAAAAAAAAACAGTTCAAAGAATCCACAAATCAAAAAGTTGGTTCGTTGAAAAACTAAATAAAGTTGATAAGCCTCTTGACAACCTCATCAAAAAGAGGCAAAAGAAAATTCAAGTACAAGTGATAAAGAATGAAAAGGGTGAAATCACCACAGACCCAGTGGAAATTCAGAAGATTATCAATAGTCACTTTGAGAATCTTTGTGCTCACAGAATAGAAGACACAGAAGAAATGGACAGATTCCTCGAAAGGTACAAATTACCAAAACTGAATCAAGAAGATATAACAACTCTCAATAAGCCTATAATAGCCAACAAAATACGGAAGGTAATAAAAAGCCTACCGACAAAGAAAAGTCCAGGTCCTGATGGATTCACAGCTGAATTCTACAACAAATTTATAGAAGATATAATCCCCACACTGAACAAACTCTTCAGTGAAGTTGAAAAGGAAAAACTCCTCCCGAAATCATTTCTGGAGACAAGTATAATACTGATTCCAAAACCAGGGAAAGACACAATCAAAAATGAGAACTACAGGCCAATCTCCCTCATGAACATAGATGCAAAAATACTAAACAAAATCCTGGCAAATAGAATACAGCAAATCATAAAGAAGATCATACACCATGACCATGTAGGATTCATCCCAGGGATGCAAGGATGGTTCAATATTCGAAAATCTATAAATGTAATACACTATATTAATAGACTGAAATCTAAAAACCACATGATCATCTCAACTGATGCAGAGAAAGCCTTTGACAAAGTCCAACACTCATTCATGTTCAAGGTCCTACGGAAAATTGGAATAGATGGACTCTATCTTAACTTGATAAAAGCCATCTATGACAACCCAAAAGCTCATATAATCCTAAATGGGGAAAAGCTGAAATCTTTTACTCTTAAATCAGGTACAAGACAAGGATGTCCTCTATCACCCCTCCTATTCAATATAGTCTTGGAATCCTTAGCAACAGCCATTAGAAAAGAGGGAGAAATAAAGGGAATAAGAATAGGTAAAGAAGAAGTTAAATTATCACTATTTGTAGATGACATGATACTTTACTTGGAAGACCCCAAAAATTCCACCAAAAAACTACTAGAACTGATACGGAAATTCAGTAGCATAGCAGGATACAAAATCAGTACTCAAAAGTCAATAGCATTCCTCTACACAGATAACAAGCACACTGAAAGGGAAACAATAGAAACAATGCCTTTTACAATAGCACCGGGGAAAATGAAATACCTTGGGATTCACTTAACGAAAGAAGTCAAAGATCTTTTCACGGAAAATTACAACACCCTAAGAAAAGAGATTGTGGAGGATTTCAGAAAATGGAAAGATATTCCGTGCTCCTGGATAGGAAGAACCAACATCGTGAAGGTGGCCATACTCCCAAAATTGCTGTACAAATTTAATGCATGCAATCCCTATCAAACTGCCACCAACATACCTCCCAGACATAGAGAAATCAATCCTAAAATTTATTTGGAACCACAAACGACCTAGAATAGCAAAGGCAATTTTGCCCAATAAAGAGAAGGCAGGAGGCATCACAATTCCTGAATTGAAATTATACTACAAAGCCACTATGATAAAATCAACATGGTATTGGCAACAAAATAGACCTGAGGATCAGTGGAATAGATTAGAAGACACAGAGGCATCTATGACAACACTCAGCCATCTTATCTTCGACAAAGGGGCTACACAAGCTCACTGGAAGAAAGATTGCCTCTTTAACAGATGGTGCTAGAAAACATGGCTTTCTACATGCCGAAAACTAAAACTTGACCCAGCTCTATCACCATGCACTAAGTTAAAGTCAAAATGGATTAAAGATCTAAACATTCAAACAGAAACACTCAATCTCCTGGAAGAGAAAGTAGGAGGAATTCTTGAAGACATAGAGGTAGGTAAAGAGTTCATGAACAAACATATATTCGCATGGGAAGCACTTGAAAGAATCAACAACTGGGGTCAATTA
>PVKA01000034.1:261397-329019 GCA_004027165.1 Ctenomys sociabilis
TGAAAAGACAACCCACAAACTTTGAAAAAATCCTAACTAATAAGCAATCAGACAGAGGTCTACTGTCTAGAATTTATAAAGAACTAAGATATAACAGGGCCCTCAAATTTAAAGACCCAATTCAGAAATGGGCATCTGAGATGAATACACACTTCTCAGAGGACGAAATTAAAGAAGCGAACAAATATATGAAAAAATGAGGGTCCCCATTCGTGAAATGCAAATAAAAAGAACACTGAGATATCATCTCACTCCAGAAAGAATGGCTATCATAAGGAAATCAACCAACAACAAATGTTGGAGAGGTTGTGGGGAAAAGAGAACACTTCTCCACTGCTGGTAGGAATGTAGACTGGTACAACCATTGTGTAGGTCAGTGTGGAGACTCCTCAAAAGAGTAGGACTAGAAATCCCATTCAAGCCGGCTATCCCCGTACTGGGAATTTTCCCAAAGGATTTGGATACATTGTATCATAAAGATATATGTGCACCTATGTTTATAGCAGCACAATGTGTGATAGCAAAATCTTGGAAACAACCAAGATGTCCATCACATAAGGAATGGTTGAAAAAGATGTGGTATTTCTATATAATGGAGTATTACTCAGCTATTAAGAGTGATAAGTTTGAAGCATTTATACTGAAGTGGATGCCAATTGAACATATACTCATAAGTGAAATAAACCAGACACACATGTGTAAATATCGTATAGTCTCCCTAGTATAAGAAGCGAAAAGCAGAAATACAAAAGGAAATGTACAACAAGTAAAATCAATTGAGTCAGATAAGGCAAATTGAATGGCATATGCTGCAGGATACTAATCAGCTTTTCTTCTGGATGGTTAACAACCTAAGTTCACAAATCGGAGTTGGAGAAATAGAAGAGCCACAAGGCCAGCCAACATTTTGGCCCTAGCCTTTCAAGGTCAGCGAAGACTCAGGACATAGGAGAACCTGTACTGCAACATCATGAAACTCAGGTGAGCTCCAAATTTTCTGAACAAGGAGATTATGGAGCCACAGAGGAAAGAGATTGAAGTTCTATAGTGTGCTTGGGGAGAGTCACATGGAGAGAAAACTTTCTCTCAGGCTCTCACGGAGAGCAAACTGGTCAAGCATTGGCTGTGATTCATCCACATGGATGACACAGACAAAGGATCTACAGAATAATGTACAGGACTACAAGATAAACCCTGAGGGGACTTCACTGATCACATAAGAAACATAAAGTACATGTGTTGGTATATAAGTCTTGATCTATCCAGGTCTTAACCATCCAGCCGAAAAGTATAAAAATGAAGTATACATCGTGGGGTCATAATATTAAGCTGAGCTCTAAATGGCTATGGTCGACAATTTCTTTGAATAACTCACTATTGTTGTGGAATGCTGGATTGTGTCGGACTGTGGTGTTGAGTTCAAGCACCTAAGTTAGTTGAATGACAATGGAGTGCCCACCTTTGACAGGTGTAGACAAAGGAAGGTGTATAGAAAGAAAAAATCATGATGTGTGTGTATAGACAGTACAGTTGGGATAGATAACGCTGTGCTTCTACATAATCCTATGAGAGGCAAGATTGGCACTAATGGTGGTTGGACAGCATATTATGTCGGCTTCTAGTACTACAGTCATCCACTAGGAAAATAATTATCGAATTTTTGATATAATTCATGTATAAAAAATAAGATAAGTAATCAGCTACACTCTTAATTTACTGATAAGAGACATCTGCTAAAATAATATCTGTAAATATAGTATCATGTATGCACCTTGTATGATACCAAAACATTATGAAAACAGTTTGCAATGTATTAATTTATCGAATCTATATGGTTACGGTGTCTTGAAACTGTGATTGATATTTGTACTTCAATAAAATAAAAAAAATTAAAAAAATTTATTTAATTTTATTTTGAAGAGTAAAAGAGAAGGAATAACAAGTAGAAAAAAAAGACAGAAATAGGGTAACACACAACAATGCATATGTTATAGATTTTCAAAACAGGCATAGATAATTAACAATAGTTGTTATATTATCTATATCTTCAAATCTGTAGCTCAGATTAACAGATATAGTTGTACAAGATTAGGGAAATAATTGAATATTGTTGCTTGCTTTCAAGAAATCTTAATTTTTTTCTTGTCTTATTTTGTTTTAATTTATTTTAAAGATCGTAGAATAAGTGATAAGACATTAGGAATGGTACATATTTGGAATACTAACATGAGAGGAATTCAATCATGGGTTTTGTATTATACCTTGATGCCCTTGAGGTAGCTGCTCAGATCATAGATATCAGCCTACAGAGTTAGTCAAGGTGAAAATTCTAAACATTAAGTGATATTTAAAAAAAAAACTGATGGAAATTATGTGTACAATTATCTGAGCTAGCTTGTATATGTACATGCATGTTTTCCCTCCTTCCTTTTTTCCTATCTTTTCTCCTTTCTCTCATCTTGGTTATTTAATTCTCAAGTTCAATTTCTTTCTGTTTTGGTATATCTAGTATACCTTTCAGGTTTTATTTATACTTTGAGGTTCTTACACTAGGAAGACAATACAATATTTCAATTGTGGGTCCAATATATTTCACTTATGAGTACAGACTCTACTTGCATCAACTTACCTATAAAGGATTTGAGTTTGTCTTTCATTGTAGTTGAGTAGTACTCCATTGTATAGAAAAACCACATCTTTTTCATCCATACCTCTATAGGCATTTTGGTTGTTTCCAAGATTTGCTATCACAGATTGTGCTGCTATAAACATGAGTGCATATATATCACTAAAAAAAGTATGATGTTTTCAGTCCTTTTGGGAAAATACCCAGAAGAATAGGTGGATTGAAAGGGAATTCCAGTCCTAGTTTTTTGAGGAGTCTCCACACTGATTTCCATACTTGTTTTACCAGTCTACATTACCACTAGCATTGGAGAAGTGTTCCTTTTCCCCCAGTCTCTCCAGCATTTGTTTTCAGTTGATTTCTTTGATAGCCATTCTTTCTGGGGTGAGACAGTATTTCAGTGTTGTTTTAATTTGCATTTCTCAATTGCCCAGTGTTATGGAACATTTTTTCATGTATTTATTTGCCATTTGTATTTATTCCTCTCAGAAATGTATATTACCTCACGTGCCCATTTTTGGATTGAGTCTTTAAGTTTTGCAGGCCAATTTTTTAAAGTTCTTTAATTTTGTTAGAAGTCCTTCTAGTGATTGTTGGTTACAATTTTTTCCCAATTTGTGGGTTTTCTTTTCACTCTTGGTGACTTCTTTTGACATGCAGAAACTTCTCAATAAGATGAGATCCCAGTTGTTGATTCTTTGAAGTATTTCCTGTGCAGTTTAGTTTTTGTTCATGAACTATCTGCCTACTCCTTTGTCATCAAGAATTCCATCTACTTTCTCTTCCAGGAGTTTTAGTATTTCTGTTTTAATGTTTAGATCTTTAATCCACTTTGACTTTAGTTTAATTCATGGTGATAGACCCAGGTCTAGTGCTAGTTTTTGGCATATAGAGAGCAGTTTTTTCAGCACCATTTGTTGAAGAGGCTATTTTTTTCAGTGAGTGTGTTTGGCCCTTTTGTCAAAGACAAGGTGGCTGAGTATGTTTGTACTTGTGTTTAGGTTTTCTAATCTGTTCCATTGATCCTTGGTTCTGTTTTTTTGCCTGTACCATGCTGATATCATCACAGTAGCTTTGTAGTATAATTTCAAGTGAGGAATTGACTTTTGTTACCCTAGATTGTCTTTGCCATTTTACATCTTTTTTGGTTCCAAATAAATTTTAAGGATTTTTTTTTCTAGAGCTGTGAGATACACTGATGGTATTTTGATAGGGATTTCATTAAATTTGTATAACAATTTTGTGAGTATGGCCATTTTCACTATGTTGATTCTTTCTATCCAGGAGCAAGGAATATCTCTTTTTTTTCTTAGAGGGTTGTAATTTTCACTGTATAGATTTTTTAACTTTCATTTGTTAGATTAATTCCTAAGCATTTCATTTTTTGGATGCTATTATGAAGGGTATTATTTGTCTAATTTCTCTCTCAGTGAGTTTGTTATCTGTGTAGAAGATATTTGCTATTGATTTTTGGGTAATGACTTTGTATTCTGCTATGCTACTGCATTTGTTTATTAATTCTATGAGCTTCTTAGTGGAGTTTTTTGGGTCTTCCAAGTACAGTATCATGTTATCCACAAATAATGATATTTTGACTTCCACTTTATCTATTCTTATTCCTTTTATTTCTCTCTCTTGTCTAACATGGCTCTACTTAATGATTCCAGGACTATATTGAATAGGAGTGGTGACAGAGGACATCCTTGTCTTCTACCTGATTTGAGATTTATCCAATTTTCAGTAAGGCTTTGATCATGAATGAGTATTGGACTTTGTCAAAAGCTTTCTCTGAATCTATTGAGATGGTCATGTGGTTTTTGGTTTTGGCTCTATTGATATAGTATATTACATTTATAGATTTGCATATGGTGAGCCATTCTTGCCTCCCTGGGATGAATCCTACCTGGTTGTGGTATATAATCATGATGATTTGCTGTAGTCTATTTTCTAGTATTTTGTTGAGGACTTTTGCATCTGTGTTTATGAGGGTGATTGTCCTATAATTCTCTTTTTTGGTTGGATTTTTCTCTGGTTTAAGTACCAGTATAATACTTGCCACCAGGAATTTTGGGAGTATTGTTTCCTTTTCAAATTCATTGAAGAATTTGAGAAGTACTAGGATTAAATCTTCTCTAAATTTCTTGTAGAGTTTAGCTGTGAATCCATCAGGACCTGGGCTTTTTTTTTTTTTTTTGTTTTTTCTTTTACTATGTTTTCAATTTCATTGGCTGATGTTGAGTTATTAAGTTTTTATATCTTCTTGATTAAGTGTTGGCAATTTGTGCCTTATCTAAGAATTTGTCCATTTCTTCTGTGTCTTTGATTCTATGAGAATAAAGATCTTCAAAATAGCTACTGATTATCTTCTGAGTTTCCACTGGATCCATAGTAATTTCACCCTTTTTATTCCTTATTGCTTGAATTTGAGATTTTTCTTCTCTTTGAGGAGGTTGGGTAGGGATTTATCAATTTTATGTAACCTTTCAAAGAATCAGATTTTAGATTCATTATTCTTTTGTATTGTTTTCTTTGCCTCAATTGCATTACTTTCTGCTTTATTGTGTATAATTTCCTTCTATACTTGGGCTTTCGGCTTGGTTTGCTCTTCTTTTCTTAGCAGCAGCATTAGGGTATTTATTTGTTGTCTCTCTTTATTTTCCTAAAGTGTGAGTTCACCGCTATAAACTTCCCTGTGACAACTGCTTTCATAAATTCCTGTAAGTTGTATTTGGATTTTCATTGGATTGTACATATTATTTTTTCTTAAATTTCATGTGTAACCCATTAGTGGGGAGGGTGTTGCTTAATTTCCTTGTTTATGGTTTTTTTTGTCATTGATTTCCAGTTTCATTGCAATGTGGTCAAATAATATGCATATGATAATATCTGTTTTTTTGCATATACTTAAGAATGATCTATAAACTAGTATGTGCTCTATTTTAGAAAACATCCATGTGCAGCTGAAAAGAATATGTATTCAGATGTTGTTGGATGGAACACTCTGTATATGTCCACTAAGTCCTTTTGTTCAAAGGTTTGGTTCAGTTCTGTTACTTTGCTAATTTTTTGTCTGCTTGACCTTATTTTTGAGCTAATGTGTTGTTAAGGTCCCATATTTTTCATATGCTTTAAAATTTGTCTTATATTGTTGGGTGCTCCCATATTTGGTGCATACATGTTTATGACTTATCTATTTCCCTTGAATTTTTCCCCTATCCAGTATATAGTGATCTTCTTTACCTTGCTTGATCTTTTTTTTTTTTTTTTTGGCAGAACCAGGGATTGAACTCAGGCCCTTGCACCCAGCCAGGGAAGTGCTTATTCCACTGAACCATCTCCCGGCCCCATTGCGTGATCATTTTTGGTTAAAGTTCAGATTATCTGTGAGCCGAATAGCTACCTCTACTCTTTTCCGAGGTCTTGCAGCATGTAGTACTATTTTCTGTCCTTTGACTTTTATCCTATGACTTTGCTTATGGGTTAAATGTGTTTCCTGTACACAGCAAATTGTTGGATTTTGTTTCTACATCCCTTCTGCCAGTTTATGTCATTTAATTGGTGAATTGGGTCAATTTACTTTGGTGGTTATAACTGATATGTATTGACCTATGATTGTCACATTATTTTCCTGCTAGAGTTTCCCTACTTTTATCCTGTGTTTAATAGTTTGCCATGTTTGATGTCTTTTGAAAGTTTTTTGTTCTTTAAATGTCAAGCTGTGTGATGTCATTTTCTTGCTGTCACCATATCCACTTCCAGCATTCTTTCCTTTATTAGATCAAAATGAGAAACTCAAAATGCAAACTTATAGAGCAGTGTGTAAAGTAAGTCTGACACCTGAGGAGGTAAGCTTCATGGATTCAGGATAATTTTGCTACAGCTAGCTCTGGAGTATAAAGGTAACATTGTTATTTCCTAGTTCTAGGATTTTATGATGGGCTGGGTGGAGGCTACTGAACCCTTGACTTCCAGAAGAGGAGGGTGTCATTTTGTTTAATGTGAAGGAGCTTGGGGCAAACAGTAGTTATTTCTTTAAAAAACTCAGAAAACATTCAAATATATCCCAAAACAAAGAGGCTAGTATAAGAAGCCATCAGATACATAGTGCCAATTTTCAAAAAATTATCAACTTACTGGACAATCCTGTCATTCCTCTTTAGGAGCAGTTACTTGGAAAAATACTTTTGCCTGAGTTTTTAACTTAAAAGTGTTTTATATTACCAAGGTATCACTATACTCAGCAGAACTGAGTGTAACCTCTTAATTTAATCCCACATTTAGTACATATTTAGATTTTCTCAGTTGCTTCAAACATTTTTTATAGGAGTTGCTTTGAATTAAAATGCTGACAAATCTGCACATTGGAGTGGTTTTGTATACAGTCTATATTTATTTCATTTTCAACCTTTCCCCTGTCACTGTGCCACTGACTGGCTACTAGATAAGCAGATTGTTGATCCTGTAAACCAGTGTTTTTCAAGGTGTGGTTCCTGGACCAAGAGTTTCAATTATCTCCTGGAAGTTGTTAAACATGCAAGTTTCTTATGTTTTATCCAGTTTTACTGACACAGGTGCTTTGACAGTGGAGCCCAATAGAGTTCTGCTTCTGTTTTGTGACACAGCAGACTAAACTCAGGCACTAGCATTGAGCTTCCATCTCATTTCTTTTTTTGTTTTTATTTTGGGATAACCTCCTTAAAGCTGTCTCTGCTGTTTCCCAGGCTGTGCTCAACCTTGTGATCATTCTGCTTCTGCTTTCAAGAGTGCTGGATGACAGGTGTGCATCTCTATACCTGGTTTCCTATTGGGATGAGCCCCCAAGGACCCCCTGTGGGGCACCGCTGTTACTGACTATCGAGTAGAGAATGGTAGATGCGGCTGACTGCCCCCTCCTGCGGCCACTTTCCTTCCTTAGTCAGCCTCCTCGCGTCCCGTAAGCTGGTGGTGAGGTGAGACTCTGGAGTATGTTCAGCTTCAATCCTGTTTAGGCCAGAACACTTCACAGGTGGCTTGTCCCTACTGTGTTATGAAGCAGTAAGACCTTCTGATCCACAGCTAGTAATGTGGAGGTTGACAGCCAGGGCCTTGCTTTACCCAATGACTTTGCCATCTGGACAGTGATGATTACCGTCTAAACCAGTGACTGCAAATCTTTTAGTGCTTCCAATGATAACAAACAGCCAACTGAAGCTTATGTGCCATAGCTTTGCCACCACTGGTCTAGACCTAGTACCTCTTTGGAAACTATAAGATGATGACTTTCTAATGGGATTAATTCTGCATTTATTCATCATTTTCACCATTTTTCTACTGTTGCTTATTGTGGGAACATGACAGCCTCATGGCAGATTTACAATATAAAAGCAGTAGTAATCTGTGTGAAGTTGTTTATAAATTTTATTTATTTATTTATTTTGCGGAACCGGGGAATTGAACTCAGGTCCTTATGCTTGCCAGGGAAGCGCTTATTCCACTGAGCCATCTCCCTGGCCCTTGTTTATAAATTTTAAAAAGCCTTTAGAAGTTTTTTTGACAACCTCTGTGAAAAACTCTGAGTGCCTTAGAAATCATTCATTTAATTAGCATAGCAATTACAGTTGAACAGTGCTGAATCTGGATTCTACTTTTGAATCAACTACTGTCTTACCTATGTACCTACATCAGAAAGTTTGTTCAATAAAGATCTCTTCATCATCTTTTATCATGACAAACCTATCACATATTCCCACCTGCCATAACAATATGTTAAAATATTCTGTCATAAAATATTACAGAGACACAATTATAAAAATGTGTCTCTTAGGCATGATTCTTTAATCTATGAAGTAGAACATTGTTTCTCAAGCCATTTTGACCTTCAATAAGAAATGCATTTGATAAATGACCCTGTTCAAAAGCATGCACATATATGCACACCAGTATGTACACACACACACACACACACACACACACACACACACACACACACACAATGAAAAATCTTGATCTCCACTCTAGATCTACAGAATCAAGGGTGGGTCCAGTAATTAGTTGACACATAACTGTCAACTGCACTGCATCGAATTCATTCTGCTATCTCCTATTTTATTCCATTTCATGGCTAGGCTAGAATGACTTCATCTAGTGCCAAATCCCAAATCCTTAGGGGTTTAAAATGTGTAATCCAGGAGGAAAGGCTCCTTTTCTTAACTAAGTACATAGTCACTGTCCAGAGGATTGTTTGGTTCTAATAATTTGGTTCAGTGTAGCAGAGGTCTCTGATCTCAGGCACACTTCTAGCTGCAGTGCGAGACAGTGCTATAATAAAACCATGCGATGAGTTCCTAGAGATGGGTGCCACTGACTAGAAGTACTGCACGGGGAAAGGCTGCACACCAAGAGGAATTCATTCCCTTGTTCATCATTTAAGATTAAAGGAAGACAGAATAAATGTAGGGTAAGTTCCTTGTCCCTTTGGGATCACAGACTGCATGAGAAAGAAAAGGAGGATATGGGAGAGGCAAGGATCAGCAGGAGCTCACAGATTTCACATTTCCTCCTGAAATCAGAGAAGAGGGACTAAGCATAAACTTGGGGGTGAGGAAGGGAGCTGTTTGGTCAGGGGTTGAAGGGGTATTTTCATAGGTAAGATTCCCAGAGAATAGAAAGCACATGGAGCAGACATCAGTAACAACAATAAGCAGGACCTGTGCTGTTCATGAAATGCACACATATCTATTTGCCTTCGTCAGGAGAGGTTTATTTCTTTATTTTTTTTGGATTCTGAGGATTGAACCCAGAGTTTCCATCTTGCTAGGAAAGTGTTTAACCACTGAACCAAATTCCCAGCCCCACAGTTTATTCTGGTGTACTGTCATAACTGTGTAGCTCTTGCATGCAGAGATGCCTGTGCTAGACCGTGAGTTTGGGACCCAGTGCATTGAAGCAATCTGAAATGGATCCCCCCAAGGGCAAAACTTGAACTGACTACTGCTGGATAAAAATAATTTAAATGAGCACATTAGTATGGAGGTTGCAAAGGACCTTTCAAGACAGCCAAGTAGATGCTCATAGTTAAAGCATGAGAAAGGGTTCTTGTGAGAGGCTACTACTAGAAGCTCGACAATAATGAAAACAAAGCCTCTATTTCAACAACAACATGTGTGGAACATTTGCTGTGATGTTATGAGTTATTATTATTTCCAAGGTTGGGAGTGTCTAATTTGGTCACACAGCAGTATATTGAAGTATGGAGATCTGGACTCACGTCTGCAGAGCGCTAAAGTCCAAGTGCTATTCACTATGCTGAACAGCATCACTGAGTCGTAGCTTATGCTGAGAGCCACTATGCAGTGGAATGTAATGGTCCTGAAGGGAAGAGCAGTCTTGGTGGGTAATGGCTGAGGAATGTGGACCTAATTCTATGGACCTCTGTTATTATGACTTGGTCAACTACATAATACTTGTAGTCAGTTTCTACTGTACTCTGTGGATGATGATCTGATCGGAAGTATTAGGTATCATTCTTATTAGGATCCACATCCACATTCTTGGATGAAACTAAAAGGACAAGTTCTATAAAGTGTATGGAAGCTCATCTCTTTTATGACCCAGGTCATAAAAATTGTTGTGTCTCCCCATAAGGATGATTCAGAGGTGACAACCCCATCTCAGGCATGGATAATGAAGTTCAGAGTGCCTGTCTCTGCTGTCAAAAAAAAGTTATGAGGCTGGTGAGATAGCTCTGTGGACTAAGTGCATGCTTTGGCAAGCACAGGGACCAGGGTTCGACCCCCCAGTTCCACATGCCATACCAGCCCCACCCCAGGGGCACGCTGAGCCAGTGACCAAGTCCAGGCATGGTGGTGTATACCTGTAATCTGCACTGGGGAGGCTGAAAACAGGAGGATCATTATGAGTCCAAGCTGCATAGTGAGGCCCTGCACCAAATACATAAATGGACAAAAAAATTATGCCCTCTAACTCCATCCTAGAGAGGATTTTAGCTTTCAAATGGCCTCAGAGTTATAGTAGTCACTTCCAATGGGAAAATGGAATTGACTCCTGGATGTTTGTTTCCCCCTATAAAAAATCCTACCTTGTAGTTGGGTGGCCTGCCAGATGCCTCCGGGTCTTCACATATCTGATTGCTTTACTTTTTTTTCTTTCAGCTAGATGCTACCTTTCCAGTTGGTCTATCTCTCACTCCTGGCCTTCAGTGACCTAGTACAACCCTTTCACTGTTTCTCTGACTCTCCCAACTGACTAAAAATGGCTTTCCTAGAACTTATTTTCTTGTTCATTATCTGCTTCTCTTTTACCATAAGCTTCAGGAATAGAGTCATTGTTCACAAGTATTCTCATGTCTTGAACAGTATAGACACATAAAAAAATTGTTGGATGAAGAGAGGTCAGCCCATGAGAGCATGCTGTGAGTCTGGCAGCCTTCCCAGTATCTTTTCTTCTAGTGGACTTTGTTCTTGGTGACTCCATGGGAAGGTCTGGCCAAAGGGAACTGCTTAACTCACGCAGGGGCTTAATTACCTAGGTTGAGACCTCAGAGCATTCGAAGTCTGAGGGACTTTGCTATCTAGTATGCTACAAAAACTGATGTGAGAAATAGCTCATCAACCTCAGTAATGAGTAGATTTTATGTAACAGGGGTTGATATAGGATAAGGACAAAGGCTAGAATAGCAAAATCTTAAACTCACACAGCATATACTGCTGACCCTTCATTTTACAGATTAGGAAACTGGAGTCCTCCTCAAAAGCTTAAATGACTTGACAGAAGTCAGGAAGCTGTGTTTTTGAGGAACAGCTTGGGCTAAAACTTAGAATTTCTTTTTTATTTTTTTCCTGTATTTTAGGGAAGTGTTTACATGGTGTTCAGGGTCTCACTACTAGATCTGACTCATAGTGATCTGCCTGCTTACACCCTCCCAAGAGCTGGGATTACAGGCACGCACCACCATGCCCAGTCTCTGCCTCTCAGAGTACCCCGGAGGCAGGGCCAGTACAGCAGGCCCTGGGGATTGAATTCCCGGACCCTGAGCCTGCTTGCAGGCACTGTAATCCACTGAGCTATTTGGCCAGACCTAAAGACTTAGAATTTCTAAATCCAATCAAATATTTCTACTTTATACACATAAATCATCTTTTTGTGAGAATTTCCAGTGAGAATTAATCCATCAATAGTAAGATCCAAGATATGAGTGAAGTGCATTACATAGAATGTTGTGCAAAATGACAATGAATTAACCTCATTTTATTTCCTACAGTACCTTTGTGATTAGCCATCTGGTGAGCAGCACACATATTAATCAGTACTTCAACATTTAATTTTAGGAAATCATCAGGTTTGAAACTTGGAATGATTTTAAAAATGAAAGACACTGTTCCTGATCTCAGACATGAGCAGGTACTTCTGGCAAAAGGTGAGCCTACAGTAAGATGGGGACATAGAGGTGGGGCACTGATCCGAACTGGGACAGAGGGGAAGGTTTCACTTGGAGGACAAGCATTTCTCTCTTGGAGGAGAAAAGACTGGGCTGGTGGAAGAACACAAGCGCGGGGAAGTCTGAAAGCAGGCGCAGGGCTCAAGAACCAGAGAAGGCCTGTGGAGGGCCTGGAGATGCATATGAAGGTGCTGAGACACTAAATTTTCTTTTTCACTGTGCTTTTGTGTGTAGGGGAAAACAGAATCATCTAATTGTTTTACCAAGATAATTCTGATATAAAATTCTGGGAAGAAAGAAGCTGTGGTTGGAGGAAGTAGTGAGAACCTGTGGAAGAGAGGGTAGGGGTATGCACTCTGGGAGGAACCCGAGAAAGGGTGTGAGAGTGACGGATGGATGAGGGAGACTGTGAATTTGCAAGCAGCGTAGAAACACTTGGGGACAGAGAGGGACTGAAGGTACAAGAGACAGATGCCTGGCAGAGACTGGGGCCAAAGAGGCTGATCTGGTATCTTTAGGTGGCGCATGCCTGTAATCCCAGCACTCGGGGAGGCTGAGGCAGGAGGATTGTTGTGAGTACGAGACCAGCCTGAGCTACAAAGTGAGCTTAAAGCCAGCCTGAACTGCATAGCGAGACCCTGTCTCAAAAAGACAAAAAAAACAAAAAAAAAAAAAACAAAAAACAAAACAAAACAAAACAAAAAAAAAGTTGCTGGCCCTCGCCGGTGCGCCCGCTCTCGGTGGCGGCAGGCTGGGCGCGCCCGGGCCCGCGAGCGCCTTCTGGGGCCCCAGCCCGGCGCGGGCGGCGCGCCCTGCTCGCTCCAGCCCGGGGCGCTGAGACCCCCGGCGCCGGCGCGCTTTAGGTACAGGGGCGGGGGCCGCGGGGGCCGCGCGGGGACTTGGCTGCCTAGCGTCGCTGAGCGTTTGCGGGCAGCGTGGCCTCTGCGCGGGTGGCCTGCAGACCGGTGTGTGCATCCGGCCCTCGGGGTACGGACCGCGCTGTGCACAGCCGGGCACGGGGTCGCAGCCCGCGGAACAGGACCGGAAGAAGGACCAGCACTTATAATTTATTTATTTATTTATTTATTTATTTATTTATTTATTTATTTATATTATCATGGAGCTATTCCTATTGATTCTTACTACTTCATGGCTAAAATTTTTATCCTTAAAGGTAGAACCTGCCGAGTAGTAGCTGATCACTTTGTCTTTAAAATTCCAGAGTTTAGTTTATTACCTGTTGTATTTTTGTGCTCTTCATGGACCAAGAGAAAAATGTGTTCAAATTCTGAGGCGTGGTCACTTGTTAGCTATCTCACCTACAGCATCGTGTGGGGCAATTGCAAGGGCTTCGCTCAGGCTGCGCTCTGTGCGGATGCGGAAGGGCCCATTATCCCTAGGTGTACACAAAATATTCGAGAAGGATTTAGATCACTTGGAGGAACAAGATTGTTTAGATGGCGTTATGAAAAATTCCACTGCCCATTAGCTCCAATGTATGGGGGTTTTCCGGTAAAGTTTCAGACGTATTTAGGCAATCCCATTCCCTAAAAATCCAAAAATAACAGCAGAAGACTTAGTTGAAAAGACCAAGAATGTTCTTCAAGCTTTGATTGATAAGCACCAAAGAATACCAGGCAACATTATGTGTGCTTTGTTTGAATGTCTTCATAAAACAGAAAAGGTCAACTAGAAGATGATTTAATATTATTGAATGATATGTTTGTGGCTGTGGTACTGTCTTTTTAATTTTATAGATCTTATAATTAGTATTTAAAAAAAATCATGTTAATAAGCATCTTTCCTAGAATTTATTTAAATTTATATTTTCCATTTTGTTTTGCACTCAGTTGTGTCAGATTTAATCAGTAACTTGTTACCTGTCTAGTAATTCAGAAAATGGTCCTATTTCATTTGTAAATTCTTAGTAATGTATGGTAAACATAGATTCTTAAAATTAAGTTTGTTAAATAATAACTGTATAGTTTAAGCAAACACTCCTGAATAATGTCTCTGGTGTCTGAATCTGTTGCGCGGAGCTAATTTTGAGAGAGAGAAGCTGGGGCTTAGCATAGTTGATGAGTTAGCAGAGAATGCTGTTACCTGCCCCTCTTTCCCGTTACAGTTTGGGGAGCATTGTGTAATGCTTTTGTGCCTCCTTAATTTATTTCTTAAAATCATGGTATTGTGAGGATTTTTTATTGCTTTGCTCTTTCCTTGAGGCAGGGTCTTGCTGCCTGTCCAGGCCAGCCCCCTGTGCTATCTCAGCTCCTCTGCCTAGAATGTTGCTCAACTGATTTGGAGTTCCTTCAGTTGACAGCTGTCGAGCCAGAATTGTAACTGAATAGTTAAATAATGCCGAGATCCTCTAGAGGATGCACATATTTATCCATCAGATGTTCAAATTACTCCCATGGTATGATGTCAAGTTGCCAAGCACAATGCAAGAGATGTACTGGTTTTCAAACTAAATAAAAAGAAATTAGGTAGATTACAATGTCTAACTGTTATTTTTATAATTTATTTTATTTTTAACAGGAACCTTTAAACAAGCAATATAGGATGGATTATTGATCCTGTGATACAACACTTAGTACGGTTGTGCTCTGCCTCATGTGCCAGGAGCTGACGCTAGGCTGCCGGGAGCAGAGCTGCGGAAGGCTCTGCCCCGCGTGGCGCTGTGGCTCATTCTGTCTGACTCCGAAACCAGCCCAGGGTGTCTTGTTCTAAAATATCTTACTTGAATAGTGAACTTATGTGAACCCAAAGCCTTCTGAAGGTTACTGGCTTTTGAATTTTCTCCTGGAAAATTAATTTTAAAAAGTATTGAATTCAAAATTTTCAGAAATCAAATACAGTATCTCCTCTCCTTTTTAGATATTTAAAGTATTTGGGTTTTATATAGATTTTTGTATTACAAATGTAAATTACGTGTAATGTATATAAAATTGAACAATAAAAAAGAAAAAAGCTGAAAAACATAAAAAGTTGCCTTTTTTTCTTTAATTCTGAGACTGGTCCCCAACTGGGCTAAATGGAAGTGAGGACATATTCTACAGTGGAGATGAGCAGGATTAATTAGGGTTTTATGGCAGATGTCCTCTGTTCCTGAGGAAGAAGAAAACAAGATTTCTCTGGCTGCAACAGTCTGTTCTCACCAAAACTCATGCTTAGGACCTGTATCCACAGTGACAGTGGAGGGGTAGGGGTGGCATGAGGTATTCCCACTCCTGGGAGTCACTCAGCAGAGGGATTAATGCATGATTTGCAGGAATGAGGCCGGTCTCTTGGGACTGCAGTGGTCACCACAAGAACAGTTGATTACAAAGCAAGGCCATCCTGAATTTGGTCTTTCTGCCCAGTACAGCTGCTTCTTCCCCATCTGATGATGCAGTCAGGGAAGCTGCATCAGACTCCAGCACAAAGCTGTTTGGTTTTTGCAGCCACCAGAATTGTATTTGAGGAGTGGAAAAAAGGTATTCTCAACTGTTCCAGGAAACATGGCCTCTGTGAAGGAGTAGCTTAACAAGTTACCTTCCCCATGTGTGTTTGTAAAGATGCATGCTAGCCTTACTTCCTTGGCAAATATCTGCCTTATACAAAATGACTCAATAGTAGTGATGCCACTTAATTCTCTCGACTTTTGCTTGCCAAGTACAGCCCATTTAAGTCCACTTGTAAGCAAAAATAGGAGCTGCAAAAAATTGAAACTGTAGTTCTGTGAGCAAGAATATCTGGTTTTTCCAATTCTCATTTCAAGAAATGCAAATTAACTGAGATTAAAATGAATGTACTTTCCATTTTGTTTATGATACATTACAGTGTATCATAAACAATAAAAGTAAAATATGACACCAAGGTATCCATAAAACCCCTATTTGTCACCCACTTGTCAAAGAGGAGGTACACAAGGAAATTAGTTACAAAGTTGAGGTGAAGTATCTGAGATTTCTTAGCTGCTTTTCTAAACCTTGGCAAGAATCAGGAATATTTTTATTTTAAAAAATGGCCTTTCTAAGTAAATTAATAGTGACTGGGGACTATGTATCATTTGAGAGAGGAAATAAATGCCACCATTCCAATTTTCTGACTATGGGTGAGCAATTTCTCCCCTTGGCAGTTCAGTCAATAGCTTCAGACAATGGAAAAATTTGTGCAGAATGAGCCTGATTCCCTCAAACACAACTCACACAGGTAATTTCACTTTATTTTCCCACTGGAAGATTGCTAGGGAAATGGAGCTGTTAGCTGTGGGGTTCTTTATTACTTAAGATATACAGGGCAGATGGCAACACCTTTGCAGACTAACACTAACCAAGGCTTGGAATATGAGAGAGACTGAGAAAGCAAACAAGGGATTTTACAGGAAGCAATTAGCCCGTGTCTATCTGTTTAGATTCAGACAATTTACAAGGTTACTGAAGCTCCAGATTTTGAGATGCACCTGGGGTACAGAGCCTGTAATCTGGCTGAGCTCGTTACTCGCTGCTCACTGAATCAGAAACTATCAGAGAAGAAAGAATTGCTAGAAGCTTGGGAAAGGTAAACTAGGGAAAGGATGTGCAAACTGGACCCTGTGTTGTCATTGCCTGGGGAACTGGTCACAACACTGTTGCTGCTCCTACCATCTCTTGAGGTTCTGCTTCTCTGGTTGAAGTATAAGGCTAGGGAACCTACATTTCTAAGATGGTTACAAGCTTATGTGAAAGCACAGAGCCTAGGTTTTAATGAAGAACTAAGAGAATTAAGTAATCCTAGAAAAAGAGGACACAAGACAAACTGTATTACCACTCCAAGGAATTGAATCACAAATTACTTCGCATCAATAATAGGCAGTAGGAGAGAAAGCAGCCTTAATTGGAAAGGAGGTCATTTGAAGGTTAGGCACTGTGAAATGCTCAGCTACCATGTTAAATGAGGGATTTTAAAAAGAGGGGATCTTAAAGGGGAACCCTTCAACATTTTAATGCAAAAGTATGCGGTAACTTTAAGATTTTCTGTTATCAAAACATGAATCTGAAAAAAGCAAAAACAAACAAACCAAACACCCACTTAAAATATTTGTTAGTCAAGCTATTTGGAATTAACTAGAATGTGGTCTTAACAAGTTCATAATAGGGATATAATACATGCCTCACCATTGGGTGGTTCTGAACTACAGAACACACATGACTGTCCCATCAGGTGACATGTACAAATCCCATCAGGAGGTACAAGCCTCCTGATGGGACAGGCACGCCTGTTCTACTTGCTGTCCAGACTGCCTGGAAGGTGTTAAGGAGTCCCTGATGGCTGAATCTAGGCCTTTTTCTACACTGTTCTTGGAACC
Source organism: Ctenomys sociabilis (assembly GCA_004027165.1). Taxonomy (NCBI): domain Eukaryota; kingdom Metazoa; phylum Chordata; class Mammalia; order Rodentia; family Ctenomyidae; genus Ctenomys; species Ctenomys sociabilis. The sequence continues at coordinate 278,789 of PVKA01000034.1, forward strand.
AGAGGCCCGGTCAGCCTGTCACATGGTTTTAGCTACTGATGAGCTGAAAATCAGATTGGCTTTCTTTGTGTGACGAAATAATCTGAATATTTCTTGAGGGGCTGTGTGGGAAACTTACACAGAAAGGCTTCATTCCTCACTGACCTTCAAACATGGAAGTCATCTGCACTGACTCTGGAGTACAGTAGAAAGCAAATCATCTTACTTTCAATAAAGGGCTAAGTTGTTTTCACAATTCAGTGTAATAAAATTTGTGCCTTTAAAAAAATAATTTATTTACTTATTTGGCACAGGGTCTCGCTATGTAGTGTGGACTCATAATGATCCTTCTCTTTCAGCCTCCTCACTGATAGGATTACAGGCATGCGCCCCCATGCCCAGTTTCAGTGGCCTACATGGGGCAGGGCTGGAGTGCTTGTGGTTGCCAGGCCTCATGCTTAGACTACAGAGCTATCTCCCCAACTCTGTGCCTTTCTTGATGAAGTCTCATACTTTCTTTTTCTCATATGATGAAAAGTATAGAATTTACCATTTTACTTTTATACTTTTTCACTGCAGTTTAGAAATTCTAACTTAAATTTTTATTCAAGTCTGGGGTCTTCCCTTGAATTTATTTTGGGTATGCATTTCTTTTTATATTTTAGTGAGTATTTTTATCATCTTCAATGCAAACAAAACCTAACAAAAACCAAACAAAAACAAAAACCTTACAAAAGTTCCTCTTATTATATATTAACGCATAAATACTTGCAAAATATACAAGTCTTGTATAAGTCATTTTCTCTTTATTGGGACAAAGTTCCTAGCACTTGCAACTGAAAGGTGCAAAAGCTTACTCTGGCTCAAGGTTTCAGATGGTTCAGTCTACACATAGTTGGCTCCAAGGCAAAAACAATGTGGCAGAAGAGCTTAGGGGAGAGAAGCAGCTCGGATTGAACTCAGGACCTTTCGCTTGCCAGGCAAGTGCTTATTCTATTGAGCTATCTCCTTGGGCCCTAACAAGTCTATTTCTAAAGACTAATGCTCAGGCAGAGTGTTCTTTTTGAAGAACAAGTCACAGAGGTAAAGAACATAGGCACTGAAAGCAGGCTTCTGGGATTTAAAGTCTAAGCCTGCCATTGGAAGTGTGGCCCTGAATGAGTCAATTAACACTTTATGCCCTGGTCTGGCCAATAAAATAGCTTCATCACAGTACCAACCTCTTGAAACTTGCAAGGATCCATTAGAGGAGGAGGAGGAGGAGGGAGTGTTTTGAGTGGAGTGCTTTGAATGAGATCTGGTCCATAGCAAGCATTTGGTAAATGTTAGCTATTTTAATTAGAGACAGTGGTAATGAAATTGTCCATCTCACTCTGTTATGGAGTTAAATGGTATGCTATCATCGCAGTCCATGTTTCTGGGCAATGGGAAATCTGTTTTCAATTTGGAATTAATTTGGAAGATATGCTGCCAGCAAGGGAGTGCGTATAGTGAGACCCTTCAAGGATGATAATGTGGCTAATTCTAGAGTACACAGAGAACAACAGAAACACACAGTGTGTGGAAAGGTGTGTGGGAAAGAGGAGGAGGAGGGATGGAGGAGGGGAAAAGGAGGGAGGAGAGAGAGGAGGAAGAGGAAGAGGGAGGGAGGGAGGGAGAGAGAGAGAATGAGAATATTGTTCCCAGGGTAACCAGATGCTAGGGGCAAGCATTTGGCAAAGAGCTCTGGAGAAACACAATTTCTTTGAATGACATCCAATGAAAATGCTGTACTTATAATGAGCTTTATTTGAGTATGAAGAGAACTTAAGAATGTGGGAAGTTGGTAATATGAATTCAGATGTCACCCTTACTCCAGAGTGGGCTATTTTCTGGCAAGTATAATATGGTCACATAATGGAACACTCAGTCTAGGTGACATTAGAAGAAATCTCTAGTTGACCATGGGAGATCTAATTTCCTACATTTGGAAAGATAGTTTTTTGGGAAACTTCCATCACAATTAAATGGACAGTGCATGTGGATGAATAAAACTTTCATTTCATCACTCTGATGACACTCTCATACAGTCTTTGTGATTTATTCATAATTTCTGAGTTGAATATTTACTCCAAGTAGTGATAGCAGATGTTTCTGAGAGGTGAAATAGAATGGATATGTGAGATATATCAGTGAACAGTGAACAAAGCAGGTTTTGCATAAGTCCTTATAGAACTTATGTGAAGTGTCAACTAGGGCTTTTAGAGTTCTCTAGAGAAATTAAAAAATAGGAAGTTGTGTAGTTGTGTGCGTTTAAAACTTAAAAACACCTGGCTCATATGACTGTGGGACTGTGGCAGCTAGGAAAGTGAAAATCTTCAGGGCAAGTCATTTGGCTAGAAAACCAGGGAGAGTTGCTGCTCCAGAGTCTGAAGGCATCTTGAGACAAAATTCCTTCTTCCTCAGGAGACCTGAGTCTTTTTCTCTCAAGGCTATGAAATGATTGTATGATGCCCACCTACTTTATGGAAGTCACATCTTTTACTTGAATTCTACTAATTTAGTCTCCTCTAAAAATGTTTCCTATCAACATCTAGATTGTTGTTCAAGAAAATATCTGGGTACTCCATCGTAGCCAACTTGATATATAATTACCCCTCACAGGGCTCTTCCTTAAGTCCTAGAGTTTTCACTGAAATCTATGGCAAGGGAGATAGGGTTTTGAAACCCATTAAAGAGGAGCTTCTAGGAATGCTTTCTGCACCAAATAAAAAAGGGCTGACTTAGTCTTGAGCATCTTGCCTCTCTCAATTCTGGCTTAACAGAAGATTGAAGCCAGGAAAGGGATTCACTGGGAGAAAAATGGGAAAATTGGTTGGCTCTTTCCTTTGCCTCCATTGACTGGTTCTTCCTTATTTGCATCACTAGAGGAGAGTTCTGTTTTGTTGGGGAGTTCACATATTATCATCGCTTGACCTAAAAGGGCTTATGGAGTCCTCTCAAGTAAACACTTGGGATGCAACACACTTCAGAAATTTTTTGAGTAAATCCAAGAGCTGGCTGCAAGATCTGCAGGAGATTGCAAGTCTGAAGATGGGTTTCTGCTTCCTTCCTACAGCACAGTGAATGTCACAGCCTGAGGAGAGCTGCCTGTGAGGGCAGGGTAAGCACAAGGTCACCAGTGCTCCCAGAGATTGTAGTGGGAAGGATGAGGATGTAGGAATTCTTAATGGAATAATTTAGAGCCAGAAATATTAGTAAGGTTGAAGTCATTTAGATGGGACTTCGTCCAAGGAGGGTTGCTTGTCAGGGTGGAGGCTTCCCACCCAGTAGGAGATGAGACAGACTACAGGATTGGGAGTAGAGTTGGGGTGAATTCCCTTGAGGTTAACCAGATAGCGCTTGCATCAAGATGGAGATTTCCACAGAGGGCCTCCTCATAAGGAGCTCCATGGAAGAACATGCCTTTGTTACTACACATGACAGAATACAAGACAGTAGGCAGAGAAGGTCAAATTTTTCTTAGCATTTGTTCCTATGCCCTAAGTTGTTCATTTCTTTGACCAGAAGGACCTAGAAGTAGCATTTTTGAGGGACAGATGGCTTGGAAGTGTAGGGGATGACCAAGGAGGAAGAGCAGAGATCTGACCAGGTCTCATCTGACAGATCTGACAACTTGGAGTAAACAAAGGAAGTACTTTCATTTAGATTGGCCTGGACTTCTTAATACTTGAAGGTAGAACCTGATTGTCTGAGATAGCTTCTGGGGAGGGGTGGAAAGAATCCAGCCAAGCATTTTTACAAGCAATGACATCAAAACAAAAAAAAAAAAAAATACTTTTTCTTATGCAATCTCAATTTGGTCCTACTTCTTCCATTTGTTGTATAGGCAAAATTTTAAAAGACTGTTCCATCCATATTTTATCTGTGCTATCACTATGTAGTGGCAAACAGAAACACCAAAACATCACCCAGTATTTGGAGGCAGATTTATTAAAAGTCAATAGGTCTGACAGATTCAATTCTAAAGTGTCAGGCCCGCATCTCTCATAGTCTGGTGCATATATGGGGTTTGCAAGCAGGAAGGACACAAACAGAGTACATGGTCCTAATTGATTGGTTACATTCTACCACATTATTACTGACTGGTCTAAGGGAAAAGTACATTATGTATATTGCATACTAAGACAAACTGAAATTCTGGGCAAGTTTGGAGTTTAAACATGCAGGTCAGAGTGAGGGCAAGCTTGGAGTTATGGGAAGCAAGTGCATGAGATAACATAGAGGTTCAGTGTACAGTCAGTTAGATAAAGGAAATATGCAGTTGGCACTGGTCAAGATAAATATGCAGGGGAGTATCAAGCTGCAGGACCTCAAAATTTAACTCTAAAAAATTAATTCTACTTTCCTTTTCAACTTCCCTGATTAATCATATGCTTAGGAGCCCTTTGTGTACTTTCATGAGTTTTGGCACAATATCTCTGTCTATCTTAAGACCAGGCATGGTGAAGTTTTCAAGAATTTAAGGAAATGACCCAGAGACCCAAGCCAGGCAGCTCCTGCACATGCAGTCCACACAGGCCTTTGGTGGGTGGAGAAATCAGAGAGAAAAGCAACATGAAAGTATCTAAAGTAGCACTTCGGTGCCAGTAGTTGGCCACTGGAGAACCCTATCAACTGAAGACTAGCCCCCAAATCCAGAGGTTAAGATCAGCCTCATACCCAGTGCAATTCCCACAGTAAACTTAGCTGGAGTATACAGCACACTTCTGGGATCTGACTTGGATAGAATAACAGAACTGTAAATGCCAGAGGTATTTTACTGCCTTTATTCTTTCTTGTTTGACTGACTGGCTATCCTTTGCATATCTGGTTAGATTTTATATTGTTTTATTTTGTATTTCATAGTTATTGTTTGTTTTCATGTTTTCCCTCTTCTTTTCCTTTTCTGTTTCACTGTTCTTCTCTTTATTTCACCTTTTATTCACTATTTAGGTTTCTTACTTTTCTTTTTCTTCCATTGATCATATCTTTCTTTCTTCACCTACCTCTGGAATTTAAACTTTAAAGTGAGTAAGCAGTGTTCCTTTCCTTTCTAAATACTCTTTCACATTCTATTTCATTTTTTTCCCCTCCTGTGTTCTCCAGTTACCTGAAACTCTAGTGGTCATCCTTTGACCCCAGCCTTGACTCTACTATATTTGACCTCATTTATCACATTTTCCTGTCCTCTACCCATCTTAGACCCGACTGCACCCTGCAGCAGGGTAAAATCATTCCAGGAAGGGGAAAATCACTGCATACAAGTAGATGGCATATGCTTGATTTTATTTTGTGTAACTTTAATGTTTTCTCTGTGGTCCAAGATAACAGGTTAATGGTTTCTATATTTTGCTGGTAGTTAAGCTGTACTTGAAATTATTATTACTAACTACTGCTTTAGCCTGGATGTCATACATGTTATAATCAGTTTTTATCCCTTCTATGAGAATTCTGTGATAATATGAAGTCATAACCATCACCATAGCCCAGTACCAAAGGATTATGTGCTAAGTCAAATAGTAACTTTGCATCCTTTACAAATTGGGAAGGTCGGTTCTGTAGATAGCTATAAAGGACAACCCACATTTAGAACACATTCTTGATGAACAAATATCTCCTAGGAAAGCCTCAATACTAGTAATCAAGTCATCTATCATAAAAAATTGGCAAGCATCAACAAAGGCAGTAAAATAAAATAAAAAAGAGAAAATAGAAAATGACAAGACACAGAAATGAAACACAACCTCAGAACATAACCCACTCAGGACAAGCTGAGAACACAATGAGATAGATGAAATTGAAAGCCAAATACTAGAATGTTCTCAAATGACAGCAATAGAATTAATAAAAACAAGTGGAAAAATCTATAGAGAAAATAATCTCTCAGGTACAAAGAGAAATGCTGAAAATTAAAGACATTAGAGTGGATACAGGAATAGATGAACTTAGAAAAATGATGAATGGAAACAAAAAAAATGCCCATCATAGGAAAGAAGTAGAATTAATGAAACAGATCACAACAGAAATTCAAGAATTAAAACCTCCACTGAGAGTACATACAACACCCTAAATAAAAGAGAGGATAGAATATCAGATCTTGAAGACAGAATTTCAGCTAGTAATCCCAAAAAGAAAGATCCCTTAAAATTAGCAAGAGCCTATGAAAAATCAATTCAACAGCTACAAGATGAAGCAAAGAATAATAACATAAGATTGATTTGGGTTAATGAAAAAGATGGAGACAGTGAAAATGCAGTACCAAAAAACTTTACAGAAATAATCCAACATGTATGGATTAAGGATTTTGCATTCAAATAAATGAAGCATATGGAACCCCAAGCAGCCATGACTAAAATAAAATACATCAAGGCACACAATAAAGATTTCAGAAATTTTTGCACAAGAACAGAATAGTAAATGTTGTTAGAGAAAATACATAGATTACCTATAAAGGAAAGCCCATCAGAATTACGACAGGTTCTCATCACAAACCCTCAAGTTAAGTACAACTTGGAATGAAGCATTTCAAATCTTGAAAGTAAATGACTTCCAGATCAGATTGATGTACCTTGAAAAGCAAAATTAATGGTGAAATAAGATACTTCCAAGAAAAAAGAACAACCGTAGAAATTCATAACCACTAAACCAATCCCACAAAGAATGCTGAAAGATATTCTAGGCAGAGATAAAGATGTTTACAATTTCAACAACAAAAGAAAGAAATCATCAGGTAGGGTAAGTAATTAAACAGATGGAAAAAGCAGGGAAGCAACAGCAGGGGAATAACATGACAAAGATAAGGCAATGCATATCAGTTATCACAATCAATTTAAATGGCCTCAATTTCCCAATCAAAAGGAATAGACTGGCAGAGTTAATTAAAAAAAACAAAATCCACCAATATGCTACATAAGGTAACATGGTTAACTAAAAAGGAAATTCACAGACTGAAAAGCAAAAGATGGAAACAATTTTCCATCTAACAGGAAACCAGAAAAAAAGGCAGGGGTAGCTATTCTGTTTATAGACAAAGTGAACTTCAAACCAAGAATGATCAAAAGAGATAAATAAAATCACTAAGAGTAAAACTGAAAATGGAAGAGATAACAGTTGTAAATATATATGCACCAAATGTGGGAGCACCAAGCTATATAAAACAAACATTAATCAACAGGAAAAATCAAACAAGTAAGAAAATAATTATAATGGAGGACCTTGATATCCCATGCTCACAGATAGATTAACTGGATAAAAATTAGCAAAGAAACAATAGAACTAAACCAAACCTGTGAACAAGTGGAGTTAGTAGATGTTTACAGAGTACCCAACAACATCAGAATACGCATTCTTCTCAGATGCACATGGGACATTCCCGAAAACAGGTCATGTGCTAGCCCATAGACTATGCTTAAGTAAATGCAAAGGAGTTGAAATTATCCTGTGCATATTATCTGACCATAGAGCAATGAAACTGGAAATTAATGACAAAAGAAACCACAAAACTGCATAAATATGTGGTAATTAAATAACACCCTCTTGACCAACCAATGAATCACAGATGAAATTAAACAAAATTAAACAATATTTGAAATTAAATGGAAATTCAGATATAACATACCAGAACCTGTGGGATGCAATGGAAGCCATTCCAGGTTGTTCCAAATGAACAACCTAATATTGTACCTCAAACTTCTAGAAAAAGGACCAGCCCAAAGCCCATACAAATGAAGAAATTACAAACATCAAAAGACAAATTAATACAATTGAGACTAAGAAAACAACAAAAAATTAATCAAGGAGTTGGTTGTTTGAAAGGATAAATAAAATTTTTAAATGCTTAGCCAATCTTATCAAAAAAGGAAAGAAAAGACTCAAACTCATGTACTGAGGAATGAAAAGGGTGAAATCACTACAGATCCTGTGGAAATTCAAAAGATCTCCAAACCTGCTTCAAAAATCTTTATTACCATAGCCTCATAGGATAGAAAACACAGAAGAAATGGACAGATTCCTAGAAACATGAGTTATCAAAGCTGACTCAGGAAGATATAAAAATTCTGAATAACCCAATATTAGTTACAGAGATTTTTTTTTCTTTGATACTGAACTTTGAATTCAGGATCTTGTACTTGCCAGGTAGGTGCTTGTGTTGTTAAGCTATATCCTTGGATCAAAAGATTGAAAATGTAATTAAAATCCTACTAACAAAGAAAAACCCAGATTCTGATGGAATTACAGCTGGATTCTAAAAGAACTTTGGAGAATATTTAAAGCCAATTCTTCTCAAAGTTTTCAATGAAATTGAAAGGGATGCAGCACTCCTCAACTCATTTCTGAAGGCAAGTATTATAGTCATACCAAAACCAGAGAAAGACCAAACCAACAAAGAGAACTACAAGCTAATCTCCCTAGTGGACATATTGTAAAATCCTCAATAAGATACTGGCAAACAGAACATGACATATCTACAAGAAGATTATATACCATGAGCAAATGGGTTCATCCTAGGAATGCAGTGATGGCTGAATATACAGAAATCCATAAATGAAACACACCACATCATCAGAACTAAAGACAAAAGTTTTCACATGATCATCTCAATAGATGCATAAAAAGCTTTTGACGAAGTCCAACACTCACTCATGGTAAAAAACCTACAGAAAATTGGAATATATGGTTTTTACTGCAACCTTATGAAAGCCATCTATGGCAAACCAACAGCCAACATCATCCTAAAAGGACAAAAACTCAAAGTTTTCACTGTAAAATCAGGAGTAAGACAAGGATGTCCATTCTCAGCACTCCTTTTCGGTGTAGTTCTGGAAATAGTAGGTAGAACAATTAGACAAAAGAGAAATAAAAGGAATAAAAGTAGGAAAGGAAGAAGTTAAATTATCATCATTCGTGGATGACATCATATCATACATGGAAGATAACAAAAACTCCACCTGAAGGCTGCTAGAATTAATACACAAATCAATGGTGCAGCAGGATACAAAGTCAACACTCAAAAATCAATAGCATTTGTGTACACAAACAACAAACTCAGTGAGAGAGAAATTAGGGAAACCCCATCCTTTACAATAGGATCCAAAAAAAAAAAAAAAAAAAAAAAAAAAAAAAAAAAAAAAAAAAAAAAAAAAAAAAAAAAAAAAAAAAAAAAAAAAAAAAAAAAAAGAGCATACTTAGGAATCAGTCCAGCAAAGAAAGTAAAAGTTCTACACGTTGAGAACTACAGTACTCTGAAAAAGGAGATGGAAGAGGATATCAGAAACAGGAATGGTCTTAGTGAAAAAGCTTACTCCCAAAAGTGTTATACAGATTTAATGCTATGCTGATCAAAATACTATTAGCACACAAAGGAGAAGTGAAAACAACCCTAAAATTCATTCCAAGGCAATTTTGGGCAACAAAGGCAAGGAGGGGGAAGCACATTGTCTCACTGGAAATTATACTACAAAGTTACTGTGATAAAATCAGCATGGTACTGGCAATAAACTAGACTAGAGGATCAGTGGATCAGATTAGAAAAAGCAGAAACAGCTACAAACTCATTCAGCCATCTTATCTTTGACTAACGGGCCAATCACATTCACTGGAAGCAAGACAACCTGTTTAATAAATGGTGCTAGAAAAATTAGCTTTCTACATGCTTGAAGACTAAAATTAGACCCATATCTATGACCATGCACTAAAGTCAAAATGCACAAAACATCTAAATATGGAAACAGAAAAACTAACTTCACTGGAAAAGAATGTAGTTGGAAATCTTGAAGACATAGGTGTTGGCAGAGAGTCCATGAAAAATCTACACTGCACAGGAAATCTGTCAAAGAATTAACAGATGGGATGTCATCTAATTAAAAAGCCTTTGCAAATCAAAATAAATCACTAATAGAGTGAAAAGACAACTCAGAGTGGGAAAAATTGTATCCAATTGTCCCTCAAAGGACTTTTATCTAGAACATATAAAGAAAGGAAAAAGAATCAGACCCACAAATTCAAAGACCAAAGCCAAAAATGGCCATTTGACCATACTCCCAAAATTGCTGTATAGCTTTAATGCAATCCCTATCAAACTGCCACCAAACATACCTCCCAGACATAGAGAAATCAATCCTAAAATTTATTTGGAACCACAAACGACCTAGAATAGCAAAGGCAGTCTTGGCAAATAAAGACAAGGCAGGAGGCATCACAATTCCCGATTTGAAATTATACTACAAAGCCACTGTGATAAAATCAACATGGTATTGGCAACAAAATAGACCTGAGGATCAGTGGAATAGATTAGAAGATGCAGAGGCATCTACGAAGACACTCAGCCATCTTATCTTCGACAAAGGGTCTACACAAGCTCACTGGAAGAAACATTGCCTCTTTAACAAATGGTGCTGGAAAACATGGCTTTCTACATGCCGAAAACTAAAACTTGACCCAGCTCTATCACCATGCACTAAGTTAAAGTCAAAATGGATTAAAGATCTAAACATTCAAACAGAAACACTCAATCTCCTGGAAGAGAAAGTAGGAGGAACTCTTGAAGACATAGGGGTAGGTAAAGAGTTCATGAACAAACATATATTCACATGGGAAGCACTTGAAAGAATCAACAACTGGGATCAACTCTTCTTAAGGAGCTTCTGCATGTCAAAAGAAATTGTCAACAGAGTGAAAAGACAACCCACAAACTTTGAAAAAATCCTAACTAATAAGCAATCAGACAGAGTACTACTGTCTGGAATACATAAAGAACTAAGATATAACAGGGCCCTCAGATTTAAAGACCCAATTCAGAAATGGTCATCTGAGATGAATACACTTCTCAGAGGATGAAGTTAAAGAAGCAAATAAATGTATGAAAAAATGCTCCACATCGCTAGCCATTCGTGAAATGCAAATAAAAACAACACTGAGATACCATCTCACTCCAGAAAGAATGGCTATCATAAGGAAATCAACCAACAACAAATGTTGGAGAGGTTGTGGGGAAAAGAGAACACTTCTCCACTGCTGGTGGGAATGTAGACTGGTACAACCATTGTGGAGGTCAGTGTGGAGATTCCTCAAAAGAGTAGGACTAGAAATCCCATTCAAGCCCACTATCCCCCTACTGGTAATTTTCCCAAAGGATTTGGATACATTGTATCATAGAGATATATGTGTAGCTATGTTTATAACAGCACAATGTGTGATAGTAAAATCTTGGAAACAACCAAGATGTCCATCACATGAGGAATGGTTGAAAAAGATGTGGTATTTCTATATAATGGAGTATTACTCAGCTATTAAGAGTGATAAGTTTGAAGCATTTATACTGAAGTGGATGCCACTTGAACATATACTCATAAGTGAAATACACCAGACACACAGGTGTAAATATCATATAGTCTCCCTAGTATAACAAGAGAAAAGCAGAAATACAAAAGGAAACATATAACAACTAAAATCAATTGAGTCAGATAAGGCAAAGTGAATGGTATATGCTGCAGGATACTAACCAGCTTTTCTTCTGGATGGTTAACAACCTAAGTTCACAGATCAAAATTGGAGAAATAGAAGAACCACAAGGTCAGCCAACATTTTGGCCCTAGCCTTTCAAGGTCAGCGAAGACTCAGGACATAGAAGAACCTGTACTGCAACATTATGAAACTCAGTTGAGCTCCACATTTTCTGAACAAGGAGATTATGGAGCCACAGAGGAAAGAGATTGAAGTTGTATAGTGTGCCTGGGGAGAGTCACACGGAGAGAAAACTTTCTGTCAGGCTCTCACAGAGAGCAAACTGGTCAAGCATTGGCCGTGACTCATCCACATGGATGACACCAGACAAAGGATCTTCAAAATAATGTATAGGGCTACAAGATAAACCCTGAGGGGACTCACTGACCACATAAGAAACATAAAGTACATTTGATGGTATATAAGTCTTGATCTATCCAGGTCTTAACCATCCAGCAGAAAAGTACAAAAATGAAGTACACATTGCGGGGCCATAATATTATGCTGAGCTGTAAATGGCTATGGTCGACAACTTCTTTGAATAACTCACTATTGTTGTGGAATGCTGGACTGTGTTGGATTGTGTTGTTGAGTTCAAGCACCTAAGTTAGTTGAATGACAATGGAGTGCCCACCTTTGACAGGTGTAGACAAAGGAAGTGGTATAGAAAGAAAAAATCATGATGTGTGTGTATAGACAGTACAGTTGGGATAGATAACGCTGTGCTTCTACATAATCCTATGAGAGGCAAGATTTGCACTGATGGTGGTTGAACAGGATATTATGTCGGCTTTTAGTACTATGGTCATCCACTAGGAAAATAATTATTGAATTTTAGATATAATTCATATATAAAATTAAGATAAGTAAGCAGCTACACTCTTAATTTACTGATAAGAGACATCTTCTATAATAACGTCTGTAAGTATAATATCATGTATGCACCTTCTGTGATACCAAAACATTATGAAAACAGTTTGCAAAGTATTAATTTATCAAATCTGTCTTGTTAAGGTGTCTTAAAACTGTCTGATTGATATTTGTACTTCAATAAAATAAAAAATAAATTAAAAAAAATAAAATAACACAATGCAAAAAAACTCCCAAAAAGACAAAACAAAAAAAAAAATAATGGCCATTTGAAATGAATACACATTTCCCAGATGAAGAAATACAAATAGCAAATAAATGTACAACAAAAAATGCAACATCAGTGGTCATTTGAGAGTAGCAAATTAAATGCTGAGATTTCATCTCACCCCAGAAAGAATGGCTATCATCAAGTACTTAATTAATAACAAATGCTGCAGGGGCTCTGGCATAAAAGGAACCCTTCTCCAATGTTGATGGGAAGGTAGACTGGTGCAGCCAGTATGGCAATCAGTGTAGAGATTCCTCATTACAAACAAGATTAGAGCTCCCATTTGACCCAACTATTCCCCTGGGTATCTTCCCTGAAGAATTAAATACATTATTCCACAGCACAATATGTCCATCCATGTTTATAACAGCACAATTTATCATAGTTAAAACTTGGAAACAACCCAAATTTTCATCAATTGAGGAATAGATAAAAAAGATGTGTTATCTTATACAGTGGAAAACTTCACAGTTACAAAGAAGAATAAACTGGGGACGTTATAGGTGAAGAGAAGCAAGTTGACAGCATACTCATAAGTGAAATAAATCAAACTCACATGTGTAGGCACTGTATTGTCTCCCTAGTGTAAGAAGTTGAAAGAGTAAATAAGATGCAAAATATACAATAGATAGTGTGAAATCTGCAGAAACTGTTCAAAAGGAAAGGGATGCTGGGATGGAAGGAGAAAAGAAGGAAGGTAAAAGAAAAAAAATATATATGATAGTTAAGATATACTACTGATTTCTCTTAGTTAATTGATGATTTCTTTCTTTTTCTTTCTTTTTTTTTTTGTGGTTCTGGAGATTGAATTCAGGACCTTGCATTTGTCAGGCAAGTGCTTATTCTGAGCTATTTCCTCAGCCTTCTCTTAGTTCATTGAAAAGATGTCTTTGTACTTACATTGCTTGGTCCACTTTAAAAAAATGTATTCAGTACAGGGTCTACAGGGTCTCTCACCACATAGATTGGATTTGTAGGATTTCTCCTGTTTTCAGCCTCGTACGAGGTGGGATTACAGTGTCAGTCATCATCTCAGCATACCCCAAGAGTGGGGCTGGTATGGCACTTTGGGGAGTGAACCCCAGTCCCTGTGTCTGCCTAAGCAGGCACTTTAATCTGCTGAGCTATCTGGCTGGCTTTGCTTGATTCACTTTTAATTCCTACATATTGTAATCTGAGCAACTACTTTGAAGATGGTAATAAGCAATGTATTACCCATTGTTCCTCTTCTATTATCTAGTTTTGAAATTTTGTATCCTTGCTTTTATTGTTTTTTCTCTTTAACAATAAAAATATAGAGAATTTAAGTAAAGGCTTTAAAGAGAGAAACAAGGTCAGACCTGGGCAATGCTCTTGAGTAGAGAAGCCAATCTCCAGAGCTCTGTGCGGTCCCCATGTGCTTAGGAGCTATTGAAATCAGCAGTTAAAACACTTTCTATTCCTACTGGTAGACCAGATTTCAGGTGAATGACAAGGAAAAATGAATTTGTAATGACCATGGAGCATGTAGACTGTTGGCATGAGGACTAAGTATTGTCCTGTTTAAGCTAAATAGGGAGAATCTGCCCCTCTCATGTTATGATCCTAACTTACGAGTATTCTTAATAAATGCCTGTCTGATGATCACTGGCACAGAGTTCATCTCTCAGGTTTGTAGGCTTGATATGTTGTGTCAACTTGACTAAATCGGCTCTTGCAGATCTCAGCTGCAGGGGATGTGATTGGGTCCACCCTAGGGTGCGCTAGGGGGCCACCCCAGAGTGACTCAGCAGAAAAAAACTATATAAAGGGGCCGAGGAAGGAGTCCATGTTGCACTTCCTTGGAGGAACTTCAGTCTTTGCATTCGGCTTGCACTTCATTTCTTAGCTTGCTGCGCAAACTCTTTGGCCTTGGGCTTGGATCCTTCAGCTTCCATCACAGACTCTTCAGCTTTCCATCGCAGACCCATCTGCAGGCTGATAGAGACTTGCACAGAGCACTGCAGTGAGCTTCTGCCCTTGGACTGAATCCTTCAATCTTAGGTGTGCAGATGCCCTCTACACACGTCTTCATTTGACTTTGTGACTGACAGTCGTAAACCAATCTTGTAATTCCTTATATATTTGTATATCTTATGTTAAAATCTATTCCTCATATCTGTTCAGCTAGGTAAAACCCTGACTAACACAAGGTTGCATGAATCAGTGTCTCTATCTGGCATCTTTTCTGAGCTCTCCTGGGGTTAGCTAACTTTACTATATCATTTGCAGTGCTGTGGCCTCGCCTTATGGAGAATCCTTACACAACAGAGGAGAACAGATGAAGAAAACACCTATGAGAGCACATGAAAGCAAATGCTGAAAGCGTAATAATGAAGTCAGCTTATACATTCGCTTTAAGTGCTCAGTGATTATTTATGTTAAGGACTGCAAAATATTAGGTGGATTAGAACTACACAGGCTTCTATATTCACATTTTTGTTTCCCATTTTAGTTTTTCTTCCTTCTTTGAGGCTATCTAAAAAAATACATTTGGGAGACTTTTTTAAAAGTAATTCTTGGGCAGGGGAGATGGCTCAGTGGAATAAGTGCTTCCCTGGCAAGGGCGAGGGCCTGAGTTCAATCCCCAGTTCCACCAAAAAAAAAAAAAAAAAAAAAAGTAATTCTTTACCACAATAAAGCATGAGTTTCCAAAATAGTAATCTGCAAAGTTTAGTTTTATTCATTTTCTGGGGAGCAACAGATCAGACCAACTTATGAACCTCAAGGTATGAATTTGAATCTTAAGAAACAGGAAGGTCTTGCAAGAGACAGGGATGTTGGCTAAAAGGAAAACCACAGGAGTGCAAGCGGATGAAGTCTGTGCTGCATCATGAGCTGTGACTACTGTAGACAGAGGTGAGGAAGCCAGTGACCTGGAGTCAAGCCTACAGATTGTAGGCTGCAGTCTAGAATTCAGCTTTCTAATGTATTTTGAAGTAAAGAGGAAAGTCATGGTTCCTATTAAGAGTTCAAGAGTCTATATGCTGTCAGTGCCAGTATTTGCATCCATTTTGTAATTTTTTTCTATGCCTGGACTATCATTTCTGAGAATTTTAAGAATCTATTGAGTAAGGATTTCCTTCACTTTTTATCATGTTTAGATATTTCATTTCACGATAATATTAGAGACCAGGAAATAATGAAGGGACATGATTAAAAAAATCCAAAAATTATTGAAAATTCTGGAGATCTTCTTTCAAAAATTTGCTCTGAGGGCTATCAACAGCTTCTGTTGTACAAATTCTGAGAAAAAAGGATAACAGGCTCAACAAAACCATGATTTTTTCACAACATGAAAGATGGTTTTCTCTGAATTTTGTCTTTCACTGGATTATAATCAAGGTTGGAGTTTTTTCCCTGATGTTTCTTGCTAGCCTAAAGTGGAGCCTTTGTTTTCCAAGAAAAGGTTCCTGCCTTCTGGGGTTGGCTTCCCCATGTACCCTTTTCATTTCCTGCAGCTGTCTGGGTCAGAGCCAACGATGCTGGAGCTGTGAACCCAACACCCAATCTGCTGTTCACTTGAGGACAGCTGGGAATGATTTCGTGACAGAGTGAGATGGGGGTTAAGGGAATTCTGATGAGTTCACAAGGTTCACAGACATAGCAGGGAGAAAGACCAACTTCCTTGGGCCTTGAAAAGTCTACAAGAACAAAAAAAAAGAAAGAAAATTCTCCAAGAGCAGGACTGGGTCATCTGGTCTTAAGAAGTCTTGAGAAGGGCCAGCCAATGCAGGTCGCTGAAGACTGAGCTAAGGTGACTGAACTGCCAACAGAGGTATTTACTGAGTGTCCTGCTGGGCATAGAGCTCTGAAGAAGCAGTTAGTGAAAGCTGAGATGGGACAGTGCAGGGCGGCTCACTGTGGCTGCTACCAGCCCACCTCTAACCATTGGCTTTAGGCTTATGCAGGACCCCAAGCATTCATTTTATTTTATTGAGAAACAAATAGCAATAAGACAGTTTCAAAACTGATTAATAGGACAGTTTCAATAGTTAATACCTTGTACATTGTTATCTTCTTAGTGGTTATCCATATTACAAGATACAGACAGGATATCCTGTCCACACACTATTAGTACAAATCTTTCTTCTCATTGATTTAAGTGAAAGTAGGTGTATATCTATCTTAACTATACTGTATATGCAGATACAGAATGGACCTTCCTTTGTATCCCCTTTTTTGTTTAGTCCTGTCAGACATGGGTATTCCATTGGCATGTAAATACTATAGGTGTGTGAATTTAGCAAAACAATCCAACACAGTCCTTCCTCCATCTGCATCCAAAATGTTTAGGGGGAGGGGTGGGCTGCTCCCTAGGAGATATTTTTTGGTTGTTGCAACCGGGAGGAGGTTGTGGAGGGTTACCATCAGAATTCAGTGCTGCTAAGTATCCTGCAGTGCACAAAACAGTTCTTCAACAAGAATTATGTAGCCTAAAAATGTCAACAGAACAGAAGCTGCAGATTTGCATGATCTGACTTAAGATATTTAATGATTATGTTTTATTGTGCTCTAGTCTTTAGATTTTATGGGAGCTGATTAGATTCAGGCCTATGCAGTACTCTGTTTGGCATAAGATGCATGGGGTTGTTTTTGTCTCTATTTGTTCATATTTTAAGATAGCAAATGAACACTTTAAGCTGATGAAGTTATGTTCGGAAGAGTAATTTTCTTAATTATCTCTGAGATACAGTGAGGGTGGGCAGCCTGTGTAGCTGAGGACAGAGGGAAAGCAGACCTTGTGCGGCAAGTGGCAACACCCTGGCGCAGGCACCACATCTTTGCTTCCTCATGGGATGAGCAGGAGGGGCTTATGCCCAGGACCCTTGGTGCACTGACCTTCAAGCAGTAAGAACTGCTCTATCACCCAACTAACAACTCCCAGGAATTCCCATTTTCCATTAAAGCAAAAGGTTTTTGCTTTAATTTAAAGAAGGTCATCAGTCACTTTATATTGCAAGCTTTCTTTTATATCTAAGTGCTTCCACTGGTCCCTGAACACTACCTTCCTGGAGCTTTTCGTGACCCTGAACACGTGGACAGTAGAGTTCATGCCGACTGTCCTATCATCTGGGTGTGGGCGCTTGTACACATGAGGGATAAACTCACAGGTGTGCTGGAGAACACTTCCCATGACCCTATCATTCCTGAGAACCAAGACAGTATCCAGTCTATCCAATCTTACATATGCTATAGTATTTCCTATATACATATAACTATAATAAAGTTTCATTTATGTATTAGGTACAGGAAGAGATTAACAGTAATAAAAGACAACAGTGACAATGACACAAACATGGCCACTTTCTTGAGAGGGTCAGGACAAGCAATATTGTCCAACTGGGCTCACTGCAGGTAACCAAAACCTCAAGAAAGTGAAACTGTGGATGAAGGGGGATTACTGGATCTTTTGGCTGCTCTGCTTTTTCTGACATTTTTACCCTCAAACTCTGTTTCTTTACTCTCAGCAGACAGTGGAGTCACTGTACATGGCAGCCAAGTCACCTGATCACCACTTTTCGGGGTGTGGAGTTTCTGATGGATGTTCACAAGTGCCTTCCTACTTGTCATCAAGCTGTAGGCATCACCAACTGCCACAGTTTCTGAGTGAAAAATAAATGGCAAGACAACATTATCTTATTGTATTCAGAAATACAAGGTAAGATCTCCCAAGTGTTTGTAAAAACAACACAAACAAAAAAGTCAGTGACGTTTACATACTAATCTAATTTAATTAACTTTGTAAATTAAAACATAACATTGCCACAGCATTATTTTATTGATACCTAAACAACAATTTATCAGTTTGAAAGAACACGTTAGACCATTATTATATATTCTCCAACTTTTCTCTTTGTCCCTTTTAAAGATCTTCAAAACTGAAATGAAATATTCACAACTGATCCCCAGCAGGTTATGAAATATTCACCAAAGTACTTGAGAAAGACTTCTTTTTGACTTCAGCTTAGTGCACAGTGATAGACCTGGGTCAAGCTTTAGTTCTCAGCATGTAGAGAGCCAGTTTTTCCAGCACCATTTGTCGAAGAGGCTTTCTGACTTCCTTCAGGAAGCATGTTTGTCAAAGATAAGGTGGCTGAGAGTGTCTGTAGTGGCTTCTGCATCTTCTAATCTATTCCATTGATCTTCAGGTCTGTCTTTTTGCCAATACTATGCTGATTTTATCACAGTAGCTTTGTAGTATAATTTCAGATAAGGAATTGTAATGCCTCCTGCCTTGTCTTTGTTGCCCAGGATTGCCTAGAAAGATTTGCACTAATAGTATTTGGATCAGACATCATGTCTGCATCTTGTACTATGAATAACTCTATGAAGACAGCAATATGCAATGTATGAATTATTGTAATTAATAATACATTGAAGATATGTTCAGAATAGTGTAATTTTCTTAATTATCTCTGAGATACAGTGAGGGTGGGCAGCCTGTGTAGCTGAGGTCAGAGGGAAAGCAGACCTTGTGTGGCAAGTGGCACCACCTTGGCGCAGGTGCCACCCTGTTTTGCAACTGTCTCATTGCTACTTGTTTCTCAACAAAATTAATAAAAAAAAAAAAAAAGACTTCCTGCTAACTACCCAGTATGACAAATCATTTAAACACTTGCAATCTCAATCTGTCGTATATAAACCAGGTGCTGGTGTTGACATCTAAGGTCTTTTCTAGTGCTCAGTTAAGTCCCAGCCTCATCTGCAGAGAGAACTGACTGACTGTGCTTCAAAACTCAGAACAAATACATGGGAATCTCGGGGGTGGGGGAGGGTGGTAGGCAGAACAGTCTTTCTTCAAGCCCCTCAGGAAACTGCAGTATTAGCTCCAGTCAAACACAGCATTAACCCCTACTTACCACAAACCCCAAATCCTGAGACAGTGACTTCCTGAACCTTTCAAAAATGGTCCACTATCAGAAAGAACATTTTATATTGTACCCATGTATATGCTCATGAATATAATTTAATATTTCAGTAAAATAATTTTGTGGAAGATATTCATATATACTCTGACATTAGCACTCTATACTACGTAGTTATGTTTTATGTTATACATACAGCTATACCTATACATGTCTGTATATACTCAATTTCAGCACCTACAGATAGACAAACAACTGCTCTAGTCTCCAGCTAGGTCCTACCATCTGGCCACTAGATGGAGACCTCACATTTAAAGAACCCAAAGAGCTGGTCTAGATTTTGAATTCTACAAGAAATTAGAACTGTATATGCATATGATTAAATAGTAATTTTTACATCTGGAGAAAAAGTTAATTCCTAAGAAAAGGAGCATGGAAGAGGAGCATGTGCCAGAGCTACGGAAATGATATATTTATAAGCGTAAGAGCTGACAGCCAACAAGGTCAGCCAAGCGGTTGGGCACGGGAGCTGAGGGCACCAACCGGACAAGGTGCGTCCTACATCTGTTTGCCAGGTGAGGCCGCAGACCCAGAGATGTTAGGCAGTCTGAGCAGCACTCAGTACCTGGCAATGGCTGGCACTGTGGAGCCAGCAGAGGGGAGGGATGGATTTGAAATCTAATTGTGAAGTTTAAGACCATTGCTTCCAGCTACGATAAAACATAAAAGGCTTCAGGGCCATTACATTAACACAGGTGAAGTCTGTACAAAGGGGGAACCCATGGGACTTTCTCTCTTTCCCATGAATTTAGGCTTCAAAGTGCAAACACTTAAGGAAAAAAAAAATAACTGGAGTGAAAAGTGGGGTAGCCTGAGGCTGGAGCTCTGATAAGAACAGTCTTGTCTATGAAATACAATGATCCCATTAAGGGCTACAGCACAGGAAGGACACAACCTGCCAGGCTACCACAGGATCAGTACCACTTCTGTGCCTTCCGGGGGCAAATGCTCCCCTCAGATGTCCTGTCTTGGTCGTCTGCAATAGTAGCACACCCCCTTTCCCTGTGTGTTTTTGCTTTTTCGTAGGTGTTGATCATTAGGAAACATTTGGTGACATATCCTTTTATTTATTGGCCTGACTCTTTGCAAACTGATGTAGATTCCATAACAGGACTTAGCAAGTCACCCAGTCTATAATGGAAGCCAGTGGGGAGTTGCGCTTCACATATGTAGAGCTGCTGTTTTGGATGATGCAAGCATTTTTGAAACACTTGTCATGATGGCTGCGTATCATTGTGAATGTGATTAACATCGATGAATTGTACAATGGCAATGACAAATTTTATACTATCTTACCTCAATTATCATAATGCAAATGTCAGAATGATCTAAAAGAAAAGGGCAGTGGTCATTCTGAACCTGCAGAGTAACTTGAAAACAAACAAACCAACAAACCAGCCATCTCTTCCTGTTTGTTGTATACCAAAGACTTTACAGAGAGATTCAGTAAGTGAACCCTCACATCAAATTGTAAGGAAGAAAACATAATGGGTGTCACTTACAGAGAAGGAAAATAGCAACTGGCCCAAGGCTATTAAGCTGGCAAGTAGTAGGCGAAGGGTTTGAGCCAGATACATCTTCATTTAATAAGTGTTTACTGCAAGAATAATTATGTCACAATGGTCACTCTGGCTGCTGCCTAGGGAAGAAATTGAAAGGGCTGATAGGATCTGTAGGGAACAAACAATGAGCAATGGTGGAGAGGGTGGAGGTGTAGATAAGCGAGTGGTTTGCATAAATTTCAAAGACAAGAGAGCACAAAGCAAGCTGGTGAATCTGTTTGAGGTAGCGGAGATGAAGGTTCCATCCAAGCCTGCGCTATTCACCATGGTAGCCGTTAGACCCACAAGGTGCCCGGCACTTTAAATGGGGTTAGAAAGAGAGTGGAGGATACTGCTGACGTGACATACACTGTAGATTTCAAAGACTTAATATATCCAAGGTAAAAATATCTCAATTCTCATTCTGATACGGAAATGTGATTTTTGTGCGTTGAATAAGGTGTAGTATTAAATTAGCTTCAGCTGTCTTTTTTTACCTCTAGGAAGTAATGAGAGGAATTTGGGTGGCTCATGTTATATCACAAGCAGATGGTAAAGATACGGAAGAATGTAGTAGTTTACTTGTTAGGGTATTTGGCAGGGTATTAACTGAAAAGGAAAAAAAAAATAGGATGGATAGGGGAAAGGTAGGTATAAGGACAAAATAAAAAATTCTACTCTGGACAAATTTTTTTTTCTATATTTCAGAGAAGGGTCTACAGGGTGTTCAGGGTTTCACTACTAGATCAGACTTGTAGTGATCTGCCTGTTTACAGCCTCCCAAGTGCTGGGATTACAGGCTTGTACCACCATGCCCAGTCTCCATTGCTGTCTCAGTGTGCACTGGGGGTAAGGCCAGTACCGCAGACCCGGGGATTGAACCCCCGCCCCCTGAGCCTGCTTGCAGGTGCTTTAATCAACTGAGCTTTTTGGCTGGCCCTGGACATATGAAGTTTGAGGTGTTTGTGAAACACCCACGCTGAGATGAGGGGATCAAAGCAGAGGCCACGGTGGCATGACACACTTAGATGGCATTAGCACGGAGCGGGGGATTCGAGGGCAGTAGTGGAGAACCGACGGCAAGCATGCTGCCGTGGGCTGTTTGTGTCACTGAACACTCTGAATGGCTCACCATCACTGGCATAGAAGGATCCTCTGAGGAGTCTGTATTTAGGGAAAATAAACATCAGGACTAAACTCCAGGACCCTTCACTATTTAGATATAGGGCAGAAATGAAGGACAATCATTTCAGAAATCACACTACATTTCTTTGTTCAATTTACTAGCTAAGAAAAAAAATCCCTATAAACAAACCATATTTTCATGTTAATAGTTTTTTTTTTTTGTCTTGGAATTCTTACGTTTTTAGATTTTTTGTGCATTGCAGTTTATTTTAACACACACTTAGGATTGCTTTTTTGTTCTTCTAGAAAACATTAATACAGTTAAGCTGCAAAAATCCCTGGAAAGCTTTCTTTATACAGAAATAACAAAACTCAGTGCGATGAACAAGTATCATAGATAAATCTCACAAATCCCTAAATATCCCACATCAAGAGAAGAGATGAAGTCTGTCTTGGGCTCTTATGTGGCAACATCGCCATGGCAACCTCCTTGGTGGGGCCAGGCTCCCAGGGAGATGTGCATTTTTAGATATTCAAAGAAAATTTTACTTCATCCCCAAACTATTGCTTTATAGAACTCAGCTTTGGACCACCCTGAAAGGTGCTGCAATGAAGAGCTCTAACTCTGGCTTAGGCATCACTGGGTTAATGAGTGCATGGATGTCCTGGCGTATTGTGATCACTGTGTTGTCATTATCACTGATATTGTTAATAACGACAGACATCACAGCCTGGTAGCACACACTGTAATCCCAGCACTCAGGAGGCTGAGGGAGGAGGATTGCTATGAGTCTGTATATAATGAGTTCTAGGCCAGGCTTTACTGAAGAGAGAGATCTCATCTGAAAAATCAAAACAAAAAAAAATAATAACAGAACTTCCCCCCACACCTATGTCATTAATTTCTATAGTTTAGGAGTGTGTGTGTCCTGCTATCATTTTGTCAAACTCCCTTTTTGCTTCCGTGTTTGCCCTCATGATGTAGGTCATGGTTAGCTGTTAGGCATGCCTCACTTAGTGCTAAGGTGGGACTCTTTCTTTTTGTTATCTGATATGTTTGCAGTATATTAGGAAGATACTCATCATGGGAGTGGGAATATATACATAGCATTTTCAATTCCTTTTTAACTTGTCCCCTAGCTCTCTCCATGAAGTTCCTTGATACCAATGCATTCATATTCCTCATGAAGGACATGAGGTGCACACACTTATTCATTCCTCCCTTTAAACTCTCTTGTCCCTCCCCTCCTCTTCTTTCTGTTCCTTTCCCATATGCCAAAGACCCATCTTTCTATTTCCTACTTTCCATTCTTAATTTTGGGTGTTTTCTTTCTGCTCCTAAGTTTTACATGTGGAAAGACTCTTACTGAAGTAATATACTACTTCTGGTTTCTCCTTTAAGGCCTTGAGAGATGGAAGTGAACATCTATTTTTGGTATCTACCTGCTAACAGACAGGACATATTCTGCTCTACTCCTCTGAGCAGCAAATTTCATAGACAGGACCCTCTGTGGGATGCCTGAGGCTGTCCAGCTAAGGACAAGCAAGTGAGAGTTGGGAACTTATAGTAAATTCACTGGCTAAGGAGTTTTAGCAGCTAGCTCCATAGAAAAGGTAAGTTTCTTAACTATTATTGATGCTTATGTTTTAGAGCAACACTATTCATAGAGCCTCTTGAATTCCCAACTTAGTACATTCATCTGGGAGCCTGGAAGAGAGGCTTTTAGTGAGCCTTCAAGCATGGGTAGGAGTCATGTGTTTTTACCATGGTAGGAGGCAGCTATCTACAAAATGCTATGTACTTTGGTCTTACTTTGACTGGTGAGGCTGAGGAAGGTTTGGGGTCTGGCCAGCATGTGGCCTGCCTGCAGGATTCCCACTCTGACTGTGGATGCTTTATCTATGCATGAATGGCCATTTTTAAAAGGCAGGATGGAGGTGGGTCTGTAGCTGTGAGTCTTGGAAGACAGAATGGAGACCAACAGGGGAAAAATATACTTTTGAATAAAATCTTTTTAGACAGTAGGAGCCCAGTGTGCTTCTCTCACTGTTTCTCAGCTTTGTCTATTGGTTAGGGCTTGCAAGAGCAGGCTTTTCTGAGCACCATGGGCACTGCAGAATACCAACAGGTCCTAGCTTTAATCTACCAGGGCCCACCTGAGGGAGACAGCATTGTCTTGCCTGCCTTAGAATACATGAATTACTTTCAGGGGCAAAAGAGGGATTAATCTGACTACCTCACCAAAAGCTCTCCAGAGTTCCCTGTGAAAGGTTATATGTTAAACATAATATGTATAATAACTTGAGTATGCTGCCTTCAGTTGAGGTAGAGAACAATTCAATAAAATTATTGCTAATCCAAGGGTCTATCACTAGGAGTCAGAGAATGAAGGAAAAAAGGAGCTTGGGGAGTGTGCTTTGGTTGGACAATTATATCAGGAGCAGGGAAAGACTAAAAAGACAATAAAGAGGAAAAACTTAATGGAAACTAAAGAGAGATCTTTGTGGGATGAACAGACATGTTAGAAGACAATCAAGATAGGTATGAGATCTTAGCCCAGCTGAGCTGTCACATTCTCCCCTCAGAGGAGGGGAGAACAAGACTTGCCCCATTATTATCCTTCCTGTTCCCACATAACATGTCTCATCATAGGAGCTAGAAGTGAAACAGACTTAAGTCTATTTGTTCTTAAATATAGCACCAGAAAACTAGAGGCTTGAAATTGTTAATAGATCAGAAAGGGTGAGGCAGAAAGTAAAATCCTAGAAAAGCCTGGACTTGAATCTCTAGAGGGGTCTGGGACTAGGAAAGTTTTCAGACATTTATAAAAGTTTCCAGAACCCACAGTAGGAGTTCTTGGGTCCATATATTCTAATCATTGAGTTAGTATACAAAGTTTTAGAAGTGTAATTGAGGATATATTTGATGTGAAAAGACTCAGCAAAGCCACATAAAATCCTCAAGGAATTCCTAGGGGAGCTTATAGGTGACAGAGCTATTGAACTTGCCAAGCACACTTCTTCCTATGCCTCAAGATGGATGAGAAATTGAAGAGATGATGACCCTAAGAGTAGGCAGTGACAAGATGAGACACGTTATGTGGGAACAGGAAGGATAATAGTAGGGCAAGTCTTGGTCTCTGTTGCATGCTGCTCTGAGAGGAGAATGTGACTTAGCTCAGCTGGGCAGTTGAGAGATGGATGCACCTGAAGTGGTTTCTGTCATTACTAAGAACTGAAATTGCTAATCATGGAAAACCTAAGATGAGATGATGAGATGTAAAAAGATACCATAGGAAACCAAGTATTTGAGTTATACCTTGAAGGGGAAGAAGAAGGCCCCAAATTTAGTTAAAAGAACCAGACCTGCAAACTGGTCAAGCATTGGCCATGGCTCATCCACATGGCTGAAACAGACAAAGGATCTACAGAGTAAGGTACAGGATTACAACATAAACGCTGAGGGGACTTCACTGACTTCATCAGAAACAAAAGCTACATCTTTCGGTATAGGTCTTGCTCTATCTCGGTCTTAACCATCCAGCAGAAAAGTATAAAAATGAGGTATACACCGCGGGGCCATAATATTAAGTTGAGCTGTAAATGGCTATGCTCAACAACTTCTTCAGATAACTTACTATTATTGTGGAATGCTGGATTGTGTTGGATTGTGTCGCCAAGTTCAGGCACAGAAATTTGTTTAATGACAATGGAGTGCCCATCTTTGACAGGTCTAGAGAAAAAAAAAGGGGGGATACAAAGGAAGAACCATGATGTGTGTGTGTATAAACAGTACAGTTAGGATAAATATGCCGTGCTTCTGCATAATTCTATGAGAAGCAAGATTTGCACTAATAGTGGTTGGACAAGGTATTATGTCAGCTTCTAGTACTATGGACAACCACTAGGAAGGTAACAAAGTAAAAAGTGTTAATTATTGAATCTGTAATATAATTCAGCTATAAAAAATAAGATAAGTAAACAGCTACACTCTCTTAATTCACTAGAGACATCTGTTAGAATAGTGTCTGTAAGTATAATATCATGTATACCAAAACATTACGAAAGCAGTTTGCAATGTATTAATTTCTCAATCCGTCCTGTTAATTTGTCTTGAAACTGTCTCATTGCTGTTTGTTCTTCAATAAAATAAATAAATAAATGAAAAACTTTAAAAAATAAAAAATAAAAGAACCAGACCCACAGGCATTGGTAAGGGAAAGAAACCAAGTTAAGGATCAGATTAAACTGTTCTAAATGTTGTTGAGTCTTCCTAAGACATTATGAGTACAAGAGAAAGATTTCACACAGACCTGGTCCTTAGCCTCCAGCAAGCACAAGCTGAGGGAAGGCAGTGTTGTGGTGAGGAGAACATGGCCAGAGACATGGCTCTGCATAGGGGCCTGAGACAGAAGTAGCATTCTCAGCTCAGGAATCCTAGGCTCACTCTCCAGTGGGAATAAATTTCAGATTCCATGAGAATCTCTCTGCAGAGTAGTACTGGAGGGCCTGAAACTCAGGCTCCAGGTAGAAAAGGTTGAAGGGGTCTGAGTATCCCCCTGGAAAAATTGCATATCACAAAAGCAAGAGATTCTCAATTTCAATCATTTTGAAACTCCTTACTTTCTTTGTAACAAACTCTAATTTCCTTGTGTGTAAAAATGGAAAGAAATTTATATTGTAATATATGTTTTTTTTTTTTTTTTTTTTTTTTTTTTTTTTTTTTTTTTGAGGAACCAGGGATTGAACTCAGGCCCTTGTGCTTACCAGGGAAGCGCTTATTCCACTGAGCCATCTCCTTGGCCCTCTGTAATATATGTTTATAGTACTAGCATTTCAGTTTTTTTTGGCAGAAGCAGGGATTGAACTCAGGCTCTTGAGCTTGCCAGGGAAGTACTTATTCCACTGAGCTATCTTCCTGGCCCCTTGCATTTTATCTTTGCAATAGACACTGTCATTTAATCTTGTTACAGAACCTCTCTGAAGGGCTGGTGGACAGTGTGGCAGCAGATAATCTGGGCTGGAAAACAGAATATAGATTGAATTTCAGACTTAGTTATGGTATGGCCTTGGTAATAATAATTATATATTTCCATCCCATTTGGAGCTTTCTGGGGACAAAGTGAACACTGTCAGGCTGGTACTGGGGGCATGGTTTTATGAAACTGAGGATGCTCTGGCTGACACACAGCACTGTCCTGTGATGGGCAGGGCAGTCATTACCCAGATGGCCTGTACTCTCAATGGGTAAACCTGCTGAAGTTGAAAGAACACATCTTGCGATGGTAAACGGGATTCGTGCATTATGCTCTGGTATTTTTGTTTGGCGGAATTTAGTCACAGCAACTTTCCTGACTTCTCCTCACCTCCATTCACTTCATCTAGGGAAGGAGGAGTCATTAATCCAACTGGTTTCTGTGGGATTTAAGATGAGGCTGAGGCCCCAGGATGGACAACGGGCACATCATTCTCTTTCTTGAGAGATTCAGTACTCTTGCTTGAATTGGGATCTAAGCCATTTTCCCAACAGCTTCTTTGTCATAAGAAAGTGACATTTTAATATTTGTCTTCTGATTCCTGCAGCCAACTCTCAGCTGATTCTGAGCTTAAGCAGGAAGAAGAAGAGCACTTAGTGGCCTGCGAAGCCCCTGGCATGTGGCTCCATGCAGACCCGAGGAAATGTCCGTTTGAGCTCCTTTGTCAGAATGGATGCAGAATGTTGATGAGGGTTCTGAATTTCAAGTGCCTGCACCGACATGCTAACCCCATCATTTACGGGCTATGCACACTTAAGAGAACATTTTTTTTCTAAACTTCCAAAATGTGATTTGTAAATTTGGAATAATGTAGCACCTACCTCATAAAAGCTTTTGTGAAACAAAATGGGATAATATAAGCTATTTATAAAACCTACATTTGGTCTTCTATCCATCTAGCCATGGTTCTTCCTTTTTAAAATTTATATATTAGGTACAGAGTCTCACTATGCAGCTTGGACTTATAGTAAGCCTCCTGTTTCAGCCTCCCTAGGATTATAGACATGCACCACCATGCCATTTTGGTGGCCAGCTGGGCAGACCTGGGGTGGGGCCTACATGGCATGCGGTATCAGGGATTGAACCTAGGTCTTTGCGCTTGCCACGTAGGCGCTTAGACTGCTGAGCTGTCTCCTTAGTGCCATGTACTTGTGGTTGGATGCAGGACCTTGGTAACGAGTGACTTCCTCAGCCCTTTTAAATTTTAAGATAGGGCCTTCTTGTGTTATTAAATAGTCCAGGTTAGGCTCAAACTTGCCATCTTCCTGCCTCAGCTTTTCAGTGTTGGGATTGGAGGGAGGCACTAGCATACCTGGCCCTATTGTTTCTTATCATACAGTTTTTAGTAATAAGAAACATTTAGTCCTTACTTGACGCATATTATGAATTAGTCCTTATGAAACATAGAGTCTCATTTGAGCATCATAAAGCCAATATAGGAAGAACCAATTTCCAATCTTTTTTTTTTTTTTTATGCAACTGGGGATTGAACTCAGGCTCTTGTGCTTGTCAGGGAAGTGCTTATTCCACTGAGCCATCTTCCCCAATCTTCAAATCTTATAAATTAAATTATTGAAGCTGAGAGAGGTTTAAAATTTTACCCAGGGATGTCTGGGTAAAATTGCATGTCTGTTTCAGTGGAAATTGAACTACTTCAGTTTAATTTCAGAGCCCATACACTTAAATAGTATTTAGTCTCCCCAAAATGATATCTACTATTTACTGAATACCTTTTATGTATCTAACACATAATAGAGATTTTGTCTAATAAATCTTTCCAGTCTTATATTGCTTAAGAGCAGAAACTTTAAACAGATACAGTTTTAAATTCCAACTCTCCTATTTTCCAGTGAAGCCATTTTGGGAAATTTAGCTAATCTGTCTACCCCTTAATTTTTTAAAATCAGAAATTACGATGGTAGTACTTACACCTCACAGATCTGCCATAAGGATTTAGTGAAAGAATATTTAGTACCTGGGCCACTGAAAGCAATTAATGAAATATCTCAATTTTTACTCCTATTTTATAGACAAACAACAGCCTAAAACTCAGTCTTCAAGTGGCAGAGTCAAGAAGAAATTCTGTTTTACCAATGTTGGAAGAGAAAAGCTTGCTTTTCCTTCACGCTAATCCTTTTCCATTAATACTGGCATCTACAGGCTTCCTCTTCTTCTGCTCAGTTCCTGGGAAGAGAAGAGCATTCTTTATCACTTTGAAAGATATCATGGGCAAGATGGAATCTCAGTGTTGCTTTAATTTTCAGCTCTCGAATGACCAGTGATACTGAACATTTCTTTCATTTATTTATTTACCATTTCTATTTTTCATCGGAGAGGTGCATATTCATTTTAGATGAAATGGATTGGGTGTTTGAATTTCGGAATGTCTACTTTTTTTTTTTTCCAATTCTTTATATGTTCTAGATATAAGTCTTTTGTCTGCAGGGCAACTGGCTGTTAATTTTTCCCATTGTGTGGGTTGTTTTTGTACTCTGTTAGTGATTTGTTGTGCAAAAGCTTTTTAGTAAGGTGAGATCCCATTTGTTGACCCTCTGTAATGTTTCCCTTGCAGTCTGGGTTTTGTTCATGAAGACTCTGCCTACACATAAGTTTTCAAGACTTCTGACTAGGTTTTTTTTTTTAACAATCAATTTAGTGTTTCTATTTTAATATTCAGATCTTTGATCCCGCTTGACTTTAATTTAGTGCATGTTGATAGACATGGGACTACTTTTAATCTTGGGCATGTGGAAAGCTAATTTTTCCAGTACCATTTATAAAAAAAATTACCCAATATCAAAATGCTGGTGGGGAAAGGGACTCTTCTCCACTGTTGGTGGGAGTGTAGACTGGTGCAACCACTGTGGAAATCAGTGTGGAAATTCTTCAAAAAACCAGGACTAGAGCTTCCATTTGAACCAGCTATTCCTGTTCTGGTTATCTTCCCAGAAGAACTAAAAATGCCAAGATATATGTGCAACCATGTTCACAGCAGTGTGATTTGTCATAATTACATCTTGGAAATGATCCAAATGCCCATCAACTTAAGAAGAATGTATAAGAAAGATGCATTTTTAAATGAAATTAACACAAAGAAATATCACTTGGAGGCTTTTATAGGTAAATGGAGGTAAATGGATGAAACCCATCTTACTTACAATATGTAAGATGTTTCCACATATGGACCCGATTTATTTAAATATGAGTATTCAAATAAATCATGCTCAAATTCAAATAAATCAGGTCCATATGTGGAAACATCTTACTTATTGTTTTGCTAATGTGAGAAGCTAAATGAGTAAATAAGGTATGAAATGTACAGAAGATATTGTGAATTGAAAAGAAATTCTGCAAAAGAAATTTAACTGTGAAGGAGGAAAGGAAGAAAAGGAGAAAGAAAAAATATGTATACATAAGATAGTTAAGCTATTGGTCAGACTCTGGACAGGGATTTTTGTTGCAAAAAATATAAAAGTGATGAAACAAAAATAATTTTCATTTGGAAAAAAAGATTATTATACAGCTATTTTCTGTTAATTTATCGAAAAGAAAATTTTGTGCTATTATTGTTTGGACACGGTATCATGTCTATATCTTGTACTTTGAATAACTACTATAAAGACAACATTATGCGATGTAGCAATTACTGTAACCGTTCTACTAAGTTCTGAGACTTAGTTTCACTGCTCTGTTTCCCTTTGGGCTCTTTAAAATAGAAAAATAAAACAAAAGTATGATTAGAATTCGGAAGATAGCTCGGCTGCATAAGTCCGGCAAGCTCAAGGCCCCAAGTTTGATCTCCTGCATCACATGTTGTGTGGGCCCAAAATCGGAAGTGGTGGCACCCACCTGTAATCTCAGCACTGGGAAGCTAAGACAAGAGGATTACTACGAGTCTGAGGTGTGTAGTGAGACCCCATCCCAAAATAAAATAAAATATAAAATAAAGCAATTATATTATTTGAAGTTGTTAGATCTACATGATTGCGGCAACCTAGTATCTATAAATATTTTTTGTTTGTTTTGCGGAACAGGGGATGGAACTCAGGCCCTTGCGCTTGCCAGGGAAGCCCTTATTCCACTGAGCCATCTCCCTGGCCCTCCATAAATATTTTATGTGTTTATAGGTTTTATTTGAAATTTTTTTTTATTTTAAAAATTTCACATTTTAAATTGGATAGGCTTTATCCTACATTTTACTGTAAGGAAAAAAGGATATAATGAGCAAAGCCATCCATCCTTAACTGTGTTCCATGGAGCTTCTTTAAGGCTTCTGGGCAGGGGTCAGAAAGAAGTACACACGAGAAAGAAGACTGGGCTGCATCGGCCTGGCTCCCCTCGCATAGTTCTGACTGCATCGTGCGGCAAGATGAAATCAGACAGAACTTCCCTTGAGAGCCACAGGTTTGCAGCCAGAAGCCCTGGGGTGGAGATTACGTCATCATTTACTAGCTTGTGTCTCAAGCAAACGTAATGCATGCCAGGAGGCACCACTTAACATTTTTTCGTGTAGTCTTGCTGCATGGTTCTGCCTCAGTTTACCCAAATGAACAAACATAAACCGTTATATCTCCTGGGAATATTTGGAGGCTCAAGTCGTAAAATGCATGAGATGTGCTTTGTAATCCACAGGTGCCTGGGACAAATGGGTGGGCCTTGAAATGCGACTGTTGGAGTTTGAATTCTGCCTTCTGTGCTTCCTCGCGTGACGCCAACAAGTTATCCAACCTCTCTGTGTCTCAGTTTGTCTTATGAAATGGAGACAAGAGTATTGCTGCGTCATGCTGTCAGATTACGTCATGAGCATGGGGAATCCGTGGCGTCATCAGCGGCTTCACCAGAGGAAGAGAGCTTCCAGCCAACATACATTTGCTCTGCTTGTCCTATGATGCCACACTATAATAAATAAGGTCTTGGTCAGTGCTGAGTGGATGCCACTGACATCCTCTTTGCAGTATGCAAAACTATGCATCAAACACATTTTCATTCTTTGTCCCTTTCTTGGTCTCAGCAAGGATATTTTCCTGCCAAAAAATGTCCTCCCGTAGCACACCCAGAAAGCCTGCCCTTACTTCTCTGCACCTTAAACACAGCCCAAAACTGGGCACATTTGTGAACCCTGTCACATGGTGTTCCAGTGAGTGATGCAGACAAGCAGAATGAAAATATTTTTTGGAGGGTGGGACAGAGTAGAAAATCCAGAGATTAAATTTTCAAGCAGTAGCTGAATTTTATCTTTCCTTTATACAATTAACCTGGAAGTCAAGCTATAAAATATGAACTGAAACAATGAACATGAAATTGTTTAAAACTTTTTAACCTCAAAACAAGTAAAATCAACCTATTGGTCTTACTGTTCTAATTATAAAGCTAGAAAACAAATTTGTGCTCCAAGCAGCTGTGAAACACAAGTCTTTGTGAATGTCAGCAAAAGGCCCAATTCTTTACACTCCTCAGTTTTACAAGAAATCAGTGGTTGAGCCCAACATTACAGAGAAAGCAGCTTTTTATTTTTATTATTTATAGAATTACATGGAGAGCGAACACATGGGGGAGGTATTGAAATAAGAACTTTTATGAGAGTCACCAAATTGTGAGTTCCTCTGACTCAAAGGTCACTTGGAAAAAAACAAAACAAAACAACAAAATACAACCACAAGAAAAAACTGCATAATAGGTCAAGAAATTGTTCTAAGACTGTGGCAAAATCAGGATAGAGTTTGGCTGTATTGCAGAAAAACAGAGTTTCCTTCTAAGGTCCTTGAAATTGTGGAGCATGGTGGAAAAGGAACAGCGATTGTATATGGCCCTGTCCTCGTGCTTCTTTTCTCAGGGGCAAGCCTCACTAATTCTGCATTATGACTGGGGTGTGTGCATGTCATTCTTCACTTTGAGAAGGCTTAGATAGTAAAAGTAAATTTAAACTTGTTCACAGAGATGACTGTTGCCTTAGCCCTACATGTCACTGGAGATGTTATTCTAAAGCATAATGATGGGACACTTAAAATTCCATGAAGTCCTGTGACTTGTATTTTAAGAAATGGTTGTTAGAGAGCTGGGGCCCAAACACAGGCTCCTGAGTCAGGGGAGTTGGGCTGGGGTATGGGAAGGGCAGAAAGAGCCATAGGATATATACTTTCTTAATCATCATAATACAATCAGAACCATAAATTTATATTTTTATTATAAAATGATGTTCTAGCCAGCCCTTGAGGCCCATGCCTATAATACCAGTACTTGAGAGGCTGAAGTAGAATTATAAGGTTAAGCCCATTAGGTAACATAGGGATTTAGGTAGACCCTGTCTCAAAATGTAAAGGCCCTGGGTTTGGTCCCCAGTACTAAAATAAGAAAAGTTACAACCTATAATATTTTATTTTATCCTAAAGAATTTTTCTTTTTCTTTTATTTTATCCTAAAGAATTTTTCTTTCCTGAGTCTTTGTAACTTTGGCTTATTCAAACATTGTAACAGTGGACATAACTGTTTAAAGAGCTGACGTTTGTAGGTCTTTGTAAAACCTTACCAGTGAATTTCACTTTTTTTGTGTGTGTGTTTTACTACAGAAAAGATTGGTATGTATTTTAAAAGCATTTTTCTTCCCTCTCAGTGGAAAGAGGAGAAAGAAAGGGCAGGGGCCCTTCTCCATTTGCCAGGGCCTGTGCTGTGGCTGCTTCTTCTCTGCTCATCAAATCTCACCACAGTTGGGGTGGCCAGTACACCTGCCTCTGCCCTCAGTACAACTCAGTACTGACCTCAGGACTCCTGCTCCTGCCTGCGAGTCTGCCTGCGTGACGCTGGCTTTTGTATCTTAATGAATGTGCTCATCAAAATAAGAGCTGCCTTCGAAAACCTACATTTGAATATTTCTATTTTTAAAATTCTGTAGTAAGAAAACAGGTAAAATTCTGCAACAGGAAAATAACAAACTGTTGTAGAGCTTGGCTAGAAATAATCTTATTTCATGTCACAGAGCATCTTTTGGAAATTGAGTAATTTTACATTAAGTCCAAGAGAGTGAAGAAGATAGTCCTAATACACACCCAGCTTTCGTCTATGCATGGGGATGCATGACAAGGACAACCGCCATGATGGGAAATCGGGAACAATGTTTACAAGAACTCAGCATCTGGACGCTCTATTTATGCACCAACCTCTTTGTATTACCTCATTCACAACTGACTGTAAACTAGTGAGGTGCTACGAACGTCCTCAGTTAAACATAACAAAGCTAAAGATCAGTGAGATCTAGTTTTGTGGGAATTAGGATTAATCTAGATTTCTGAGAATGCCTTTCCATGTTGCTCTTTGTGTGAGAACAATACACCAATTTTATACTTCTGAAAGGTTCAACACATTCGCCTTGCTCCAGAGCCTCTAACAACAAGAAAAATGTTAACCATTAGCTGTTTTATCCGACACAGGAATTAATAAGTAAATTTTAAAATAAATTTTATTTATTTATTTATTTTTGAACTCAGGACCTTGCACTTGACAGGAAGGCATTAAAATAAATTTTAATGTCTAGTGAATATACTGAAATGCTCTGAGGCCGAGGAGATGGCTCAGTGTTTGAATAAGCACTTCCCTGGCAAGTACAAGGGCCTGAGTTCAATTCCCGGTTCCTCCACAAAAAAATGTTTTAAGGCATTGTATGTCTTTGGCTGAAGACACGAAATGAAACAAGGTATCCCTTTTTCACTTAACTGAATTTATAAAAACTTTAAATAATGATACTACTAGAGCTGCTGAGCTCACTGTGTGATATATGTTTTTGTTTTTTTCTAGGTAGGAAAATAAATCGCAAATTATTTTTGGAAAACAAACAAACATCAAATTAACACCGGTACACAAATATTTATAGGCTTTAATGCAGTAATGTTGCATCTCAGAATTCATCTTTGTGATCTCAGAATTCAGCCTTAGAATACATCTCAGAATTCAATCATCAGAAAGAGTTGAAAGGAGAAGATGGGGAAAAAAAAGAATTAAGATAGGTATGTACAGGTATAACTTCCCAATGTTCAAAGTGATCTTTATGCATGACCTTTGTTATGCAGCATTAACAAAACAGGAGCGGCGTGAGACAGAGGGGCCGACTCTGCCGTCTTCCTGGATCCCGCCCCATGCCCGCCCAGCCAGAGCGACCGGCCTGAGGCAGTGGGACCCACTCAGCGGCCTCCTGGATCCCGCCCCCGAGCCCTCCGAGTGAGTGGGAATTTGCACTACTCGCCGGGCTTCCCAGATCAGGGAGTGTGTGGTGAGTCTGAGGGAGAGCCTTTGGCTTCTCCCAGCGCGCTCTGCACCATCCAGAGCCTCAGTCCCCAAGATATCCTAGTCAGAGAACTGCCTGAGACACCCCAGACAGAACTACCTGGCAACTCCCCGTAGCCACTGCCTCCAAGTCCACTGCTGGTGGGAATGTAGACTGATACAACCATTGTGGAGATCAGTGTGGAGACTCCTCAAAAGAGTAGGACTGGAAATCCCATTCAAGCTGGCTATCCCCCTACTGGGAATTTTCCCAGAGGAACTGAAAACATTGTATCATAGTGATATATGTGTACCTGTGTTTATAGCAGCACAATGTGTGATAGCAAAATCTTGGAAACAACCAAGAAAAAGATATGGTATTTCTATATAATGGAGTATTACTCAGCTATAAAGAATGATAAGCTTGAAGCATTTATATTGAAGTGGATGCCACTTGAACATATACTCATAAGTGAAATAAACCAGACACACATGTGCAAATATCGTATAGTCTTCCTAGTATAAGTAGTCAAAAGAAGAAATTCAAATAGAAATGTACAACAACAACTAAAAAAAATTGAGTCAGATAGGGCAAACTTAATTTCATGTGCTGCAGGGAACTAATCAGCTTTTCTTCCAGATGGTTAACAACCTAAGTTCACAGATCAAAATTGGAGAAATAGAAGAACCACAAGGTCAGCCAACATTTTGGCCCTAGCCTGTCAAGGTCAGCGAAGACTCAGGACATAGGTGAACCTATATGGTAACATCATGAAACTCAGTTGTGCCCCAGATTTTCTGATCAAGAAGATTATAGAGCCAAGAGGAAAGAGATTGATCTATAGTGTGCCTGAAGAGAGTCACATGGAGAGAAAACTCTCAGGCTCTCACGGAGAGCAAACTGGTCAAGCATTGGCTGTGACTCATCCACATGGATGAGACAAAGGATCTACAGAATAAGGTACAGGACTACAAGAAAAACCCTGGGGGGACTTCACTGACCTCATAAGAAATATAAAGTACATGTGTTGGTATATAAGCCTTGCTCTATCTCGGTCTTAACCATCCAGCAGAAAAGTACAAAAATGAGATATACACTGCGGGGCCATAGTAATAAGTTGAGCTGTAAATGGCTACAGTTAACAACTTCTTCAGATAACTCACTATTATTGTGGAATGCTGGACTGTGTTGGATTGTGTCACCGAGTTCAGGCACTTAAATTTGTTTAATAACAATGGAGTGCCCATCTTTGACAGGTCTAGAGAAAAAAAGGGGGATACAAAGGAAGAATCATGATGTGTGCGTATAAACAGTACAGTTAGGATAAATATGCCGTGCTTCTGCATAATTCTATGAGAAGCAACATTTGCACTAGTAGTGGTTGGACAAGATATTATGTCAGCTTCTAGTACTATGGACAACCATTAGGAAAATAACAAGGTAGAAAGCATTAATTATTGAATCTGTGATATAATTCAGGTATAAAAAATAAGATAAGTAAACAGCTGCACTCTCTTAATTCACCAATTAGAGACATCTACTATAATAATGTGTGTAAATTTAATATCATTTATGCACCTTGTACAATACCAAAACATTAAGAAAACAGTTTGCAATGTATTAATTTATCGAGTTTGTCCTGTTAATTTGTCTTGAAACTGTCTCATTGCTGTTTGCTTTTCAATAAAATAAAAAAAAAAAATGAATAAGAAAGAAAAAAAAACACTGAGGGTACCTGACTGACCTTATCTGATAGAAAAGTTACATTTTTTGTTATAAAGGACTTGCTTTAACTTGATCTTAACCATGCAGCAGAAAAGTATAAAAATGGAGGTATATAAAATATAGTTTTATTAATATAATGAGCTGTGAATGGCTCAAGTCAACAGATTCTGTGGGTATCCCACTTTAATTTTGGACTACTGATCTGTGTTGGATAGTTTTATTTAAAAAAAAATATATGAAATTAGCCATCCATGTTGTGAAAATCTGTATTATATATATTGTTGTATGTTACCCTGTTTATGTCATTTGTTCTCTTTGTTTTTGCTGTTTTTCACTCTTCAAGTTAAAAAACAAATAAATTAAAAAATAAATAAAAAACCACGAAAAAGATTTAGCAATTTATGTTTATACAAAAATGTGAAATGTATTATTTACATTAAACAATAAGAAATGACATATGCATTTAAGAATAAGGCAATGTTTAGCATATATAACCGTTAATTTATAAGCTAGAACACTGCACAATTATGAAAATCATAATTTCAAATCATTATAAATACTTGAAAATATAATACTGGGGAAAAGTTTTCTTAAGAAAGTTTAACATTGCCTTGCCTCCAGGGCACACTGAGACAGCAATTGAGGCTGGGCGTTGTGGGGGCTGTAAGCAGGAGAATCACGACGAGTCTGATTTAATAGTGAGACCCTGAACACTCTGTAGACTCTTCCTTAAAATACAAAATAAGTAAATAAAATGAAAGAAAGTTTAACACAATAATTTGGGATATAATTATTGAATCTGTGATATAATTCAGGTATAAAAAATAAGATAAGCAAACAGCTACACTCTCTTAATTCACCGATTAGAGACATCTACTATAACAATGTGTGTAAATTTAACATCATTTATGCACCTTGTACAATACCAAAACATTACGAAAACATTGCCTTGCCTTCTTGAATTTAGGCTGATGGCTCTTCCATGAGGCTGCTTGCTGGGAAATCTGGGGCAGGTGACTTAAATTTCTGTGAATCAATCTCATCACAATGACAAGGAGGACTAAAGTAGGACTACCTATGCCATAATATTCTTCATAAAATTAAGTGAAAATATACAGATGAATAATTAGCACAGGGCCTGGCCCATGTTTAAAATAGAAGTTAAAATATTAATAAATCATTAATAGATCATTTCTGGGTAATGAGATCATGTGTACAAATGCTTTCTTTTCTGTCATCTACAACTTCTAGTTTTCTTAAAAATAAGCATTAATATTATAGTAAGCATGCTGATAGTAATCACAGAACTGGACATTAACATATGAGAGAAACCTCTTGGATTTATGGAACTTACCTATAGGTTTTGAATATTATTTATCTTTTAAAAGATAAACATCAGGTAGGATTAACACATTTTTCTCATTGACTTACTTATTGATTGGCTTTGTTTTTCTGAGACAGGGTCTCCTAACAATTCCCAGGTGGTTCTCAAACTCCTGAGTTTAATCGGTCCCCCTGCCTTACTTAGCCTTCTGAATTTCTGGAGCTGGAGGCTGTGTCACCCTGCCACCTTCATAGATGAATCTTCCTTAAAGCTCTGAAGTAGATTCAAAGTATGGTGGCTATTATTTTATCTGTTTTTCAATTTAGTAATTATTTTGTAAAGAATGTTTGAATCTGTATTCAAAGTGAGGTGGAGCATTACTTTTGTGTGTGCTCTACTTGGTTTGGAAGTTGGGGCATGCTATCCTAGAAAACAAACAGGAAGGCTTGTACTTTTTTGCGTATCTTCGTAGTGCA
This sequence comes from Ctenomys sociabilis, assembly GCA_004027165.1. Taxonomy (NCBI): domain Eukaryota; kingdom Metazoa; phylum Chordata; class Mammalia; order Rodentia; family Ctenomyidae; genus Ctenomys; species Ctenomys sociabilis. Next base: position 317,860 of record PVKA01000034.1, read on the forward strand.
AAATTTTATTTGAAATGGGAATATTTCCTCTGAAAGATTTAGAATACACAAGTATAGCACTTCACTTACTTTTTGAAATTGAAAGAAAGCTAATGTTTAGGAGTTACCCAAATTTTCTTGAATCTTCTTTCATGATTAATATTTCTCAGGGAAGCATTCATATTATTTAGTGAAGAAACTTTCGCACTGTACACTGTGCATAACACTTCATCACAGTTTTATTTTTTTTTGTGTGTGTGTGCCAAAATCAAAGTGAGGGCCTTGTGATTGCCAAGCAAGCCCTATACCACTGAGCTAGACCCTCACCCTTCTGTCATGATTTTTAAGTTTTCTTGCTTATGATATGAATGCTTCAAATCCTGTGAACGTAAATCTCAGATATATAGTACTTAATATTCCATATTAGGGTCCTTGTTATTTCTTTATCTATGGCTAGACAATGTTTTTAATTTCTAATTTTTTCTACAGCTTTTCTCTACTTTATTACATTATTCAAAGGTGTTTGTATTGCCAGTAAAATCATTTCACTTCCAGGCATCTTAGACAATTACTTCAGACCTTCATGCTTCGTTGTCTTCCATTAAAATGCCTGCAAGTCTATGGCTGGATTCCCATTTTTTTGTTTTCTATTTTTCTCTTTTGTATTTCATTTATTTCTACATATGAAAAAATATCTCATGTTTATTCTCAGTATCACCAGCTTAACTTTTACTCTGTTAAATTCTCTGTCTTCTTTGAAACACATCCATCCTTACTGCCCAGGACATACGGACTCTAGGCTTTTGGCATTTGGACTTCAGCACCTGTGGCAGGGGCCTCGCACTTCTCAGATCTTCAAATAGGAATGGAGCCTTATTCTCAGCGTCCCATGTTCTCTAATGTGCAGCCCGTCTGGTAGCTTCTTAGGTTCCAGAACTGCATAAAACAGATCTGTCAATGAATCCACTCTCATCTCTCTCGTTGCGCCCCCATTAGATTGGTCTCTCTGGAAAACCCCTATTTATGCACCTGACATTTACTGTATCTGTCTTTAAACAATGGTCTGTTCACTTATATGAGTTCTAGTCTCAAAGAAATCTTATGCAAGCTATTGAGAAGCCAGTATGTTTCCTTGAGTCTTTTATTTTTTGTTGCAACTGTTTTTCATATCTTCAAAAAGCATATTTTTAACCTATAAAATATTCCTCAAAAGCTTTAGATGCAAACTGATGTTTGGGCTGCTCTTTTGTTCTGCTGTCTATCCATTTAGGTGCTGGCCAGCTCCTTTCCACCTGTTGTTGGAGGTCAAATCAATGCCCTTACTCCTAATTCAGAATCCAGAGTTGAACAGAGACTTGGTAGCTTCAGTTGGATCTTTCATTAGCTGCTGCTAATTAGAATTAGCTAATTAACTTCTCTAAATTTCTTCAGCAGTGGAACATGTGAATGTTCAGAATTCTCAGAATATAGTGCTATTAAAGTATTCCCAGCCAGCAACTGGTTCACTAGCAGTATTCAAGACAAATTATGGAAAGCAACCAAACCTTGATTTTTTTCTTGTTTATGAGGAACTGCCTTCCTGAACTTTACTGATGGAGCTCTGACAACCCTTTTGGAAAACTGGACCTGTGCATCAGTGGACAGTTACTCAGTGTGCTTCATGAAACTGACCAGCATGCATGTTCAGACAAGAGGCAGATAGTACAGTCAGAAGGAAGCATTCCCTATCAAATGCAGGAGGAAATGTTTAAGCACTTGCAATTGTCAGGACCATGAACCTTAGTCTGCCTAGTGTCAAATCCCAGGTAGGTACCACTTTACTTATTGTAAAATGGATATATAGCAGTAGCAGCTACATCTCATTAATGCTGCTGTGAGGTTACATAAATCCCTGGATATGAAATGAAAAATAGTGTCTTGCACATAGGTGATATCAAGTAAGTGCTCTCTATTAACATGATTTATCGTCCACGGTTTGTGAATCTTAATTTAACTCATGTCTTATAACTGGATCAATTTCCTCCTTGACTGAGTCTTGGTTTTAGGACTGCAAATTTTGTCTTGTAGCATCATAGTTTGATATGAATACAGGAGAGACAACCATGAATAGATCAGTCAAAGGGCATTTACAGTATATATTTGCATCCTTTAACTCACTTCTCCCCCAAGGACTCCAAGGATGACAGCTTTCTCATGAGAGAAACAAACAGGAGCTGATCCTGAGAAAATGAACTGAGCACATTGGCACGCTGGTGTGTCTTAGGGTAGGTCGCACCAGATCTGGGAAGAAATGGAAGTATGAATCAGAACTAGGGAAAAGACTGAAGTCAGGAATGCTGTTCTTTTGACTTCGATATGTAAGAGAGAATGATGCAGCAGATAGGTAAGCACTGCCAGACGCCTCTGTGCTCCCAAGAGAAGTTGTGACACACTGAAGAAGAGAATTCTGTCGGTTAAAACGAACACATCTGAATTCAGGGAGAACAAATATTGTACAAAGATAAACTGCGAAGCAATGTGACACAATAGTAAGCATACAAATCGTGGTCCTGGGATATAGGACTATGTCCTCATAGACCACGGGTCCTGGCAAGAGTCAGGAAGGCTCTTGTCACCTTAGTTACTTACGCACGCAGGAGTTCTCATGACACTAACTTCCTCATCAACCACTGAGAGGACTCAGGGACTCAGTCCTCATAAAGTGTTCATCATGCAGCCTTGGTGAATGTTCCACCAGTGTTGGTTTAAACAAATACTTAAATCTTTGAATATGAGAAGCTAGACTCTTTTATTATAGTGAAATATATTGAGTAAAGTGAGGTACTAGTAAAAAGCTATTTAAATTTATAAGTATCCAGACAAACATTTTGGCTTCATTTAACAACAATTTGGAGATTTTATACTATCATGTTTTCACTTTATAAGAATTACATCACTAATTAATGACTTTATTAAAATATATTGTATTTAAAAGAAATGATTTTTTTATTCTCTAAAATTTATTTTAATTGTTCATTTTCTGATCGTTATTACCATGAATATAGCTCAGCTTCACTATAAAAGGAAAATTTTAAAATAAAGAGTTTGCCATGGTAAGATTTCATCTATTTGCCTTTGGAAAACGTTTAAAGGAAAATAATTCCATGTTGAAGTGTAGAGCTAGAAGGCCCATTTTGACATTTTCCCCAGAGGAATAAAAATGTTGAAGACGCTGAATTCAGCTGATTGGTTAGTGATGTCAAGAAGTGAACTGGGTGGGCACTTGGTGCCTGTGAGTCAGCAGGAGCTGCATCACATGCAACTGTAGCAATGGATACTGCGAACTGGGAACAAGCTGCAGGGGTAAAGACAAACTGTGGTGGGGGAATGGGAAGGAAGAAAGCAAAAACGAAAATACTGTGGGCTGGTGGTCTAGGTGCCTGCCTGGCAAGTGCAAGAACCTAAGTTTGATTCCAGGTACGGCATGCCATGCCAGCCCCGAATTGGGAGTGGTGGCACGTTCCTGTAATCCCAGTGCTGGGGAGGCTGAGAAAGGAGGATCACTGTGAGTCTGAACTACATAGTGAGCCTCTGTATCCAATAAGATAAAGAAAAAAGAAAAGAAAAAAATGTATACACCAGATAGTTAAAATAGCTGTATCACTAGTTTCTCTTAGTTCCTTGAAGACAGTGTTTTGCATCAGCGTTGTTTAAACAAGATATCATGCCTCTATCTTGTACTTTGATTAACTTCTATGAAGGCAACAATATGCAATGTGCCAGGTATTTTTTTTTCTGTCTTTTTGAGACAGGGTATCACTATGCAGTTCAGGCTGTCCTTCAGCTCACTTTGTAGCTCAGGCTGGTCTCGAACTCATAATAATCTTCCTGCCTCAGCCTCCCGAGTGCTGGGATTACAGGCCTGCGCCACCATGCCCGGCTTGCCAGGTATTGTAACTGGCTTAATAACCTGCTTCGAAACTCAGTTTCATCATTTAGCTTTTCTCCCTTTAAAGTAAAACAAACAAACGAATGAACAAACAAACAAAAACAATAGATTCACTAGATAAAGTTAGAAAAGGGAAGCCTCTTGCTTCCTTCACTGCCTGAGAAACTTCAATGGATTTAATTTGAATAGGGCAGAAGTCATTAGCATTTAATTTATAAAAATTAACAGGGACAACTGTCTTTTTCTGAAATCCATTAAGGAAGTTGTTTAGTATTCCATTTTAGCCATCTATTAGAGCAAAATTAGAAAAGAAAGTAATGATATATTTATTGGTTAAAATAAAGAATTTGTTTGGCACAAATACTCTGCCTTCTGTAACTTTAAGCTTCTGGACTATTCCTGAATGTTTTTAAGTGTGCTTGTAGGTAGATAGGTGGAATGGTCCAGGTAGAATATTAGCCCTAACAGAGGGTCCCACATTAAAGATGGGTGGACTAAAGAGTCCACCCTTTAGTGCTTCAGAGCATGGAGAATACATGCTCTGAGCTCAATCTTTTAGAATTTTCTTTACACTTAGCTCATGGTAGAACTGTACAAATTTAACCTGCGAACTTATTCATTTGAGATTATATACTTATAAAATGAAGTAAAAGGCTAACGCAAGCAATTTATAATCATGGATTAGCCTCGTTATTCTTCTTGTCTTAAAGAAATGAGGTCCAGAGATGGGCCTGGGGACTAATATGGATTCTTTTTGAACTGTCTCATCTGTTACATTTTGGAAAAAGTTCAGTCTAGTACTCTAGTACCAAGAGTGTTACAGACAATGAAGGTGTAATTGCTTCTCTACTGTTGGTTAATCAAGGTCACCTCTGTATTTTGATTGATTCAAGTTGGACACCAATTAATACCCATTTTATAGGGACATAATTCAGTGCCACTCTCAAATGCTTACTCAGCTGTGTCTCCCAAGGCCTCGTCTCACTAACTTCTTGGGCCAGAAACTAATTTTATAGTTAAGGAAAAGTACATGAGGAAGTACTATAGTAATATTAAGAATATGTTTAGAAACTTCACTTACGACAAACAATATATGCTGAGTACATGCCAAACAAAAAGCAGATTTTCTCTTTGTCAAACAGTTAAGTCCATTTCCTCTTCCACAGAGAGGTGTATAAATAAAAAATATGGAAAAAATTTAGTTGCCTTGAACTCTTCAGATCTGCAGAACAGCTGAGCAGGTGCCATGACAGAGCAAAGCTGGGAAAGACCAAGCAGTGCACAATCAGATGCATTACAGAAGGAAAGAAGAAAGCTGAAGGAAGTTCCTACTGCTTGTGGAGCTGCTGTGGACAGCTAAGGATAAAGAAAGGTCTGAAAGGTTGGGAAGACCCACAGATATGCATGTATTTCCTGGGAGGGTATGTGCTCTGAGCTCCACCCTTGAGAATTTTCTTCAGACTTAGCTCATGATAGAACTGTACAAAATTATACCCTCCGGGATGCCTTAAACTAGCAGAATAAACTACTATGAGAAATGCTCACAGAATTTTGATGGTTCACAGTAATTCAGCTTGTTCTTTATTCACTCATAGTTACTGATTTCACTTTCATCTTCCAAAACCAGAAGAGAATTATAAAGAAAACAGAGAGATGAGGAGCAGTGATGAAGCCTGTACACCAAGCTCAGATGGTCAACATCATCTTATCAGGGCTCTCTCTGGGGTCTCCCATCTCTGCCCTCTTATCTCACTCTTTTTCATGTATATTACCTTTCGCATGGCTCATGACACTAGCTAGGGAAAAGACTATCCAGTGAAAAGACTAGGGAAAACACTCCCTCCAACCTCTTCACCTCGCTGCCTTGAGAGTTACAAGTCTGAACGGAATGTCCTCACTGCTAACAAGTTTAAGCAGAAGTTCTCTTGGAAAGTCTGGCTGCTAACTATACTTCTACCCTCATGTTCCAGAACCCTGGCAATGTCCCTGTGTCCTACCTAGATTCAGGAATCTCAGGTCTCTGGGCAATTAATGGACCCTCCTCTAGTCTGTTGAGTTGGAAAGTTCTTAATCCTTTCAGTTGAAGTGCAAACACCACTTATTCTACAAATCTTTTCTGACCCCCAGAAGGAAAGCAACTTTCTTTGTCCCTATGGCTCCCACGAGGCTTGCCTACCACCACATTCCCCACTTAATGATGCACGCCACATGTAAAGGCACACCTCTCTTTTTCTGTGTCTGCCTCTGTCTTTGGGTGATGGCTCAGAGGACAGAAGTAGGTTATTTACCTCTTAACTCTGAGAATTTAACCCAATCTTATGCACAGCAGAAACTACATAGACCTTGCTGTGTTTTATCAAACAATATGAAATAAATATTCATTTCTAGTACCATATTGAGACTTTAGATTTGTTGACCTGGGCCAAGTACTGTGTGTAGATGCTAGACATATACAGGGTGAAAAGCTTAGAAATCTTTATGATATTTTTTACAATTTGCACTTATAGCATTTCCCAGCACAAATTTTGACACATTTGCCTATCTAGGGAAATCGTATCAAAAAGCTCAAGCTAGCACAGATTTTAATAGTTGGTGTAAGCAATTGTAACTAAGATTTGGACAGTACACCTTCATTTTCCACAACAGAAAAAGTATGTTGCATACTCTAAAGTGATTATTTTATCTGACTCACCCAACTGTATTTGGGAAAATACCGCAAAAACCAGGAACAAGACATGATGATGCACTTCCTGTGTATCTGCAGAGGAGGAAGTGGTGGTCTGACAGAAAGGTTTTGGATCCTAGACCTCAGCCCTGCTTCTAATTACACCATTTAGGGACTTATAGCAGGAAGAGAGGATGAGCTTTAGAATCAAAAAGGACCAAGCTGGGACTCTTGGCTGTATCCTTTACTGGTTATCACTTCAGTCAAGCTGCAGAAGCCACTTAAGGTTTAGCACTTTCACTGGCAGAACATGAAAAATAACTGCCTCAGGGGATTGGTACACAACATACTGTATAGGGAATACTCAGCACAGTACCTAGCACATTGTAGAAGTGTAGGAAACACTGCTGCACTTCACTTCTTTGGGTCTTGGTGTTCACCTGTATAAAATAGTTTCAGCTCTATAGCTACTAGGTGCTCTACATGCTTCTATGCCTTTTTCTTTGAAGGCAGGAATATTGGAATTTCTGGAAACATTTTGAAATGTGTTGCATTTTGATGAGTACATCTTTTGTTCTTCAAATCTTAGATTTAGTTTTTTCCTTGGAAGCAGATAAAGATTTTACTCTTAAGAATCAAGCAAATTTGTTATTAGTGATATAACAGGCTCTGTATACATTCTACAGAGTTTAAAAATAATCACAATAATAGATTAAATCCTTTAATATTTGACTTTTTAATCAGGTCTTATTACTTTTTTACATTTAGACTACCACTAACATTTTTAAGGGGAAACACTGTCCCAAATCATATAAATATTGTGCCAACAGAACCTTTCATTCTAATTTACATTAGAATTTATGATTTAAATTATATCTTAATAATTTCTCATGTTGTGTAATCCTTTGTAGGTCAACAAAAACCTGTCATATACATTATCACCTTCGACTTTCACAACCAACCTTCGAAGTTGCCTCAAAATTTACTCTGAGTTTACCGTTGTTATCTGCTCATGTTCATGGATCTGAGAAAGCCCTGTGATGTTGTGTCCAGATAAGGTGTCTGACCAGGCTATAAAACAAAAACGCTGGACTTTCCCCACTGCGTTTCTTCCCCCACACACAATTCAAATATTGTTCTCCCTTAGCGGAGAAGTGTATTTTGCTTTCAACACGTTAATCCTCTGAGAGAGCATCTTGCCTTCTTTGTGACTAAAAATATGTGAAGATGTGTCTCCACAGCTGGGCACACGGCCTGCGTGTCAGCGGCCAGCTCCAAGTGATAGCTTTTAGGAATATAGTTGAACAATGACAAGCACTTAATGAAATACTTGAGTTCAAGTTCCCTCTGGGCCTCATTCCTTGGATATTCAAAATAAAAGGTTTCTCTGGTCCTGAATTTATTTATATATAAAATATATATATAGTATATATATTTATATATAGTATAAAGGTTAATATCTGTGAAGACATAAAAGTGTTTTATTGTTCTGTAACAGTGAATTTTCTTGACAGGATTTTCTGCATCACAGAAAGTAGCATTCCAAGCTTTGCCACAGAGGTTGTCATAATTTCTGGAAATACCAAAAGGGAGAACTGGGCAAGGCAACTGGACACATGCACACACACACACACACACACACACACACACACACACACACACACACACACACATTGTTACCATAGTTACAGCAGGAAAGACCATAAGAGACATACTTTTTCTGATTTAGGATAACTAGGGTGAATAATCCTAGTCCTATCTGCTCACTTTACTTATGGTTGCCCTGAATTTAAACATGTAGCAGATAAGCAGAAGGAAGGATAAATGACTTGTTTATGCTCAGTAAAGTTGTCACTGCTGTTCTATTAGCTCATCTTTTCTCCGAGAACCTGTAGAAACTCACAAAGGCTTTATATATTCACTGTCTACTCAAAAAATATTGGAATTAACAGCCATAACTAACTTTAGTTTAGGAATGACATTGCACAGACTTATGAAAGAGGGGGAATAGCTCTTGCAACCCTGAACTGCTTAGGTTGGAATAAGGTGGGAACATTTCAATCATGGCAATTGAGATTCCCAGAGACAGACTCAGAATATTTTTGTACTTCTACAGGTCTGGCTCTTTCAGCATAGTGGAATCTGACCTTACCTGTCGTCCGTGTCCATGCTGGGATGTCCTCTACAGTACCCTGTCAGAGCCGCATGCATTGACTACTTTGAAGATAGCTTTGTTGGTGATCTATTCATTTGTTGCAATTTCAGTGGGGAGATTTAATCTCTAAATCATTTCATTATCAGACAGATAATAATGATAACACAAAGAGACAACTAACACTCATTGTGGGTTATTACAAGGCACATTATAAAAATGCTTTGTAATTTCTTTTGGTCTTCACAATGATTCCCTAAGGCAGATGCCAATTATCCCCTCTGTTTGACAGATAAGGAAACTAAAGCTTAGAAAGGGAAGGGACTCCTTCAGTGCCACAAAACTATGAGGGCTGTGGGCCGTCAAAAGCAGACAGAAAGCTGTACCCCTCCACCGTTTCACCCACAGCACACATCTGCTTCCGTGTCATTTCCATCCACTGGTCCTAGTTCTATCCTGAAGATCTAAAAAAAAGTCTTAATTCGTCCTTCACTGTTAGTTCTTTAAAATTTTATTTTTCAGGCCACAGGGCATTTCTACGAGTTGTTTGTTCTCTACTCCACCCCCATCTGGTATGTTGCTCTTGTGGGTCCTTACAAAGTTCTCTGAAGGTCTTGCTACTCTTCTCTGCTTTTTTTTTTTTTTTTTTTTTGTCTTTTTGAGACAGGGTCTCACTATGCAGTTCAGGCTGGCCTTAAGCTCACTTTGTAGCTCAGGCTGGTCTCGAACTCACAACAATCCTCTCGCCTCAGCCTCCCGAGTGCTGGGATTACAGGCCTGCGCCACCTCTTCCCTGCTTTGCACCCAGCAACTGCAGTAGCCTTTAGAACATACAGCTGGGCACTTCAGACCTCTGCTCAGCACCCTTCTGCACTTCCCTTGTCACTCAGAGTAATAGTGATAACTTCAAGGTTACCTGATTGTACAAATTGAATTGCCTTTCTAAAATCAGTATTTCCTCTTCATGTGACTCTTCCCAGGCACACTTTAGAACTTCAATCTCTTTCCTCTGTGGCTCCATAATCTCCTTGTTCAGAAAATTTGGAGCTCACCTGAATTTCATGATGTTGCAGTACAGGTTCTTCTATGTCCTGTGTCTTCGCTGACCTTGAAAGGCTAGGGCCAAAATGTTGGCTGGCCTTGTGGCTCTTCTATTTCTCCAACTCTGACTTGTGATCTTAGGTTGTTAACCATCCAGAAGAAAAGCTGATTAGTATCCTGCAGCATATGCCATTCACTTTGCCTTATCTGACTCAATTGTTTTTACTTGTTGTACGTTACCTTTTGTATTTCTGATTTTCGCTTGTTATACTAGGGAGACTATAAGATATTTACACATATGTGTCTGGTTTATTTCACTTATGAGTATATGTTCAATTGGCATCCACTTCAGTATAAATGCTTCAAACTTATCATTCTTAATAGCTGAGTAATACTCCATTATATAGAAATACCACATCTTTTTCAACCATTCCTCATGTGATGGACATCTTGGTTGTCTCACAGTGAGCAAACTGGTCAAGCATTGGCCGTGACTCATCCACATGGATGACACAGACTAAGGAACTACAGAATAATGTACAGGACTACAAGATAAACCCTGAGAGGACTTCACTGACCACATAGGAAATATAAAGTTCATGTGTTGGTATATAAGTCTTGATCTATCTAGGTCTTAACCATCCAGCAGAAAAAGTATAAAAATGAAGTATACATCGTGGGGTCATAATATTAAGCTGAGCTCTAAATGGCTATGGTCAACAATTTCTTTGAATAACTCACTATGGTTGTAGAATGCTGGACTGTGTTAGATTGTGGTGTTGAGCTTAAGCACCCAAGTTAGTTGAATGTCAATGGAGTGCCCACTTTTGACAGGTGTACACAAAGGAAGGGGTGTAGAATGAAAAAATCATGATGTGTGTGTATAGACAGTACAGTTGGGATAGATAACGCTGTGCTTCTACATAATTCTATGAGAGGCAAGATCTGCACTAATGGTGGTTGGACAGGATATTATGTCGGCTTCTAGTACTACGGTCATCCACTAGGTCAATAATTATTGAATTTTTGATATAATTCAGGTATAAAACATAAGATAAGTGAGCAGCTACACTCTTAATTCACTGATAAGAGATATCTGCTGAAATAATATCTGTAAATATAATATCATGTATGCACCTTGTACAATACCAAAATGTTATGAAAACAGTTTGCAATGTATTAATTCATTGAATCTATATGGTTAAGCTGTCTTAAAACTGTCTGATTGACGTTTGTATTTGAATAAAATAAAAATAAATAAGAAAAAAATAAAAAATAAATATCCAGTAAATGCTGCTGCCCATTACCATCCAATGGAAAGACAGAGTCCTAAAAATACTATTGTGTGTCCACTATATTCATTGAATCTGCACCATGCAACTCTGGCTCTTCCTC